>JAMPIV010009855.1:0-142500 GCA_024509875.1 Oreohelix idahoensis
TGTGAAACCAACTTGGTAAGATGTGTTGTTTGGTCAGAGAGATCTGACCCGTCTATGTGGTGTTGTTGTTGTGTAGTGTTGTGTCCAGAAATGGTTAGAGGATGGAATTCTGACACATGACTAATACTTTGATTGCAGAGCTGTGAGTTTCAGTTGGCACCAATGCGGTGTCAAATGAGTCGTTGAATTTTACCAGAGTGGACCCGTGCAGTAATATTTGGTCAGAGCAGCCTATTATAGCCCCCCAAGCACGGAGAGGTGGGGCCACCATATTTCTGATATTGCCCCCAAGCACGGAGAGGTGGGGCCACCAGATTTCTGATATTGCCCCCAAGCACGGAGAGGTGGGGCCACCAGATCTCAGCACCAGAGTTACACCTTCAAGTTAAGTGAGCGCCTGGTCTGCTGAGAGTTCACCAACTCAACTTAATTAGAAACACACCCATAAAAATTCCATCAATTAACTGGACACTGTGTAATCGCCATAGACAGGGAGTGATGAGGCCACCCCAACAGCACATCCATGAAAAGTTCTCCCACAATAGATTACTACTATAACCAATAATAAAATTAACTAGTCTAGTAACATATATGTACACACCTTGCATTTATTATGTAATATCCATGCATTTTTTCATAATTTCTAAAACCTTTCATATGTTCTGGCCAAAATAAACCCTTGGTCCAGAACAAATAAATGTAAGAAAATTACTATCAAAATTTTACACAACTGAGTTAGTTCCGTGTATTATAACCTTTTATTAATATTATTAGACTTAGTAAATATCTGTGTGTGTGTCTGAAAACTACCACAACACATTACATATCATTACCCTAGACATTTAACGTAGTCACATTCATTAGAAAAAAAAAAGATAAGTGTGAGGTCGTAGTGGTAGCAAGAAGGGTCTTCTGACAATTCACAGCTACATTTTATCTCAGGAGCCTTCACAGCTGACCTCATGCATCACACGTAGTAATATCACCATCATACAATACCATCAAACCCACTACATATATTGGGGTCTCTTTGTCCGGGATAATTAGCCCATTAAGTATAGTGGGATCTCCTGGGGGGAGAATAAGATTAGGGGAACACATAATAAAAATTAAAAGTGTCCCTTAAAATTAAAAGTGTCCCTGAAAATAAAAGTTGGTGAATCTTCACAGCCAGTGGTAGTTAATTAATTAATTAGAATTATTTTAGATTAGAGTAATTATAAGTACTTTAGTGGTTGGAAATTTTATCTTACACATTGCTAGATTTGTTTAAAAAGTATGGCGGAGCTGGCAAAATTTAGATCAGCTGCTGTGCTGACCGCAAAGGAGATGGGAATGGAGGGTCAGATTTTAAATTCAATATGTAACGGCTGAATGTGATAAATATATTGAAAGGGAAGATAGAAAAGTAGCTGAAGAGAAGAGGTTACAAATTGAGGCTGATAGAGAAATTAAGAGGCTGCAGATTGAGGCAGAAGACAAACGACAGCAAAGGGAGGCAGAAGAAAAAAGGCTGACTGCCGAAAGGGAGGCAGAAGGTAGAAGGTTGCAGAGGGAGCACGAATTACGACTCAGGGAGCTGGAGCTACAAGGCCAGGCTCCTGAAAATGGTGCCAGCCCTTTTGCCTCAGATGCTACGCCCAGTCTGGGAGCCTCAACATCAGCTATGGGGTTTCATTTAGACCATTTTGTTGAAAAAGACGATGACATAGAGGGGTACCTAGGACGTTTTGAGTTATTAGCTACTACATATGGGTTAGAGAGAGAGAGAGGTGGAGTTTAAAGCTATCACAGGGACTGAGAGGTACTTCTTACGAAGTCTTCGCAAAAATGAACAGAGAAGACCAGGAGAATTATGACATGTTAAAGCAGGCTTTGTTATTGAGGTACGAAAAAAATGGGGAATTTTATCGTAGGAAATTTAGACATGCCAAACTGTTGTCTGGGGAGACATACCACCAATTCTCTGCCAGACTAGAAACCTATTTGGAGAAATGGACGGCTCTGGGGAAGACCCAAGATCTTAAAGAAATGATCATGATTGAGCAATTGAGAGAGTCCATGGCTCCAGACATGAGAAAATTTCTCATGGAACAAGGTGCAGAGAAGTTGGGGGAGGTTTTAAATGTCGCTGAAAGGTATCAGGCAGCCCAGGCAGAGGTAAGTGGTGCTAAAAAGAAGCACATAGACAATTTTAAAACTCCACAGCAATTTAATAAATTTGATAATAGAGAGCAGGGAAATAAAGGTAGGACAAACTTTGAACGGCCAAGAAATGACTACCGAGACAGAAACTCACAGTTCAATGACCAAAAATCCAATGAAAGAAAACCGTTTAACCAAGGAAAAAGATGGTGTAAATGGTGCAAGAAAGATAACCATAACACCGAATTTTGTAGAAGGAAACCTTCAAACATTGCTGCAATGAAGTCGGGGACTCAAAGATTAAAGGTTAATCCTAAGGGACAGCAGGAACCTTATCACCCCCCAGTTTGTGAGGATGTTATTTGTAATGGGGTCACCATAAGGTGCCTTTATGATACAGGTTTGGATTATGATTCAGTTGTGAAGTCTAGCCTAGTGGACCCAAGTCAGTATACCACAGAAACAGTGGAAATACAAGGGGCAACTAAGGACATACCACTCATGACACTTCCCATCGCAAGGATAACGGTGAAAAACTCGCTATGTGGAAGGAGAAATCAGAGCAGCAGTGATAGATGAACCAATCTACCCTCTGATATTGGGGTGTAGATACGTCTTCTTGGGGAATCCCGAGAGACCTGTGATCATGGCGACAGTGCAGACCAGGTCACAGAAGAAGGAGGAAGAAGGTGAACCTATAAATGCTCATCCAGAGGAGATGAGGAAGGCGCAGGCTGAGGATAGGACACTCAAGCCATGTTTTAAAAAATTGCCCAAATGCCACACACCTCCGAGCAAGGGGGAATATTTTATGAAGAACAAACTCTTATACAGGAAGGCCGGAACTGGAACAAATGGTCACAACCAGCTGGTTCTTCCCACTTCATATAGGGATAAAGTGATGGAACTCGGGCATGCGATTCCCTTCAGTGGTCACATGGGGATCAGCGCCACAGGACAGCGTATAGCTTGTCATTACTTCTGGCCAGGGATAACGGAGGATATAAAAAGATATGTCAAATCCTGCCCAGAATGTCAAAGGGTAGCTCCAAAGCACTGGACTGCTCCTGCAACTCTAGGGGAAATGCCCATAGTGGGAACACCTTTTGAGAGGGTTGCAGTGGATATTGTAGGACCTCTCACTCGGACCAAGAGGAGGAACAGTTACATCCTTACTCTGGTGGACACTTGTTCTATGTGGGGAGAGGCGGTAGCCCTGCCATCAATTGATTCAAAACATGTAGCAGAGGCACTACTTACAATATTTACCCGATTAGGATTCCCGCATCAAATCTTGACGGATAATGGTTCTCAGTTCAAGGGGAAACTAACGGAAGAAGTTTTTTAAGCTATTTCAAGCCAGACACTTTCATTGTAGTCCGTACCATCCGCAAGGGAACGGCCAGGTAGAGAGGTTCAACGGGACTCTCATTTCTATCCTGAGAAAGCTGGCACACGAAAAACCGGATCTGTGGGATCAATTCCTGCCCGCCGCATTGTTTGCGTACCGGGAGGTACCACATAGTTCAACCGGGATGGCTCCCGCAACTCTGCTATTTGGGAGGCCAATAAAAGGTCCATTAGAAGCCTTATTAAGGACCTGGACAGATGAGAAGGCGGAAGAGACTGTTACCTCATCTTATCAATACGTGAACGAACTGACCACTCGTTTGAAAGCTGGATGGAAACTGGCAAATGATAATTTGAAACAAGCCAGGAAGAAACATGCAGCATATTTTAATAGGAAGGCAAAGGACAGAGAACTGGCAGTGGGAGAGAAGGTGCTGCTTCTACTACCCGGGAGCCAGAATAAATTACAAATTGGATGGCAAGGTCCATATACGGTTCTAGAGAAGGTGTCTAGAACAAACTATAAAATTGACAAAAAGGGGAAGGAGAAAGTTTATCATGTAAACCTGTTAAAGAAGTATCTGGACAGACCACTCCAGGAAAGCACCCCCTTACTGACCTTAGCTATCGCAACTCAAATGCAAAAGGAACCACTCACCTCACATGAATACCCATTACATCCTTGTGAAACAGCAGCACAGGTAAAAGTCAGTAAGCACCTGACTAAAAACCAGAGGGAGAGAGTTCAACAGGTTCTGGAGGAACATACAGATGTATTAACAGATAAACCAGGCCATACAAATTTGCTACAGTATGACATGAAACTGGTAGACTCAAACCCAATCTGTATGAGAGCCTATTCTATTCCGTTCGCGAAGGAGAAGGCATTGAAGGAAGAAATAGATTATTTGTTGAAGGAGGGGATTATTTCACACAGTGAATCATCTTTTAGCTCTAGTGTCGTATTGTTGAGAAAACCGTCTGGGGAACACAGACTGTGCATAGATTACAGGAAACTGAATGCTGTCACAGAAGGACAAGTGGATCCATTACCAGACACAAAACAGTTATTTGCCAGACTGAACAAGGCAAAATACTTTTCAAAGGTGGATCTTAGTAAAGGCTATTACCAGATCCCAGTGAAGCCTGAAGTGAGACCTTATTTGGCTTTTAGCACTTCGGATGGACATTATGAATTCAACATGCTACCATTCGGACTGAAAAATGCTCCGAGTGTATTTTCAAGGATGATGCGCAAATTGTTGGATCCCCTGAATAACCCATGTATCACGAATTTCATGGATGATATTCTAGTCGCCACAGAGACATTTGAAGAACACATTGAAGCTCTAGAAATGTTATTTAATAGGCTTAGGGAGGCGAACTTGACTGCTAGGCCAACAAAATGTTGCATTGGATGCAAAGAGTTGGAATTCTTGGGACACACTGTATATCAGGGTAGCATGACCCCTGATCCCAAGAACTTGGAAAAACTGCAGAGAGCACCTAGACCACAAACAAAAAAGGATGTGCGATCATTCGTGTCGTTATGCGGATTTTATCAAAAATATATCAAAGATTTTAACTCTATTTGTGCTCCTCTGACTGATCTGACTCGCAAGGGACTTCCAGATAAAATTAATTGGACTGCGCAAAGTGAATTAGCGTTCCAAGACTTAAAGGAAAAACTCACTAGCAAGCCTATTCTCAAACTGCCTGATTTGACACAGGATTTTGTCTTAAGAACCGATGCAAGTAATGTAGGACTCGGAGCGGCTTTGTTGCAAAGATCATCTTCACCTGATGGGGAACTGAAACCAGTCGCTTATGCAAGCCGCAAATTGAATAAGGCGGAACAAGGATACTCCACAAGCGAAAAAGAATGTTTAGCGTTAGTCTGGGCAATAAAGAAGTTTCAAATCTATCTGTATGGTAGGACTTTTGTGGTCGAGACGGACCATCAGCCTCTCGTATTCTTATCTCAGGCTAAGCATGAAAACGCAAGATTGCTGAGGTGGTCTTTATTGCTTCAACCTTATCAGTTTAGTATCCAATATATCCCAGGCAAATTGAATGTCGGTGCAGATTTCCTCAGTCGGCACCCCTGTGATCAAAATTAGAGTAATGGCAGGCGTAAGGAGAGATTTTATCTATGTGTATCACTGGTTTTAGAACTTGCCTTAGGCATGTTTTCAAGTGGGGAGATGTGTCACAAAATTAACAATGATACAACGTTAAAATATCTCCAATGATACAACGTAGGGATAAAAACTAATGCGTAAGCTGCTAGAATACATGATCGCCCACGCCGCGGGTCATCACCCGCCATGGAAATTAAATTGTTGGACTTGAAGGCAAAACGATCAAAAGGAAAAATCTGACTGAACGCGTGCTTGAAACTAGCGAGGCAAAAGGACGCAAATTGGTGGGGAAAGGAGGAAAAAGTCACGTCCCCAAGTTGACATAAAGTAAAGAAATCGACAAAAGGGACCTTGGATATTATACGCCACAGTCATTTATTGGACGCTTTTGCTATAACTTAGCCCGTTTATTTGAATGCAGTGATGAGCGCGTTCCAGAAAATTCTAGAAAAATATTTGAAAAGTCACTTTTCTTAATAATAATGTTAGGAATATAAAACCTAGCTGGCCGGATGGCCTATCTTGAGCAGTGAAATAATATGCTTTCATTTATACAGACGGACAGATAATACGAAAGATATTGACAAAAGACTGTGTTGTTCATATCAGCGAACGTCTGCAGTGGGATAAAACATGTCACTAATTTTCAAAAAGTTGTGGCCTTGAAAGACGCAAGTGCTAAAATCTAGTGGAATGAAGAGACGGGGTGGGATGGTGAATTGTGGCTAAAAATAACTTTAAAGGCGAAATTGTGTAGGGGAAAGCAGGGTTGGTTCAAAAAAAACAAGTGTGTTTTTTTGTGAAACGCAAGTAGAGACGGACGGACCAACAGACAATAAGGCATACTTGACTGAGGTCTGACTGAAATGACTTTGTGGTAGGATATTTGAATTTGAAAAAAGAAAAGGCAGCGATTGGCCATAGATGAAGATATTATCGGCGCTCAGACGCGCATTTTGTGCCATTCAGTATTAGCTGTCCTTGTAGACACAGTGAATTATCAAGTGGTGTAAATTCCCAGAAGCTATTGAAGTATTTAGAGGGACGCCATCATAAGGCCAGCAGCTCAGCTGAGTTTTGCTAGCATTTATTTAACTGTGTACTATATTCATATTTCTGGTAAGACTGAAATTATTTCTTTGTACATTTTAATATTTGTTTAAGGTTCGAGTGATTTGATACTGCAAACGCATAATCTGTTCCTTACAACAAGTAAGGGTTCGCTCTAGACCCCCCGCCCCAGTTCAGGGTCTAGAGACAATAAAATACATAAACTCCAGCAAGGATTAGGAAGGACAGATCAAGTGTTGAGATCAGTGAAACATATCACCTATCCTATTTTATGGCAGGAAACTAATGAACATATTTCAGAATCTGTAGTCTGGGAGAACTTATCCTATGTGAAACCAACTTGGTAAGATGTGTGTTGTTTGGTCAGAGAGATCTGACCCGTCTATGTGGTGTTGTTGTTGTGCAGTGTTGTGTCCAGCAATGGTTAGAGGATGGAATTTTGACACATGATTAATACTTTGATTGCAGAGCTGTGAGTTTCAGTTGGCACCAATGCGGTGTCAAATGAGTCGTTGAATTTTACCAGAGTGGACCCGTGCAGTAATATTTGGTCAGAGCAGCCTATTATAGCCCCCAAGCACGGAGAGGTGGGGGCCACCATATTTCTGATATTGCCCCCAAGCACGGAGAGGTGGGGCCACCAGATTTCTGATATTGCCCCCAAGCACGGAGAGGTGGGGCCACCAGATCTCAGCACCAGAGCTACACCTTCAAGTTAAGTGAGCGCCTGGTCTGCTGAGAGTTCACCAACTCAACTTAATTAGAAACACACCCATAAAAATTCCATCAATTAACTGGACACTGTGTAATCGCCATAGACAGGGAGTGATGAGGCCACCCCAACAGCACATCCATGAAAAGTTCTCCCACAATAGATTACTACTATAACCAATAATAAAATTAACTAGTCTAGTAACATATATGTACACACCTTGCATTTATTATGTAATATCCATGCATTTTTTCATAATTTCTAAAACCTTTCATATGTTCTGGCCAAAATAAAACCTTGGTCCAGAACAAATAAATGTAAGAAAATTACTATCAAAATTTTACACAACTGAGTTAGTTCCGTGTATTATAACATTTTATTAATATTATTAGACTTAGTAAATATCTGTGTGTGTGTCTGAAAACTACCACAACACATTACATATCATTACCCTAGACATTTAACGTAGTCACATTCATTAGAAAAAAAAAAAAAGATAAGTGTGAGGTCGTAGTGGTAGCAAGAAGGGTCTTCTGACAATTCACAGCTACATTTTATCTCAGGAGCCTTCACAGCTGACCTCATGCATCACACGTAGTAATATCACCATCATACAATACCATCAAACCCACTACAGTGAGGATGTTATTTGTAATGGGGTCACCATAAGGTGCCTTTATGATACAGGTTTGGATTATGATTCAGTTGTGAAGTCTAGCCTAGTGGACCCAAGTCAGTATACCACAGAAACAGTGGAAATACAAGGGGCGACTAAGGACATACCTCTCATGACACTTCCCATCGCAAGGATAACGGTGAAAACTCGCTATGTGGAAGGAGAAATCAGAGCAGCAGTGATAGATGAACCAATCTACCCTCTGATATTGGGGTGTAGATACGTCTTCTTGGGGAATCCCGAGAGACCTGTGATCATGGCGACAGTGCAGACCAGGTCACAGAAAAAGGAGGAAGAAGGTGAACCTATAAATGCTCATCCAGAGGAGATGAGGAAGGCGCAGGCTGAGGATAGGACACTCAAGCCATGTTTTAAAAAATTGCCCAAATGCCACACACCTCCAAGCAAAGGAGAATATTTTATGAAGGACAGATTGCTATATAGGAAGACAGGAACTAGATCCACTGGTCACGGACAGTTGGTTCTTCCCAAGGTATATAAGGCAAATTTAATAAGGAGCTTACATGTTGGAAAAGATGGTGACCATGAGAAAGTTGGTACCATCTGCCAAGAAGTTGCTCGAAAATACTATTGGCCCGACGTAAATGTCGATATTGAAAACTTTGTAGAAGCATGTGGCGTATTTCATGAGGGAACACCCACAAAGGGAAAATATGTGCAGGACCTAGAAACGCCACGGGGCACTCTTAGGCCTGGAAGGAAAAATTATTATACTCAGGTAGACAAAGTGCAATGGGATCTCCCTTTTCACACCCAGTCTTCACTTGAATGGATTAACATGGCCACTATGCGACGAGTACAAAGAAGAAATTTAACCCAGAATAAGCTGACAATAACTCGGTCAGAGTTATATAAATTGGATGAAACTAAAAGAGAGCGAAGATCTCTCATAAGCAATCTAAAGTGGGGAGACAAACCCAAGAGAAAAATTGGTAGTGGTCGATTTGTGAGTGATGATTCTAGGAAGAAAAGTCCTCATTATAAAGCTTCTAATGGAAGGGACCCGACGGGTTCCATGAAAAATAAGTATGATAAATTAAAAGTCCAGATGTAGACTATTAAGGACCTGGACAGATGAGAAGGCAGAAGAGACTGTTACCTCATCTTATCAATACGTGAACGAACTGACCACTCGTCTGAAAGCTGGATGGAAACTGGCAAATGATAATTTGAGACAAGCCAGGAAGAAACATGCAGCATATTTTAATAGGAAGGCAAAGGACAGAGAACTAGCTGTGCGAGAGAAGGTGCTTCTTCTACTACCCGGGAGCCAGAATAAATTACAAATTGGATGGCAAGGTCCATATACGGTTCTAGAGAAGGTGTCTAGAACAAACTATAAAATTGACAAAAAGGGGAAGGAGAAAGTTTATCATGTCTGGACAGACCACTCCAGGAAAGCACCCCCTTACTGACCTTGGCTATCGCAACTCAAATGCAAAAGGAACCACTCACCTCGCATGAATACCCATTACATCCTTGTGAAACAGCGGCACAAGTAAAAGTCAGTAAGCACCTGACTAAAAACCAGAGGGAGAGAGTTCAACAGGTTCTGGAGGAACATACAGATGTATTAACAGATAAACCAGGCCATACAAATTTGTTACAGTATGACATGAAACTGGTAGACTCAAACCCAATCTGTATGAGGGCCTATTCTATTCCGTTCGTGAAGGAGAAGGCATTGAAGGAAGAAATAGATTATTTGTTGAAGGAGGGGATTATTTCGCACAGTGAATCATCTTTTAGTTCTAGTGTCGTTTTGTTGAGAGAACCGTCTGGGGAACACAGACTGTGCATAGATTACAGGAAACTGAATGCTGTCACAGAAGGACAAGTGGATCCATTACCAGACACAAAACAGTTATTTGCCAGATTAAACAAGGCAAAATACTTTTCAAAGGTGGATCTTAGTAAAGGCTATTACCAGATTCCAGTGAAGCCTGAAGTGAGACCTTATTTAGCGTTTAGCACATCGGAAGGACATTATGAATTCAACATGCTACCATTCGGATTGAAAAATGCTCCGAGTGTATTTTCAAGGATGATGCGCAAATTGTTGGATCCCCTGAATAACCCATGTATCACGAATTTCATGGATGATATTCTTGTCGCCACAGAGACATTTGAAGAACACATTGACGCTCTAAAAATGTTATTTGATAGGCTTAGGGAGGCGAACTTAACTGCTAGGCTAACAAAATGTTGTATTGGATGCAAAGAGTTGGAATTCTTGGGACACACTGTATATCAGGGTAACATGACCCCTGATCCCAAGAACTTGGAAAAACTGCAGAGAGCACCTAGACCACAAACAAAAAAGGACGTGCGATCATTCGTGTCGTTATGCGGTTTTTATCAAAAATATATCAAAAATTTTAACTCTATTTGTGCTCCTCTGACTGATCTGACTCGCAAGGGACTTCCAGATAAAATTATTTGGACTGCGCAATGTGAATTAGCTTTCCAAGAATTAAAGGAAAAACTCACTAGCAAGCCTATTCTCAAATTGCCTGATTTGACACAGGACTTTGTGGTGAGAACAGATGCAAGTAATGTGGGCCTCGGGGTGGCCTTGTTGCAGAGGTCATCTTCATCAGATGGGGAACTGAACCCAGTCGCTTATGCAAGCCGCAAATTGAATAAAGCGGAACAAGGATATTCTACATGCGAAAAGGAATGTTCAGCGTTAATCTGGGCAATAAAGAAGTTTCAAATCTATCTGTATGGTAGGACTTTTGTGGTCCAGACGGATCATCAGCCCCTCGTATTCTTATCTCAGGCTAAGCATGAAAACGCAAGATTGTTGAGGTGGTCTTTATTACTACAACCTTATCAGTTTATTATCGAATATATGCCAGGGTCATTGAATGTCGGTGCAGATTTCCTCAGTCGGCACCCCTGTGATCAAGATTAGATAGTGGCAGGCGGAAGGAGAGATTTTATCTATGTGTATCACTGATTTTAGAACTTGCCGTAGTGCATGTTCTCAGGTGGGGACATGTGTGATGATTTCACCATGATACAACGTTAAAATATCTCCAAAATTAACGATGAAATGTAGGGTTAAAAATAATGCGTAAGATACTAGGAGACATGCTCGCCCATGCCAGCCTTTCCCACCGCCATTTAAAACTAACGAGTTAGAAGTGCAGACGAAACGTTTACCCTTTGTAGACGGGAGAGAACGGAGGACACAAAAAAGGAAAAATATGACTGAACACGTGTTTGAAGTTCGAACGGCAAGTCACGTCCCGAGTTGACATAAAGTAAGGAAATGGACAAGAAAAGGACATTAGCTCTTGATCGAGACAGTCATTTCTTGGACGTTTTTCGATACTTGGTCTTTATTTGAATGCCGCGGCAAAACACATGAGGGAAGGTTCTCGAACAAATTTCAAAAATTAAACTTGAGAATAAATATGTTTTTTTTCTTAATAATAGAGTTATGAAAATAAAACCTAGCTAGTTTGATAGCCCATCTTGAGCAGAGAAATAATATGCTTTCAATTATACAGACGGATAGATAATAAGGACGATATTGACAAAAGACTGTATTGTTCATATCAGACAAGCGACTGCACTGTTAACCCATGTCACTAAAAGTTTCCAAAATCTTGGCCTTGAGTCTGCAAACGTAAAAATCGAGCTGTAATTAAAGAGAGGGAATGTGGTGGAGCATTGTAGCTAAAAATAACTTAGGCAGCAGATTCGTGTAGGAAATACATGTAAAACCAAGTGTGTTTTTATGAAAAAACAAGTAGAGGCAGACGGACTAACAGACCGTAATACATACTTGACTGAGATTTGACTGAAGTGACTTTTGGTTGAAGATTTGAAAGCAAGGGGGGAAGTCGGCGATTGGTCAACGCATTTTATAGTAGCGGGATAGAGAGGTGAAAGTTTGCCATTTGACATAAGTCTGTTCAGAGACGCAGTTTGAATCCATAGTGGTGTTGATTCCATAAGAATATAACTATATAGTGGGACGCCATCATACGGCCAGCAGCTCAGCTGAGTTTTGCTAGCAAATGTAACTGTGTTCTCAATTCTGAATTCTGAATTGTGAGTTTCTATTTGGCACCAAAGCGGTGTCAAATGCTGTAGTAATATATACAAGTGTGGACCAGAGCAGTCTATCATTGTGTCAGAGCAGCCGTATATTGCCCCCAGCACGGAGAGGTGGGGCCACAAGACTTTTGTACAGGATCGACGCAGGCGAGATAAGTTATATCTGGCCTGCTGGACTTTCACCAACGACATTTTCAACTAAATTATCTCTAGTTCACCACCAAATAGAGCCATGACATTGGGGAAATTAAATTATATATATTTATCCCTTACGTCAACGGACAATGTTTGGCAGTCATAGGCTGGGAGTGATGACACCATCCCAACAGCATATCTAGTAATACGTTCTCCTGTGACTAGCTTAATATAATTATTATTAACCAGTCATTTTAAATAATTAAGTACACATTTTCCATTTTATTATGTCATATGATTTTGCATTCCATTTATGACTTCATAATATTTCTTATGTTCTGACCAACTAAACATTTGGTTCAGAACAAAATAAATTTATCAAAAGATTTAACTTTAAAAAACTAAAACAGCCTGAGTTAGTTCAGTGTCTTATAAATTTTATTAATATTATTAGACTTCTTAAATATCTGTGTGTGTGTGTGTGTGTGTGTGTGTAATCTACCACAACACATTACATATCAGTACCCTAGACTTTTAACGTAGCCACATTCATTAGTAAAAAAGATATGTGTGAGGTCGTAAGTGGTAGTAAGAAGGGCCTTCTGTAATTCATGCAGGAAAGAACCTACTTGACTTTATAGAGAACAATGAACTACTAATACTAAATGATGGAACTGCAACTAGAATTAATCCACAAGCTAACAGGGCAGACTCAGCAATAGACATAAGTATAACAACTAACAACCTAGCGAATGTAAATTGGGAAGTGTTACAAGACACAAACTCAGATCATCTGCCCATCATAATAACCATGCTTGAAAATGTCAGTCCGAACCCAGAACCAGAGAAACCGACTTTCAACTATAAAAAAGCAAACTGGGAAGCTTTCCAATCAGAGCTGGAGGGGATGGAATATAAAGACATGGGATCAGATGATACTGACTTGTGGGCGGAAACACTGACCAATGAAATTCTTAAAATAGCGATAAAATATATACCAAATAAAAATATGCCACAGCACCTTAAACCAATAAATAACATTACTAAGAAAAGAAAAACTCAGTGGAATAAAGAACCAGTTGCCTGGTGGAATAAAAGCTGTGCAGAAATTCATGAGAGAAGAAAAAGGGCATTACAAAAATATAGAAATAACAGGACAGAAGAAAACTGTGATGAGTATAAACTTATTAGGAATGAATCTAACAGAATAATATTTAAAGCCAAAGAAACTAACTGGAAGGAGTTTTGTCAGTCACTTAAACCTAGCACTCAAATTAGAGAAGTATGGAAAAAGCTTAAGGCAATCAAAGGGAACAATAAGAAAACAATAATGCCAACAATCAAACTACCAAAGAGAGCAGAAACAGATAAAGAAAAAGCTAATGCCCTTGCCGAGTATTTCTATAAAGTCAGTGCAAAAAGTAGCCTTGGACAGGAAGAAAATGAGAGAAGAGAAAGACTTAGGATACAGTTTTTAAAAGAACTACCAGACCAGATAGATGAAACAAACTATTTAGATGCTGATATAACAGAGGAAGAAGTAACTAATGCAATAAAAGATAAATCTAATACTGCCTCAGGGCAAGATATACTTAGTTATGAAATCCTTAAGAAAGTACCCAAAAGAACTATAAACATAATAACTTCACTTTATAACAAAATCTAGAGCTTAGGAAAGATACCAAAAGCATGGAAAGTAGCTATGATAGTACCCATTCTAAAACCCAATAAGGAAGCTCATGATGTAAGTTCATATAGGCCTATCTCCTTAACATCACAACTAGGTAAAATACTGGAAACTGTTGTGAATAAAAGAGTTAAATTCTACCTAGAAAAAAACCAGTTATATAGCCCAAACCAGTCAGGGTTTAGAGCAGACAGAAGTACAGTAGACCAGCTTGTAAGATTAGAACATGATGTAAAGCTAGGGTTCAAGAGGAAAGAGAAAACAGTGGCAGTCTTTCTAGATGTAGCTAGAGCATATGATGAATGCTGGCGAGATGGAGCTCTTTACAAAATGAAAAAGATTGGCATTACTGGTAAAACCTATAGGTATCTAGAAAACTTTTTACAGGACAGGTATTTTGCTGTACAGGTGAATAATGATAGGTCAGAAATATATGAACAACAGAATGGGATTCCTCAAGGATCAGTGATCTCTCCTTCAATTTTCACTATAGCTGTAAATGATTTAGCAGATGAATTTAATGACATAAAGAATGCAGTATCACAATTTGCAGATGACTGTGCCATTTGGCGATCTGGAAAAAACTTGGACCATGTTTACAAAAAACTTCAAAATCAAATAGACAAAGTTTCAGAGTGGATGAAAAGTTGGGGCTTCCAAATTAATGTAAACAAAACAGTAGGAATGATTTTCAGCAAAGAAAATTTAAAAAAAAATAACAAAATCAATATAATCATTAAAGGACAGAAAATATGTACCTCCTCAACAACAAGATTTCTGGGCATAACTTTAGATAAACAACTAAATTATAATAAACATATAGACAATTTGGTAGAAAGCTGTAGGGGACCCCTAAATATACTAAGGATTGTAAAAGGTAATGGATGGGGGGCCAGCAATAAAATAATGCTTATGTTCTACAAGTCTTTCATCAGGGGGAAACTGGATTATGCCAGCATAGTCTATGACTCGGCTGCAGCTTCTAACAAAGCAAAACTGGACAGGATTCAAAATGCAGCCATGAGAACCATTACAGGTGCATTTATATCGACACCAGTACAAGCTCTAGAAGTAGCTCTCGGCATACCTCCCCTTGGTCTAAGACGGAAAGAACTGAGATTAAATTATTGGAGTAAAGTAGCACAAGAAGTGACCCACCCAGCACATAAAGCATTTGTCAAAAACCAACCAAGTGTATGGGACGTCCCCTTAAATAAAGATAGATATCCAACAGGGTGGAGAACTATAGAAGACCTAATGCAGTTCAAAGAACTATCAAACACAATTGAAAATAGTAATAAATACAGAAGCAAAATACCACCATGGGAACTAAAAACACCAATCATAGACTACTCACTTACTGAAAAGATCAAACAAAACATAGAAGATAAGGAAGCCAAAATGATAAGTAGAAAGTTCATAGAGCAACTAACTAAACAAAGTCTGGCCGTCTACACTGATGGATCCAAGGGTGATAGTGGGCAACTAGGTGCCGGAGTTGTAATACCACAATGGGGAATAAAAAAGAGCTACAGTGTAACGGAAGGGGCATCGATTTTTACTGCAGAGATGGTAGCAATTCTTAAAAGTCTAGAAATAATCGAAGATAACCCACCAGAAGCTGTTACGATATTTACAGACTCACTATCATCACTACAAGCACTAGAACACCCAGGTAAATGTAGCCGGCCAGACATAAAGGAAGAAATTCTAGCAATTAATACATCACTAGAGAACAGAGGATGTAGTGTGAGGCTAGTGTGAGTTCCAGCACACATAGGTATAGCTGGCAACGAGTTGGCAGACCAGAACGCCAAGAAGGGAAGAACAAGTAAAAACAATATAAAAGCAGGACTGGGAAGGTCAGAGATCAAGAGCCAAGTGAAGGAAACTATAAACGAGGAATGGAAGACAACATGGCTGTTGTTCGTCCATCACGGGTGATGAAGACCACTCTGTTCATCCAATTATTTAGGAATATGTTAGGTTAGTCTATGGGTACGAAGGTGACTGATGAGCCCAATGCGGGCCTGGAAAGATCTCGGACAGTGTGGGCAGGGAATGTTTGCTTCATGTG
The DNA here is from genome assembly GCA_024509875.1 of Oreohelix idahoensis. Taxonomy (NCBI): domain Eukaryota; kingdom Metazoa; phylum Mollusca; class Gastropoda; order Stylommatophora; family Oreohelicidae; genus Oreohelix; species Oreohelix idahoensis. Next base: position 16,087 of record JAMPIV010009855.1, read on the forward strand.
AAGGTTTTATTACACGGTCCTTTCTAGCTTGTCTCCGCTGTTCCGTTGCTGCTCTTCTGGATGATTCGCATGCCGCTGCACCTTTACGAAGAGATGTGCGCCAAGCAGTTCGGTCTTGCGCAGCAGCTTCCCATGTGTCAGGGTTTATGTCAAAGGTTTTTAATGACGTCTTTAACGTGTCTTTGAAGCGCTTCTTTTGGCCACCATGGGAGCGTTTACCCTTCTGTATCTCACCATAAAAGAGTATCTTTGGCAGTCGATGGTCTGGCATGCGGACTACATGACCTGCCCAGCGAATCTATGACTGCATCAGAATAGTATCAATACTAGGGATACCAGCTCTGTTAAGAACGGCGGTATCCGGGATCTTGTCTTGCCATTTGATGTTCATTATCTTCCTGAGACAGACTGTATGGAAGTGGTTTAGCTTCTTTACGTGGCGCCTGTATACAGTCCATGTTTCACTTGCATATAGCAGCACTGGAAGCACCGCAGCTCTGTACACCTTCAGCTTTGTCTGTAGACTAATGCCACTTCGATGCCAAACGTTGGTGTATAATCTGCCAAATGTGCTGCTGGCTTTGGAGATCCTGGTGTTCACCTCATCATCAATGACAATGTTCTGAGATAGTGTGCTACCAAGGTATGTGAATCTGTTCACAACATTCAGTTTCTCACCATTAACCTTGATGATTGGCTCAGTATAAACTGTGCCAGGAGCTGGTTGGTACATAATTTCTGTTTTCTTCGTGTTGATGGTAAGCCCAAAGTTGGCACAGGCTTCGGAGAATCTATCCACACTATGCTGCAGATCAGCCTCTGAGCCAGCATTGAGGGCACAATCATCAGCAAACAGAAGATCTCTGATGGTGTGTGATTTGACCTTGGTTTTTGCTTGAAGCCTCCTAAGGTTAAACAATTTTCCATCAATACGATAACTAATGTCGATTCCTGTAGACAACATGGAAGGAAAGTAGAAAAGGCAGACACGCGTTCAAACTGCTGAAAGAACCAACGAGGACATGCCAGGTCAGAGAAGAATTAAAGATACCATCGAACAAAAAACTGTGGCGTCTCCGACTCGGTGCAGCATACTTCATGGTAGAAGAACCACACTGCCAAGAATGTCAGGAAGAGAATGACATAGACCACTACCTGATCCACTGTAAAAAGTATGAACAACAAAGGCTTGAATTAAAAACTTACTATAGAAATCACAATATAGACTTAACAGGTGATAAGGTTTTAAGTATAGATGCCCCAAGAGATGCCCAATCAATACTTAAAAGATATATACATAAAACAAAGGAAAAAATATAAGGTTAGAACTTTAGGAAAATCATCCAACTAAATAGAAATTAAGCAACAAAAACTAACAAAGCATTAACAAAAAAAATAATTACTCATAGGACAAGGAAAGACAAGGTAATAAAAAAAAAAGGGACAACAACTCAAAAAGAACAAATAATAATACAAATTAAAACCAAGTGTAAAGGACAATAGTTATCTATAAACAATACAAAAGAGAAAATAAAATTGACAAATACTAATATAAATAAAAATCAACAACTGCAAAAGACAACAGTTATTTAAATTGAATACAAAATTAGTAAATAAAATGACACTAAATACCCCAATTATAACCAACTTTCAGGTTGAACAGGGTAGACCAAGATGGAACGAGAAGAGGCATCAATGATCAGATGTTGAGTGCCCGATCTCCACCCATCAACTTATCAAAACAACAACAACAATTCATATAAAATCTCTTGTTTCACCTTTTTCTACTCCCCTATTCTATTTAAAATGTTTTAACACTGAATATTGACCATTCAAGTGTGCAAATGAAAGTTTGAAGACGCACGAAGGTTTTTTATATGTAATTTATAAGGTAGCTCCCATGTTCTCTACTGTAAAATGTACACGTTTTTGTAAAATGACCTTTAATCACATTCCTTGTTTTGTAAAATGCATATGGTTTTGTAAATGGAAATGTTTTATCTCTTTATATACCTGAGAGAAAATGAATGGGTGATAAAAGAATGAAGAGAAGAAATCAAATGTTTCTGATAAGGCATAATGAACAAATGTAAAAATATGAAACAAGAGATGCACACAAAATATAGTAGTCACGAAACGAAAACAGGGTAGCAGCAATAATTGTAGTATAGTTTATTTATTTACTTATACTATACTACAATTATTGCTGCTACCCTGTTTCCGTTTCGTGACTACTATATTTTGTGTGCATCTCTTGTTTCATATTTTTACATTCTGATATATCTCGTACTGCTTGTGACTTAGCCTTTACTATATACAAGAAGACACGCTGTACATGTCACATTAATTTTCTCAAGAACTGTCTCCATGCTAAAGTTATTCCCAAAGGGTTTGTCTCTAGCTTCCATCTATCGGCGGGACTTCCTCATCTTGCCGACCAGCATCGCTTACAACAAGTTGAGAAGAAATGTTCCTTCCAACGTATGAGGTGCGTCATTGCTATACATAAACGCCAGCTGACTGAGTTTGAACTTTCGAAATCCAACCTTACACAACAGCTACGTCTACTGACTTCTTTGTGCCCGGCAGCGTTCCCTCTTATTCGCACTATAATCCATGACACGAATAGGGAGCTGTATACTCGTTTGTGCACGCATAAATAAGAGAAATTGCGCCGCCTCCGTCCGCAACCTCCTTTAGGGTCCTCTATTCAGTCTTCTACCCAAGCTAAAGTTATTTGCATTCCTCCAGATTTGCATCTGTCTCCTGATGAATTGTCTGTCCTGAGCAAAGGTCTTAAGTTTGTTCCTCTTCGTTCTAGTTTTGACAAATATTCTCTGCTTCAGGATGTTCACAGCTTCCATCGCCGCATGCGTCTCAAATATTACCATCGTAATGGTAATGATTCTACCAGGGTTTCCAATACTGATGATATCTTTCGTCGTTTCGGCAAACGTAAACTAGACTGGACTCCAGCTCCAGGAGCTTCTCGTGCTCTGGATTTATATATTGCCAATACTTTACACGACATTGACCAGCTCAATCTACGCCGTCTCCGTCGATCTAACCTCACGTCTTCTGAATGGCGGGCATTGTCACGCCTTAAAAACCGTGATGATATTGTTATCAAGCCGGCAGACAAAGGTGGGGCTGTGGTTGTTTGGCGTAAGGACTTATACATTCACGAAGGAGTTACACAGCTAGGTAACACCACCTTTTACTCACCTTGTTCTGGTGATGCTACAGTCCGGAATAATCTTACTGTTCATGAGACTATCCGGGGTCTTGTCCATGATGATCATCTCCCTTCTGGTGCTTTATCTCTCCATATTTTTGATAGTAGTCTTGGTAAGCCTTCCTTCTACATGCTTCCTAAGGTGCATAAAATTGCTAACCCTGGTAGGCCTATTGTTTCAGCCTGCTCTTGTCCCACTGAACGTATTTCTGAATTCCTTGATAGTATTTTCCAGCCTTTGGTCGCCAATCTGCCTTCTTATTTGAAAGACACTACTCATGCTATCACTACCTTTGATTCTATCAGATTTACGCCTGATCGTACTTACCGTCTTTTCCTTCTAGATGTTTGTTCCCTTTATACTTCTATTCCACATGCTGATGGTCTTAAGGCACTCCAATTTTTTCTCGACCAGCGTACTGATCTTACTATAAGCACAGGTCCGCTTCTTCGCCTTGCTGAGTTGGTTCTTAATCTCAACTCTTTTGAGTTTAATGGCCAATTCTTCAACCAAATCAGTGGCGTTGCTATGGGTACTAAGATGGGCCCTAGTTACGCTTGCCTTTTTATGGGCCACTTTGAATATTTGGTCTTTCAAAATTATGATGGGCCAATACCTGAGTTTTACCGCCGCTACATTGATGATGGTATTGGCATTACTGACATGTCTGAGGTAGACCTCCGTCGATTTATCGACTATGTTGGTAATTTCAATCCTGCCATCAAATTCACTTTTGAAATTTCTACGACCTCAGTGAACTTCCTCGACATCACTGTGACTATTAGCCCTATTGGTCTTAAAACGTCGTTCTATTATAAGGCTACTGACGCTCATGGCTTCCTCCTTTATACTTCATCGCATCCTCTTAGCTGTAAAAATTCCATTCCCTTTTCTCAACTTCTTCGCTTGCGTCGGTTATGTCACGATGACGATGATTTTTATCAGCGAGCTCAAGAGATGCTTGAGTTCTTTCGCCGACGTCTTTATCCAGAACATGTGTTATCTGATGCCCTTAATCGTATCACACACGTCACTCGTCAGATGGCACTCACTACTAAACCTTCTGTTCAATCTGACAGACTCAAACTGGTTCTAACTTTCCATCCTCACTGCCTGGCGGTAAAGAGAATTCTGTTTCGACATCTGCCTATTCTCAACTCTGATCCTGATACCAAAGAGTTATTTCGTGATACACCTTTGGTAGCTTATCGTAGGGATAGGAATTTTAGGGATATTCTTGTACACAGTCGCTTGCGACATTCTAGCTGATAAGATCTCTTTTTTGGAAGACAGACGTCATCATCAGTTGATAAACTCTTTTAATACAAGACCCTTGCCCTGAGCAAGAGACATGCTGAAAAATCTGAAGCTCACTCGAACATCACCAGAGTTAAATACTGTGTTGTTGTGTTGCTCGTGGTTTGAGTATGGAATGTCAACTTGACCTACGCAGTGGTGTGTAGACATAGATTGAGTGTATAATATGCGAATGATAAGAAGAGTTCGTGGTGTTGACAAATGTTCTTTTCTCACACTCATGTATGGCTGGAAGTCATCGACACCAACGACTGTGTACCTTTACCACATTTTAATTGGACGTACACACTCGACAGCACAGATAGTGACAAATCACAGGTTGGCATAATACATCATGGTACAGTGGATAAATGGTCTTGCAATGTTACATGGGCACTCATGTAGAATAATAGTATAATGGACTGTCAGTAGCCAAGCACTCAGTATTGCCCATATATATATCATCTGAGTTTACTGACAAAACACGTCAGATTATAAACAATATCCAAGATGGCTTCTAGACCTAACCTCGTCTAGCGAAGATTCCTTAACATAATGTCCAGCACAGATTTTTCCATATAATCAAATTGAACCGCTAGCAATGGGTTCTCATGTGTAGCAGTGATCTCTGGACTAATCAAGCGATAATACGGGCATCCCTTTTCTCTTCTTGAAAGTCACTAAATGTTTGGTTACAAGATGGCTTCTCTCGTGAGCTGTCACTCACGTTTGGATACAGATAATGAATCTGTCTTAAAGTTAGTCATTCATTAAATGTTTCATTGCTCTGTAGATTCTATCATGATACAATTGACTGCATTCTACAGGATATAGTGCTGCTAGGAATCAGAGTCGTTTTCCATCTAGTTAAATGCATCCTCTCAGATGTACAAATCATACCTATCGAAAAACGGAGGCTTCGTACGAGAGTTCAAAAGAGTATCTTTTATTACCTGCGTATCAGAAATATGATTCTGCCATTCCTTGGCAATAAGAATAAACACTGGGGTAAAGCATACACGATAGGTCTAGACGACTATGACTTTCCCCATAAATATAGAGATCACTTTTTCCGGCTACAAGCCGACATAGAAAAACACAGCCCATCATCAGGGCGAAGCCAAAACACACCTCTCTAGCGACACATCCGCCGAACAGCCCTTTGACCTTTCTATGCACAAAAAGAACATATAGTTCGACTTAGATATGTAAAGATATACAGATATAAGACAGACTCGTCCTACTCCGACAAACAATACACATAAATTCAGGCCATAGATATTCTGAAGCAAGAACAATCTATTACTACCCAAACAAAGAATAAATCGCAGTAAAACTGGATTCATCCGCGGAGTTCGATCGAAAGTGACGACACAACTTTCAAGGGAAGTAACTCAATAATGACTTTTCCTTAAGCACTAAAAAGTATCTATTTTGTTTACAAAATATTTGCGAACATAACAAGTATACCAATGTATAATATTGTAAGATATCAAAGACTGCACGTAACACTAGCCCATCTTACTTTGGTACTAAACCGTGCCAACGCCGGATATGCAAGACCTGTCCGTTTGTACTCCAAACTCAGACAGTCACTTTTCCTAAAGGAAAATTTATCATTAGAGTCTTTTACGTGCGAATCCAGAAACCTGATTTATGCTATCATCTGCAAGAGATGTGGCATGACCTATATTGGTGAAACTGGTAGGCGTTTGGCAGACAGGTTTCGTGAGCACTTGAATGACATCTATCAGGACAAACATTTACCAGTGGCCCTTCATTTCAATAGACCTGACCATTCAGGTAATTCCGATATACATGTCACTGCCCTGCGTTCATGTGCCGGTAATGACAAGACTCGCTTTTCGTTGGAGAATCGCCTTATTTTTAAAATGGGCGTTCTAGCTCCCGGCGGTTTAAATATACAACATCATTTTGCATAAATTCTTGTAGCTTTTCTCTTTTTCATTCTTTATTCGTTGTCTTTATGATCCATCTTCTTATGTTTTTGCTTTGGTTCGTTTCGTATCTTTTTATATCTCTTGTTTTGTCGCTATCGCGCGTCACTTCCTTGCGAATTCTGTGACAAGAGATTACCGCTTTCTTTCACGGATTTTTTGCATCGAGCTAAGCTAACTTTAACTAGTTCCACAGTTTTGTTTATTCTTCTTTTTTCTTTTCGTTGGATTATTTACTTTCTTGTTTCAGTATTTCTTTTAGATTTTACGGTTTTCTTGTATTGTTATTTACTTTTTCCATCTGCTTGTATCGCCCATTTTTTGTATGTTTCTCATCATCGTATAGTTTTGTAGTACCTATATGTAATTTTGGTCTTTGTCACCTTGTAAAATTTATTTCTTCTTTCCACTCTGTAAGGAAGGGTGGTGTGTTGTTGAGATCAGGCATGCTCCAGTCTACCCAGCTGTAAATGGGTAACTCACCCTAGTCCTGAGTTAGGGAAGGCAAAGGCTCCAGGGGAAGCAGGCCCTAAACTTGGTCACTTCAGCCGACGCAGGATGGTGGATGTATGAAGTAGAAGTGTAGAGTGTGATTACCGCGAATGGTGTACTGTTCGTGTGCTGACCAATATAACCACTCATACACTTGTCTACAAGGCACCAATGCAGACTGCTGGAATCTTAGTTTACTCAATTTATTCAGACGTACACACTGGGACATACGAGTACATCATGGTTTGTTGACATATCAATTTGTAGGTATACATAGCAGATCTGAAGTCATGACACATTCAGAAATAATGGGCAGTACATCAAAAGTTCAATGTCATGATACATTATGGCCACATCCCCCTATCTGACTAAACGCGTCAGTGAAGGGCGGATCGATAAATAACTAAAGTTACTTGACGTCCATAGTTTGTAGTATATATTCTGAAACCACGAAAGGGGTTTCTAGCAAGATTGAGATCTCCCTGTCACTGTCCGATAATAGGATAAATAATCTGTTCTCTTGGCAGTGATCAAAACATATGCTGACCGAAATCCAACATGGCTGCCTCCCTGAGTTGTCGTTCACTCATTCATAGGAAGGAGAATATAAGCCAGAGTTAATTTATAATGGGTATATAAAGGATTTCATAAATGTTTCCATACAGCTCTACGGTGATCAAGTTAATTCACGTAGCCATAACCGCTGCAGGAAAATCTGTCATCTTCGTCGATACAAAACACGACACTAGCATAGCGAAGCACAAAAGTCAAGCTAGGCCTAACCAACGAGAGATCATCAAAATAGGAGCTGGGTTTACCTGGAGTCCGAATCATCTATATACTGACATGAGGAGAGTCTCTAACACAAACTATCGTAGAGACATCATCTCCTTCAGAAGAAACCACTTCGTAAGACATTTTTTCTGACGAAAGGACCAGCTCTAGAAAAACATACCCCGCCATTTGTAAGCAGTACATCGGAACTCATCACGACTTGTCAAGACAACTCATACTTCCGCTAGACCGGAATACAAGAATCTAGTCCCTCCTACCAATCCAAAATATACAATATAGGACTGATTCTACTTGTACTAATAATATGTAATACATATGAATTCAGGCCATAAACACAATAAGCAAATTAATATATTTTCTGGCCCTAAAAAAATAAGTACAAACGCAAGCGCAATATCCTTGCGCTGGATCAATATCCAGAACGATTACTCCTATAATCAAAAGTGTGAATCAAACATGGATTATCTCGCTTTTACCATAAACAGCATTTTCATACACAAATAAATGAATGTCTATATTTTTCCCATATTAAATAGCCATATCGATTTTTGTAAAATGTGCGTCAAAATATGCACGCAACAGATTACCACACCCCTTGGGGAAAAAAAATGGTACATTTTTATTTTGAAATACATCTAGGAGCAACATACAATAGGCTCACAACGCAGCAATAACAATGCGCAGATGATAAGCATAAGTTTTATGACCTTAGAGAAAGTACTTCTCTAAGTATAAATATTTCCAGAGAGGTGTCACCAACGCATACTACAATATTAGCAATGACACAATTTCCACATTAGTTTATACATAAATTCCATCTAAGATATCTTAACATCATGATCATCAAAGACGAAAAACATTGAAAGATCAGCGGTGAATACATATCAATGAACCGCTAAGTAGCGTTACAATCAATATATGATATATTACATATGTGTACACATTTCAACATAGAAACAATTGTATCAAAGTTGTATAACAGTTATGAATCATGTGGGCATCTAGACAAAATATCTGCCATCACATTTTCTGACCCACGGATAGCTCGCACCGCAAAATGAAATGGCTGTAGAGCAATCGCGTATCGCGTTGATCTCGCGCTCTTCAGATTTTTACTCTGAATAGCCGTAAGAGCTTTCTGGTCAGTTTCCACAATGAAATGCGCGCCCAGAAGAAATCTTTGCAGTTTAAGGATTGACCAAACCATAGCCAATAATTCACGGTCTAGGACCGAGTAATTCTTCTCTGCGGCATTTAATTTCCGAGAAATATACATCACAGGATGCAGAGTTCCAGAGTACTCTTGCATTAGTGCAGCTCCAATCCCGGTGGATGAAGCGTCACTACGAAGAATAAATGTCTTATCCTTAGAAGGTAATACTAGGATAGGTGAAGTAGAAAACATAGTTTTAACCTTATCCAAAGAGGATTGACATTCTTGAGTCCAATGGACTACATTAGGAGACCCTTTCTTTAGCAAGGAAGAAAGAGGTGACATAATGGAGGACAGATTCGGGATGAATCGTCCATAAAATTGTATTAGACCTAAGAGACTTCGTACTTGCTTTTTAGTCTTAGGAATAGAAATGTTAAGTATCTTACTTGTATTATGGTCTTCTGTTTTTAGGAACCCATGACCAACACGGTGTCCTAAAAAAGATATTTCGCTAAAACCAATACATGCTTTCGATGGTTTCGCTGTCAGGTTATGCTCGCGTAAGATAGACAATAGTTCATTTATACCATTATAGTGATCGTTCCAAGTATCACTGAAAAGACAGATGTCATCAAGATACGCAATGACATCTGAGCGATGAGATAGGATTCGACGCATCATGCGTACAAATGTAGCAGGGGCGTTCATAAGACCGAAAGGCATGAAATTCCATTGGAATAGACCCCTAGGCGTCGAAAAAGCAGTAAACGGTTTGGCGTGTTCGGATAGTGGAACTTGCCAATATCCCTTAGACAAATCGAGTTTAGTAAAGAAGTGAGAATTCGATAGTCTCGTAAGTAGCTCTTCTAGTAAAGGCATAGGTTCAGCATCGAATTTAGTCACTTGATTCAATTTTCGATAATCCACGCAAAGACGTATGTTATTGTCTTTTTTCCGTACTATAACCATCGGCGAAGAATATGCTGATGTGGATGGTTCAATAATTTTTAACTCTATCATCTCATCTAACTCTTTCTCTACCTGTGCTTGAAAATGTATCGGGATAGGATACGGTCTGACTCTTATAGGACTATGGTCAGTAAGAATAATGTCATGTTGAATGACATCCGTTTGACCAGGAATGTCAGTAAGGACATCCTGAAATTGTTCTAACATAGTAGAAACTTGTTTCTGCTCTCCTGGAGATAATTCTGGAGAAATTGCAACATCTTTCCATGATTCATTAGAGTGAAGAGGAATCAGTGGAAAAGGTAAATTTACATCCGAGAAACTCGTTTCCTCATCCTGTATTACTGACAGAGATGAGTACTGTCCATGTTGGACTGGAAAATCGTCCGTTGCCTGGAAAACAGGTTGTAAATAATCAGGACGTTCATGGAATTCCGTGAGCATGTTGATGTGGAAGGTTTTACGCTTCCCGTCAATATCGACGATATAGTCAACATCGGAAACTTTTGATATTATATCGTACGGACCTTTCCAAGAAATGAGAAGTCTATTTTCCCTACAAGGTAGCAAGACAAATGCTTTGTCACCTGGACAAAGTTGTCGCAAACATCTCTTTTTATTGGCAAATTCCCTTGCCTTCTGTTTCGCAAATTCAGATGAAGCAGTTGCCAATTTGCATGCTTCAATAATCTTGTGTCTAAGTGCGATGACATATTCATAAGAGGATTTTGTGTCATCGACAATATTATCAGCAGTTATAAGATCATGAAGTAAGGACATAGGACCTCGCGGTTTCGCGCCAAAGACAAGTTCAAAGGGAGAAAATCCTGTATGTTCGTTGGCGACCTCTCTATATGCAAAGAGAGCCGCGGGTAAAACCCTATCCCAATCCTGAGGATGATCTTCTGTTATCTTACCTAGTAGGTTTTTCAGAGTTCTATTCAAACGTTCCACCATCCCATTGGACATAGGATGATAAATACTACTCAGCGATCTCTCTATCTTCAGAGTCGACATTACTTGAGACATGGTATCCGATATGAGTTGGGTACCATGGTCGGATAATATTTCTGCTGGAAATCCCAGACGAGAAAATATTAACCAAAGAGCATCTGCGACATCAGCAGTAGTTATGCTCTTTAGAGGAACAGCCTCCGGCCAACGTGTGCACATATCAACACACGTCAGAATAAATTGGTGTCCTCTAGCAGACTTTATCTTAAATGGACCAATGATGTCTATCGCCATTTTTTGAAATGGCCGAATGGGAATGTCTGCAGCCTGAATAGGTGCATCATGGCGTGGACCTCTGGATTTAATCTCTTGACATACTTTACAAGATCGACAATAGATTCGTATGTCCTTATTCACAGCAGGCCAAAAGAAAGATTGAAGAACTCTAGCTTTAGTACGGGAAAAAACCCATATGTCCAGCACACTGCGAATCATGAGCGTGCTGTAAGATTTTAACTCTCATATTTTTAGGCACAAGGATTTGAGAATGAATGGACTTAGCGGAGTCTTGTACCATACGTACAAGTACGCCATTCTTCATCGTAATCCAAGATTTACGATTTGTATCCTTATTCGGATCACCTTTTGTTGCCAGAGTAAAGAATTTCTTTAGAGTAGGATCATCTTCCTGCTGTTTGATAAAGGAATCGTGGGAAATCTCCAAGGGATCATCTTGGATCTGCGCATCATTATCTTCAGAATGTGAAGATTGTGGCATATTAAGAGCTTGAGCCCTAGTGATTACTGCATTAGCAGATTGCATATTAACATTTTCCCAATTAGAAATTTGCTGTGGAGTGCATTCTTTCACTCCATGAATGCGACCGATGATAAGATCAGCGATCGGATTCGGCAAGAGACATGCTTGCACCTCTCCTGTAAAGAAAGGCGTAGCAATATTGATAATGGCAGTGGAGTACTTCTCCAATGTGCCACCAAGTGTTACACATTTGACTATATTGCCTGTAGCTCGAGAAGGATTTACGAGTGATTGCCTCACTCCAATGGTAGTGCACCCCGAGTCGAAAAGAATTGATACCGGAGTACCATCTATTAGGCCCCTATTAAAGACAAGAGCACCCCTTCCATTATGCGCAATTGACGCATGAAGAGCGGGAAGTGGGTGACCGCAGCTTAAAGTAGACACTGTGGTTGGATCGAATAATGTTTTGCATTGCGAACACTCAGATGCTCTAGCAAAATCGAAAGCGGAATTTGCTACACTATTGGAGTCTTTTTTATCATTATTCTGATTATCGGTGTCGTGAAACTCCTGTTGTGCAGAGTTAGCCTGGTAATAAGATTTACCATGTCTTTTGTGTTGTGATCTACCTCGGTTATAATTGTCTCTATAATTATTATTGCCTCTGTTATAACCCCTATTTGGGTTTGAATCATAATATTCATGATCATAATCATCATGCTCGTTATATTGAGTATCCCTGTAATATTGTTTCTTTTGTCTCCATGAAGCACTTGGGTAGTTCCTATAGCTACTCCCTTTCCGAGAATTTCTAACATTATGGGAACCCCTTGCGTGTCGAGGACTATCAGACCGATTCCAGTTCTTCGAAGAAGAACTCTGATTTGAGCGGTTATCTTGGTTTTGATACTTATCCCAATTAACCTTTTTATCAAATTTATTTTTAGCTCCTTGGAATTTGTGTGAGTAATTCTGATTATATTCTGTTGCCGAAGCAACTGGCATACTCTCTTTAATGTTAGAGTTACCAAGAATCATGTCAGGGTGTGCCGTGGCATACTGGTCCCCATACTGGCCACCACTGTAAAATTTATTTCTTCTTTCCACTCTGTAAGGAAGAGTGGTGTGTTGTTGAGATCAGGCATGCTCCAGTCTACCCAGCTGTAAATGGGTAACTCACCCTAGTCCTGAGTTAGGGAAGGCAAAGGCTCCAGGGGAAGCAGGCCCTAAACTTGGTCACTTCAGCCGACGCAGGATGGTGGATGTATGAAGTAGAAGTGTAGAGTGTGATTACCGCGAATGGTGTACTGTTCGTGTGCTGACCAATATAACCACTCATACACTTGTCTACAAGGCACCAATGCAGACTGCTGGAATCTTAGTTTACTCAATTTATTCAGACGTACACACTGGGACATACGAGTACATCATGGTTTGTTGACATATCAATTTGTAGGTATACATAGCAGATCTGAAGTCATGACACATTCAGAAATAATGGGCAGTACATCAAAAGTTCAATGTCATGATACATTATGGCCACATCCCCCTATCTGACTAAACGCGTCAGTGAAGGGCGGATCGATAAATAACTAAAGTTACTTGACGTCCATAGTTTGTAGTATATATTCTGAAACCACGAAAGGGGTTTCTAGCAAGATTGAGATCTCCCTGTCACTGTCCGATAATAGGATAAATAATCTGTTCTCTTGGCAGTGATCAAAACATATGCTGACCGAAATCCAACATGGCTGCCTCCCTGAGTTGTCGTTCACTCATTCATAGGAAGGAGAATATAAGCCAGAGTTAATTTATAATGGGTATATAAAGGATTTCATAAATGTTTCCATACAGCTCTACGGTGATCAAGTTAATTCACGTAGCCATAACCGCTGCAGGAAAATCTGTCATCTTCGTCGATACAAAACACGACACTAGCATAGCGAAGCACAAAAGTCAAGCTAGGCCTAACCGACGAGAGATCATCAAAATAGGAGCTGGGTTTACCTGGAGTCCGAATCATCTATATACTGACATGAGGAGAGTCTCTAACACAAACTATCGTAGAGACATCATCTCCTTCAGAAGAAGAAACCACTTCGTAAGACATTTTTTCTGACGAAAGGACCAGCTCTAGAAAAACGTACCCCGCCATTTGTAAGCAGTACATCGGAACTCATCACGACTTGTCAAGACAACTCATACTTCCGCTAGACCGGAATACAAGAATCTAGTCCCTCCTACCAATCCAAAATATACAATATAGGACTGATTCTACTTGTACTAATAATATGTAATACATATGAATTCAGGCCATAAACACAATAAGCAAATTAATATATTTTCTGGCCCTAAAAAATAAGTACAAACGCAAGCGCAATATCCTTGCGCTGGATCAATATCCAGAACGATTACTCCTATAATCAAAAGTGTGAATCAAACATGGATTATCTCGCTTTTACCATAAACAGCATTTTCATACACAAATAAATGAATGTCTATATTTTTCCCATATTAAATAGCCATATCGATTTTTGTAAAATGTGCGTCAAAATATGCACGCAACACACCTGTTTGTGGCTGACGAAGGGTAAAACCCGAAACGTCCCTTGTCTCATGTGAACTGTTATTAGTAAAACTGATTCAATACCGTTTTATTAGTTTATAAACTTATAGGTCATTAAGCAGCTTGCGTATCTCAAGGTTTTCTAAGAAATACAGTACACGTTTTATTGTTTTGTTGAAACGCGTGTATGCTGCTGTAGGCTTTACTAGTAAACGTGAAAGCGTGAGAATATGCAGACGAAGCAGAAAAAGGGGTTTTTATTTTTCAAAAATTAATATTAGACAAACATAAAGGTATGTTTTCAGGCACTCGTAAGTCCTTATGTGTTATTTTATTTTTCAACTAGCATGACGTTCTATTAACACAGGCGAACGCTATTGGAAAGCACGGGTCTTTAACCATTTCTCTTTCCTTTTATTGAATTAATGTGTTAGGCTTTACATTTACCTTTTAATTTATATATGTGGATTTAGAATGTTTCACGACAGCTTCTAAAGTGCATTCTGAAGAGAGTGGTACCAGTTTTAAGTGGAGCATAGGGAGCAGCGCTGGTGTAATGTTTACCACACTGCGCTAGCGATCAGGTGTTCAAGGAAATGACAATGGTGAGGATGACAAGGAAAGACCTTGAACTGATGGTACACAACAGGAGGACATAGCATGTGTTCGTGGAAGGCCTATGCTCCTTGGGGAGCTAAAGGGTATTGATTGATTGTTTGAATTATATGTTATTTGTTACAGTGACACAGTTTGATCATAGGATGAGCAGAATAAACAATACTGAAGCACAAACTTGAAGATTTCTGTTTTATTTTTGTTGTGACATTGAAATGAGGAAAGTGTTTACAATTATTAAATATAGGCAGATTTATCTCAAGTTTTGAACCACGCTCATTATCTTTCTTTATTTATATCTTTTATTTATAGAATTCTGTCTGATTGGCAGAGTGGTTAGAGCGCTGGTCTAACGTCAGAGGTGCCGGGTTTGATTCATGGTATCAACATGCTCCAGTGTACCCAGCTGTAAATGGGTACCTGGCTTTGCACTTGAGTTAGGGAAGGAAAAGGCAGTGAGGAGGAAGGAAGTTGGTGACCCCACCTCTTGAAGCTGGACCTAGTATAGTGAAGTCTCTAACACTTCATTCCCCTACAGCAGTATCTGATAAGAGACTACCTTGACCTTTTATTTTTGGTTTGATTTTAAGGACTATCTTCATTGTACACTGACTACTGCATCAGTGTCCGATCTCCTTCCTTAGATTACACAAGGAGGATCTCAGCACAGTGCACCAACTCCGTAGCACCGACGAAAATCCCATGTATGTATAAAGAAATCACACATTCTATAAATATTTTTGTGGTGGGTAGGTTTCTAATTTTTAAATTTTGCCAGGGCAGCAGCCTTATGGCCTACTCTTTTCAATGCCCAAATGTCGTGTGATTTTCAATGTCCAACTGTCGTGTGATTTTCAATGTTCATCTGTCGTGTGATTTTCAATGTCCATTTGTCGTGTGATTTCGCGTGACCCAGATTAGTCTAGCCAATCATAGGCTACTTAAGTACTGATTTTTTTTATCGACCGTTCTATGATGGCGGCTCGAATGTTTCACTTGTTTTCGAGTGTGTATTCAAGGAAGTTGATTTTGCTCAGTGTTAGTGTGCTATGTGTTACATAGATAAATAAGTTTTTTTAAACGTTTTATGGAAATTAGTACAGTGCTTCATCGTCCTTTCATTACTAAATAATACATTTTATTGTAGGATTTATTTAAAACAGTTTTAATATTCAAATAGATACAAAGTCCGATAAAAGAAAAAAACTAGCAGGTGCCGAATATCGGAAACGGAAACAGGAAAAAGAACGCGATATTCAAAAAACATAGCGGGGCTTTACATAAAAACCGGTATCTAAAAACTGAAACAGCTAATGTAGGACAGAAGAAAATAAGCAAGTGTACCGAAACAAATGATTCTGAGCTCATGGCAAAAACTTCTAACTCGGACCGCAGTAATGTAGATATTACTAACCATGTCGAAAATGATACTGATTTGACCGTTTCCAATTCCAGAGATGAATTGAGAGGTACACTGATCCGGCAAGATGGAATCCTACTTTAAGCGATACCGAAAGACTGGAAATCGTAAAAAAAGGCCTGCCAGAGAGACCAAAAAATGATTTCGTTTTTCCGCACAGCTCTAATGGTCAGAAATTTTCACTGAATTTTTACAATAGGGAGCTAAGCAACGGAGAACATATTAATCGATCATGGTTACTGTATTCACAAGAAAAAGATTCTGTATTTTGTGTCTGCTGTAAGTTGTTTTCCTGTAATAAAATGTCACTTACTACTGATGGCTATAATGATTGTAGTCGAATGTATGTGTATCTTAATGAACACGAAAAATCTAAAAACCACTTGGAGTCCCATACAAAGTGAATTGAAACCCCAAACAGAAACTGAACTACCAAGGATATATAACACTTAGAAATGATAGACCAGTGGGAAGAGGAGGGGGCGTGGCCTATTTATTACATGAAGACTAAAAAAAATTAAATTGGGAACAATTCAACACAGAAAATATTGAAAGACCACTTACCCAAAATGTATTCTTTTAAATAACAATCAAAGGGATATAGAACGAAAACACAATTTGAATTATATCCCTTTAATAAATATAATTGATTATCCCACTTTGAATGACGGGATTACACCCCTTTTTAAAAATATTTTAATTAACTAAATTTACTAAACTATATTAAAATAAACCAAATCTACAATAAATCTTATTGTAAGAACGTAAACTTTATAACGGTTAGCAAATTTAAAAGAACATAAATAGTTGTCAAGTTTTTCTTTTTACATTTATCTAAATTAATTTAATTACTATAATATTTAAAAGCTATTCTGGTATCTTACATCAGTGTAGGACGTTTTCCAATCTTCTTTTAACGGTATTCACAGCTGACCTCATTCGGTCAAAAAAAAAAAAAACGAAACTTTTTTTGACGGCGTAACTGCCTAACATAAATGTTTATATAAATAAGAACGTATGTGTGACGAAATAAAATAATACCGTTGTGCAAGTCGGCTTTAGTGTGAATCGTTTTAGAAAGGTTTAACTATTCTTTGGTTTTAATTGTACTATTGCGTTGAGGTGTGCTTCTAAAGTGCATTCTGAAGAGAGTGGTACCAGTTTTAAGTGGAGCATAGGGAGCAGCGCTGGTGTAATGTTTACCACACTGCGCTAGCGATCAGGTGTTCAAGGAAATGACAATGGTGAGGATGACAAGGAAAGACCTTGAACTGATGGTACGCAACAGGAGGACATAGCATGTGTTCGTGGAAGGCCTATGCTCCTTGGGGAGCTAAAGGGAATTGATTGATTGTTTGAATTATATGTTATTTGTTACAGTTACAGAGTTTGATCATAGGATGATTGATTGTTTGAATTATTTGTTACAGTGACAGAGTTTGATCATAGGATGATTGATTGTTTGAATTATTTGTTACAGTGACAGAGTGTGACCATAGGATGATTGATTGTTTGAATTATTTGTTATTTGTTACAGTGACAGAGTTTGATCATAGGATGAGCAGAATAAACAATACTGAAGCCCAAAAAAAAAAAAAAATATAGAACAAATAGTCCATTTAGTAAATTATTTACATTTCTTAAACCATTTTCTCATACCCTGTTATTTTATCAACACCAAAACACCAAATTACTGTTCGTCTGAACTAAACCCAGCACAAATAATGCCGTAAAGACTCCACGGTGACATGGCGTCTGGATTTGTGAAATGAAATAACAAACGTAAACTTTGTGAAACGTAAACTTCGTCAAACAATTATATTGCATGATGGTTCTCATTCATCCCCAAGTTCAGAAGGATCAGGACAAAGCAAGAAAAGGGAAGGGAGTAGCAGCGAGAGAATCGGCGGAAGACAGAGAGAGAGAGCTTGAGGAAGGTTTAGTGTAGAATCGCAGTGGTTGTACTATATCTACGGAGACATATTAGGTGTCACTACTAAAATACGAAATGAAGTGTATTTTTTTTTAAGTTCTGGTGGGGATTGACCCCAAAATCCCTTAAGAACGAGGCGATACTGCTGGGAACTATTGTTAAATATAGTTTTGTAGAAGTTACATTTCTCAACACATCTTATTACACCGGTTTCACACTCCCATACAAAATGTTACTAAATAAAAACATGTGATACAAAAACTTTTAAAAACATTGATCGAAGTTTTAGGAATAGTTCATGCACACGTAAGTTGTATATATTTCATTTATATAAAAATTGGGTATTTAATGTTTCTGTATGACGGTAGCCAAGTGTGACATATGTCTGAAACTGTCTCGTCTGTGTAGCTTGTTTTACATTCATTCATTCACGTCAACGTGTTGGGCATTTTAAAAAAAAATCCCTTCCAGTGGTACGATATTTACATCCATGATCTTGTTATTACCTTCTGTAAGCGAACCATAGATAAAACCTTTAAATCTTGGTCAGTGACAGTTAAAGCTACATTTGAGAGGAACTGTCTTGACTAGTTATAGAGAACATAACTTGCCAGCCAAAAAAGCCGAAATGTTGACGCAGTCACCTTCACGCCTGACAACAAATAACCTTAAAATGCACCGCTTTATTCATCTGATAACGAATGTTGTTTACCAAGTTGTTATATTAACCATAAAAAATAAATATATATGGGACAAGTGACGTTAGCTGTATTATAGTGCGTGTGTATATAATTCATGCAATATGAACAAATATACCGGCCAAAACAATAACCGGATAAGAATTAAAGCCAACATTTGAAACCTTCAGCATCTGCAGCTCATTTAGAAGATTGAAAAGTGGGAATAGGTAAATAGAGTGCGTTATGACACATGCACTCTGGTGTACACAACGGGATATTAATCTTACCATTTAGTTTTGTGCACCGAAATGCAGCAAGAATAAATTGTGTGTAAAATAATAGCAAATAGTAAATACATAGTCAAGTCAGTCCTATTTTATGGCTGCGAAACGTGGAGAACAACAAAAAGAACAATCAAGAAGTTACAAACTCATAAACGGGTGCATGAGTAGAATAGAGGCATTGACATTTTACGACAAGGTCACAAATGTGTAACTGATAACAAGAACCAGACAAGTATCAGTGGAACAAGAGATTAGAAGTAGACGATAGATCTGACACATATTCAGGAAACTAGTGCAATACCTGACAGTCATTGTCTAGGAATTCTCAGGACACGCATAAAACGAAGAACACACGGAGAGAAAAGAGAGATATAATCAAATGAAAATGATGAGGACAATATAGAAAGACCTTGAGCTGATGTCAAGTGACAGGAGAACTTGACACAGTGACAGGAGAACTTGACACATTTTGAAAAGGTCTATGCTGCCTGTGGAGCTAAAGTGCACTGACTGATTGAATAAATAACCATTACCCTCCAGCTCCACACAGAACATCTGCCTTCAACCAGTTCATGCTCAACTGCCCTGCCCTGTGCCATCAAAGCAAGCTCTCTCCACGCATTATGTATTTGCTTAAAGCATGTCTTCTGTCTTTCTTTCTCCCTGTGCTTTTGTGCCACCGACTATGACATGGGAAAAAAAAAGTTGAATGAGGCTGACAACACTACATTCTGAGCTCCTGTTCTCATTTGTTGTATATTCTATACTCTCACACACACACTCTCTCTCTCTCTCTCTCTCTCTCTTTCTCTCACACACACTCACACACACACACACGCCCATTGTAGTCCCCGGGGTCACTGAAGAGACAGATAAAGAATAGGCTGACTGCACCCTCAGGTATGTCTGACAAGGTGTGACCATATGAGGTTGTGCACGGGGGTGGCGACCTCATCATGTAAACAAGTGAATAAAGAAAGTAAGAGGTAGCTTATAACCTGTCATACCTCATATTTGTGAGTGAGTCAGACCCTGGACAGGCCAGAATCTATACTATAGACTGAAGATTGGATTGACTACTTGAATGTTATAAACTAGGCTTTCTTTGTGTTACAACGGAATTGGGGTCGGAGTGGCTAAGAGGTATGGCGAACGCCTCTAAATCTAAAGGTACTGGGTTCGCTCCCAGTACATGGAATATAATTGATGGAATTTTTTTTTTCACAACCAGAGGTTTCTAATGATGTCATACTCCCTCCTGATCTCCTGGGTAGTGAGATCGGATGCTTAGCCTTCTCGGGTAAGGGCGAAAAAAATAGGAGGTCCCGAGTGCAAGTTCCGCATGATAAAAATCTCTTGGCAGTTGGAAATCGTAAAGCGTAGGCCATACTGTCGCTGCCCTGGCAAAATTTAAAATTAGGAATCCTACCCACCACAACAATATTTAGAATGTGTGGTTCCTGTATACAAACACTGGTATCCTCGCCGCTGCTATGGAGTTCATGAACTGTGCTGAGATCCTCCTTGTGTGATCTAAGGGAGGAGACCAGAGCAAGGGAGGAGACCAGAGCAAGGGAGGAGACCAGAGCAAGGGAGGAGACCAGAGCAAGGGAGGAGACCAGAGCAAGGGAGGAGACCAGAGCACTGATGGAGTAGTCCGAGCAATGAAGATGGTCCTTAACAAACAAACAAAAAACAAACAAAAATAGAAGGAAATTGAATGAACTACATTTATAATAGGGACTTGGTTTGGATTGAACAGACCTTATAATATAGACAGGTGTTAGGACTAGCCAAATGTATGCTGTAAACTATATTTGGATTGATACGCTTAATCTATATTATACACCAGCAGTAGGCAACCCAGGAGCTGTGCGGGTCTACTTTAGAAACACTGAGCTTTCTAGATATCTATCTTTGAAAAAATTCAAAGTAAATGATATTTTTACCGAATGTTAATGTCAAAAGAAAATTTCGCATTCCTATTTTCTGCAGTTCACGAATAAAATGGATGTCAGTAAGCTAGTTCGAGGATTATCATTGGGGTTGACAGAATAAATACCTTGAATCCTGTAAGTACTCCGTGGAATACAATTTGAAGGACTTTCTGCTCCCATAATAAACACTTTCTAGCGTCAAAAACATTCTAATTTACAATAGAACAGTACTCAAGGTGCCCAGAGAATAAATGTCCGTATGTAGTCTTGTCTCTACGGACATTACTTAATAGAGTGCAAATTAAACATCAGATCCAATAATATAACATTATTTACACCAACATACAATGAAAATACAATGAAAGTACTAATAATCAACTATTGTTTATTTGAGCTTCAAAATACAATAAAAGGCTAAATTATGAATATTATTTCAATGACTGCCACTTAGACAACAAACAAATAAGCAAACATTCAAACTTTTTAAAGAACTAACAGTATGCCTGGTTAAGTTAGCAGGGGGCTGGCAGTGAGAATCATATCAGGTTAGAGTCTAAACAGTTTCGTTTTTTTTTTTTTTAAATAATTTTGTAACAACGCGTTTTGTTTTTTCCTGTTCCTCTTTAAAAAAAAAAAAAAAAACTCAGGGGAAAAAATCTAATACTGAGAGATTTTTAAGTTCATTTACTTTTCTTCATTGTAATATGACTGAAAATTATTACTTTTCTTCATTGTAATGTGACTGAAAATTATTACTTTTCTACATTGTAATATGACTGAAAATTATTTTAAAACTAACTTAATTTAAAACTAGAGTAAAAAAAAAAATTTTCAAACAGATACAGGAAATACCAGGACTGAACATCAGTGGAAGGTCGATAAACAACCTTAGATATGCAGATGATACCGTGTTGTTAGCTGAAAGCGAACAGGAGGTACAAGAACTAGTGAAGCAAGTGAACAGTATAAGTCATGAATATGGACTCGACATTAATATTGAGAAAACAAAAACTATGATAATTCGCAAAACAGACGATAAACCCACATTAAAGATAAGCGTAAATGGGAAAATCCTGGAACAAGTCAAGAGCTACGTATATCTTGGTCATATAATAACAGAAGATGGCAGATGTGAAACAGAAATCAAGAAGAGAATAGGAATGGCCAAAGCTACATTCAACAACTTGAAACATATACTGACATCCAAACAGTTATCTCACAAATTAAAACTGAGAATCATAAAGTGTTATATATATTCTGCATTTCTGTATGGTGCAGAAACATGGACGATGAATAAGCATTTGGAAGAAAGCAGTGAGGCTCTTGAAATGTGGATATATAGAAGAATGGGGCGTATCTCATGGAAAGAGATGAAAACAAATAAGGAGGTCCTAAAAAATCTAGGTATGAAAAGAGAACTAATGAGGGAGGTCAAAGTTCGGCAGCTAAAATACTTTGGCCACATAAAAAGGCATAACACCTTGCAGAAGACCATAACAGAAGGGAGAGTTGAAGGCAAACGTGCAAGGGGAAGACAGCGCTATAAGTGGGAAGATAACATCAAAAGATGGACAGGAAAGAGTCTATCAGAGTGCACCACCAAGACAAGAGACAGAAGACGTTGGAGATCCATTACAGCCAACCTTCGTTGTGGAGATGGCAACTGATGATGATGAAAAAAAAATGTAGCCTTAAGACATACGATTACAAGATCTATCGTCAGGAGGTCCTCTAGCGACCACTGACAGTACTGGGTACTGGCCAAGACAGGCAGCCCTGAGCAGAATTACTGGGTAGTTTGGAAGTGAGGCACCAGGTTTTAAAACGTTCGATGCGTTACTTGGCCGCACCTTTAGATAAATAGAATCTACCACTTTTGATCATGGCAGCACACAGAGCAAACACTGCCCCGATCAAAACGCACGTGATCCCTGTAGCAATGTCAAGGCCAAAACCCCACCCAAAGCTGAAGGAATTGTCTGCGGCGATGAGATATTTCTCTTCCGGTGACCCGAAGTGGTGAGATACCTTGTTCGCTTGGAAGATGAACGCCATCGTCATTTTGGTAGCAAAAACAATGTCGGCGATAATTATGATAATGCCTGGGTGGAGGATATAGAGGAAGAGAAACTCAGTATGAATACATCAAGTCAATGTGGCAGACAAATCTATACATTTGGCATCTATAATCTGTAAATTACCGTACCTATAACAATACTGTATTCATTGCTAAAAATATTTCTATTAAATAAGCACGTACTAGATGTACTACTAGTACATATAAAACATACGCCAACCAGCTGTACAACTAAACTTATAAATTACGTATACACCAATCAGCTGTACAACTAAACTTCATCATCTCATCTCAACCCATAACCCGTCATGGGTCGTAGGGGTGCCATGGTGGAAGCATCAGCATACAGGGTCCTCCACTGCTCTCTATTCTCAGCAATGCGTACAAGTGTGGAAAAACCGTGTCCTGCCCATTCTTTGATGTTATCAGCCCAGGATTTTCTTTGCCTTCCTCTTCTCCGTTTACCTTCGACTGTTCCCTGGAGGATCGTTTTCGAAAGGGAGTCATGACGAGTTACATGCCCAAACCAGGCAAGCTTTCGACGTTTCACTATTGACAAAAGTGGTTCTTGGTGGCCTGCATAGGTGTTTATCTTCTCTCTAACATAGACATTTGTTTTGTGCTCTTTATAGCAAATGCGCAAAATTCTTCTATAACATTTATGCTCGAAAGCCTGAATCCTTCGCTCCGTATCTGCAGTGAGTGTCCAGCCCTCACACCCATACAAGAGAATAGATAATACAAGTGATTTGTATAATTTGATCTTCACAGGAAAACTGATGTTACTTTTCCAGATCACATTCAACCTTGTCATGGCAGCTGAGGCCATCTCAAGTCTTGTCTTGATTTCTTTACTTGATCTTCCATCACTACATATAGTGGACCCGAGATATTTAAAGGTGTTAACTTCTTCTAACGTTTGCCCATTTAACGTAATGTTGGTCGGAACATGTTTCTTATGGCTATTCACCAATATCTTGCTTTTTTCTATATTAATTTCCATCCCATACGTTCTTGTTACTTTCTCCAGTCTAGAGGTAAGGTCTTGAAGTTCTGATTCTGTTCCAGCTATCAGATCAATATCATCAGCAAAACGTAGATTACACAGAGGTCGGCCTCCAATCGATATGGTTGATTTATAATCGTAGAGAGTGTTACGGTATATGATATTAACGCCGTCTGCTAAAGGTTATCAGACGTGCAATTGTAAAGGTTAAGACATTTAATATATTGCGATAGATGTTTCAATTATTGAACGCTCCATACACGATCGATTATGACGTGTCTAGCGTTGTTTAGGACACAGCCGGTAACTAGGAGACGCTACCCTTTGTTACTTGACCGCCAAGCTGAATAGCTGCGTTTTTCTAACCTTCCAATTCAATGGCATGATATAGCCATTTATATGTGCATTTTTGATGGACCAGGGTCAGTCCTAGAACTCTATATGAGAGGAAAATTTATGGAGGTTAGTATTTAACTAGAATCCTCAGAAGGAGGAGAATAATCGTCAAATTCGTATGAAATATTCAGACTCGCAGTCTCACTGTCGGCAGGTAGCCATGTCTAGCTGCGCGTGCATATAGCTGTGATGTTCTGACGACAATACTGCATTGTATCCTTAAACGGACATTGACACGTAAACCAGCAGTCTACGTTATTGATTAATTTATGCATGACATATAAGGACTTATGTTCTGTTCCTATTTGAAATGATCATCCTATGTGTACATGTGATTAAATATTACGGACTCAATCTGAAGGCATTAATTACTTCATTAATGTTGCTGAGTTCAAGTTACATGAACTACTTCTTCATACCATGCTACTGAGTTGTATGAACACCTTCACCCTAATTCGCGTAATACTAAACAAAGCACGATTAACAAGAGATCACTAAAGTAACCATACTCAGTGCATGATCTTCAACCGGCAAATAACTCAGCAACAAAGTGGCGGCCGAATGCGGGGAACGACAGAAAAAAGAAAACAAACTTCTGTTCCTTACGCACATGTTAACCATAATATTTATGATCAAGTTTCGATCACATGATCCAGTCGAAGATGACGTCTTACTCATTCTAATGCCTAACAACGTGACGTCACTGAAAGTCGTGTAGGTGATCTGTCGGAGAAACCAAAGTCGTTTTCTAAGCCTAACCAGGGGAAACATGAGCCATTTGAAGCAAACACACGATATGGACTACAGGAGCAGACAGTCAGGGGCATTAGCCTAGCTGTTGACGACCTCTAGCACTGATCTAAGCAACGGAAAAGATAAGTCTAGTTGTTTTAATACTGTCGTCATTGCAAACAGTAATACTGAGTCCATGCCTTTTGCCTGCATAGGCATGTCTTTTCTGAATGTGTTTCATGTATTTTTTTTGGTTGTTTTAATGTGTTGTTAATTAGTGGGCCGGTTGGAGGGAACTGAAATCTCTGGGGAATGTCGCGAACAGCTGACCACCTAGATTTCAGTCGGTCTTAGGGCAGTTAAACGATTGCACTTTTGGAAGCCCCATTGAGGTTTGCCATTGGACTACCTGTCCAAATCTGCTGTCGTTTGACGATTTGTGTTAGCTGTGCCGTTCCGTAGATAACTGGCGTATTTTATTTGTACTAAGTTCACATTTTTATTCAGTTTTGTATCATGTTCGTTAACTATTTCGTCCAGTCTCCTCTTACTATCATTTATTTGATGATTGTTAAATGGTCGTCCGTTATGAGTCCTGTGATGTCATCATTTTTTGCAGTCATTTTTTTTTTGTGTACTTTGAATATTAAGTTGACCTCGGGTCAGACCTTGACCCTTCATTTGGCTTGTGACACTTCCGCTTGTTTTATTTAGTTCATAATTTCATTTTTAATTGTGAAAATGTCTTGTTTGCGTCTTGACATTGTTTGTACCCTTTAGTTGCATCATTGTTTTGTTTGTCCTCATGATATATATTAAATACTACATTAATAATATGATATTATATGCAATAATACACTTGTAATTTAATTTAATTAATTTTTTTCTGATATTTAAGGTTAATATGGGACATTGCATAATTATGCAGTGATAGTCCAAGAAAGTAGCACTACAATTTATAAGAGATGCCTAGGGCATAATAATATATAATATATATATTGACCAAATAAAATAATCTTATAGTCTACCTTTGAGGTAATAGACCCATTGTATATTATTTAATATACTTTTCTGGTACTAAGAGAGTGACTTAGTACATTGAACAATATAATTACTAGGAATCATACCCAACATTATTGGATATTGAGATTAATTGTGTGATGTAATTACATTATAGTTAACAGATATCATAACTATTTATGATATAGTTCGTATTTAGATACAATATTGTTACAAAATATTGTCTATTAGTTGAACTTAGACATAAGAGTTCAGTACTATTGTGATTATTTATATTGAATATTCCTAAGTTGAGTAAGTATAATAATTACTCTGAAGCTACTATTGACTATTTTAATCAGTAATTATCAATAATTACTTACAGATAAAAGTCAAAATGCTTACTATAGACCATTTCGTTAAAATTGGTAAGGAATATGGTTATAAATCTCAAGAACTTCGTCAGTTTGCTGAGGCAGAACTGGAAAAACATAAAGCAGAAATGGAGGAACGTGAAAGAAAAGAAGCAGAGAAAAAGGCTGCATTAAAGAAAGAGGAAGAGGAACAAAAGGCTGCATTAAAGAAAGAGGAAGAGGAACGTGAGATGAAGCAAATTGCCAAGGAAAAAAGATTAAGAGAAATTGCTCAACAGGAAGAAGAGAATAAATTGAAACGAGAGGAAATTATTTTACAACAAGAAATGGAATTGGCGCGTATTAAATTGGAGACAGCAAGATTACAAGCACAAAGTGCTGATGCAAACCAGAATAATAACGCACAAAATGGATCATCATCCAGCCAAACTAAACATTTCTACAACTTTAAATTACCCACTCTCAACTTAAACGTGGACGACCTTTCATCGTTCCTGTCACGTTTTGAACAGACTTGCAAAACTAACCATTTGCCTGAAGAGTCATGGGTACTCAAGTTAAATGAATTCTTGGTTGGAGAACCATTGACGGCTTCTCAAAATGCTGACCCATCAATAGCAAATAACTACGGTGCTATTAAGTCCTTGCTTTTACGAAGGTTTCACCTGGACGAGGAACACTGTAGGTTGAAATTTAAGGGAATTTTACCTGAATCTCCAAAAGATTTTGCAGGATTCATTGCGAACATACGCAATACATTTAATAGATGGGTTGAACTGGCAGAAGTCAACAAATCGTACGACAAATTAGTTGATTTACTACTACGGGATAAGGTATTATCTTCGGTTAGCCAGCCATTTTTTGCATATTTGCAGGAGCGTAAACCAGGTACTATTGACGAGTTAGAAAAAATTTCTTTAAACTACTGTTCGGCACATCCGAATGCAACCATTTCTAACTCCTCATTAAGAGAACCTCTACCTGTGGCGTCTAATATGGCCTCCAATCATAATAACAAACAAAGACATCACAGTGTAGACAGAAGTAGGTTCCAAAGAAATCACAATGTTAACTTTCAGAAGGGACATAATAATGATTTCAACAATAAAAATGAGTTCAACAGAGGTAGATCACGAGATAGAAATTATTCACCTCAAAACAAACTACCACAATGGTCAACATAACACTAATTATAATCGATCACATACTCCCAATAATAATAATAACTGGAATGGTAATAATCATGGCTCGAGACATCGAGATAATAGTTACTATAGAGGACGACGAGATAATTCTAACAATTATACTCGGAATCGATCTCATTCTCGGGGATCATCTCAGTACAACCATAATACAGGGGCGGCAGTTACAAATAATACTACCCCTATAGCTCAGGTCCCACTTGACAATAATACAACACAGTCTTCTGCTGCATGTTTTGCTATTAATTATAATGTGGCAAATAGTTGCCAACAATGCAATCTTATTTTTCAGAAGGCGAAAGAAACAGTGCTTAACTGCGGACATATTATACCACAGGTAGGTCTTGCAGTCAACGATGGAACAGGCTTACTAATTTTTAACAGGGGATTAGTTAATGGATCCGTCGTCTCAGTGCTGAGGGATTCAGGATCCACAACGATTGGTGTACGTCAGTCGCTGGTACATCCTAGCTGTGCGACAGGAGAATATGTCCGTTGCATGACCTTCGGGGGTACTATTGAGTACTACCCCACTGCCATAGTACATGTTAATACACCATTTTTTTCAGGTAATGTCAAGGTGTGCATGCTACAGAATCCATCAGCTGATCTTACATTAGGACGCATACATGGGAGTAAAGATTGCACTCCTAAAGAAATTAATGATTGGGAGAAAAAAAATTTGCATTCTTTTAGCAACGCTAACGCTGTTGTTGATATGGCTACACTTCGTGCCAACAACATAAATACATGTGGCACAGCAGTTTCCAACTTCACTCTCAGTACTATCCTGGAAATTGATGAAGATGATAGATCTATTGGACAACATACTAAGGATATAACTGATCCTAATAAAACTGTTGACGTTGTCAACATTGACAAAAAAACATTATGAGGAAGAATAATAGGTTAAATAATAATGCTGGACTTAAAAGGAAACATAAAGTTAACACAAATAATTATGATCAAAAAGTTTTTACTTTGCCCAGCAAAGACATGTCTACGACATGTAGGAAACTTAATACCTTTGGTGATGATAGGTATCATCCTCAGTCCAGTCAGGATGATACGACATCCAACAGAAAGACAATGTCGGTGTTGAAAGGGAAAGTTAATTCTTTGACAAAGAATACATATCATCATTGTCCACTATTTCGTGACAATGATACTACATATATTGGGAAAAGTGCGTATTCTCGCACAGTGTTAGTGCGAAATCTGCCGCAGGATACTACATGGCAGGCACTTAGAATTTTTTTTTGATTATACAGCAAACGTTAAGTTTGTTCGTCTTCTGCCATCATGCAATGGGCAGAATAGACAGGCGATGGTTACATTTCGTAACAATCGAGACGCTCGTTGGGTAATCGAGCGTGATAATGGTGTTTATTTTCATCACCGTTATCTAAAGTTACAATTAGTACCTGATTCTGCGCCACGCAGATAATGGTGTACGCTCACCCTTTTGTCTTATTTCTTGATGACTCAGCTCTAGTCAGTCATCATTTCTTTTCCTTATTGGTCATTTATTCTTATACGTCTTAGATATCAAGGGACACAAAAAGATATTTCATATTAACATGCTCAAGCAATTTCATACACGTCCTGAACACTTACAGTCAATTTTTCATGAACTAGATGACACCACAGTATCTACTTGTTATTATTCTAACTTATCCGTCATCCAGGAAGAAGAATCTTCTTTTCCTGAGGTACAGTTACCGTTACCGGTACCAGTAGTTCAACCTACTGAATCTTGGCGGGATGTAACCATCTCTTCAACGGTTACACTGCAACAGCGTCTACAAATTGCTAATCTATTACAATCTTATCCAGATGTATTGACCGACGTCCCGGGTCGCACATCGGCTATCAGTCATGACATTACTCTCAATGATGATACACCTATTCGTGTACATCCCTATTCTGTTCCTGTACATGTCCTTGCTAAAACTACTAAGGAACTTGAACAGATGTTGTCTCTGGGAATCATTGAGACTAGTAATTCGCCATTCTCGTCTCCATTAGTGATTGTCCGGAAGAAGGACAATAACATCAGACTATGTGTTGATTATAGAAAATTAAATGCTAAGACTATAGTTGACAGCGAACCACATCCACTTATCGACGACTTACTGCCACGTCTATCCAACGCAACTATATTTAGTAAGATAGACTTAACTAAAGGTTATTGGCAGATACCACTGACCGAAAAGGCTAAGTACTACACCGCATTTTCCACTCCACAAGGTCTATACCAGTGGAATGTGATGCCTTTTGGGCTTGTTAATGCGCCAGCTACCTTCATTCGCCTGATGCGACAAATTTTATCAGGTAGACCAGACGTTATTACATATATTGACGACATATGCTTGTTTAGTTCGTCGTTTGAGGAACATGTTTCGGGACTTAGATATGTTTTCGACACTCTAAGGAATTATCATCTAACTGCTAAACCTACAAAGGTGCAAATCGCGTGTAATGAGATAACCTTTTTGGGACATATCATTGGAGCGGGATATATCGGAACGTTACCTAGTACAGTCTCCAAAATTCTAAACATAGCAGTTCCTCAGGCGAAGAAACAGGTCAGGAGTTTGTTAGGACTTGTTCAATATTACAGTAGATTCATACCAAACTTGTCATCCATCACGGCTGTATTGTCTTCATTGTTAAAGAAAGACATGCCGGTGAAGATGACATGGACTGGTACATGCAATGAAACTTTCAACAAAATTATAAATTTGTTCTCGCATGAACCAATTTTAAGACTTCCCGATGCTTCCAAAAGATTTTTCTTACGAACAGATGCTAGTAACTACGGCATTGGTGCATGCCTGCTCCAGAACCATGATGGCATTCTACATCCTACCTTATATATTTCAAGAAAGCTAAAGCCGGCAGAAACAAAGTATTCCACAGTGGACAAGGAACTTTTATCAGTGATATGGGCAATAACTAAACTTGAAAAGTTCTTGCTTGGTGCTCCCTTCACCATACAGACGGACCAACGTGCTGTAGCATCTTTGCGTCGATCTAACCACAAGAGCCCAAAACTCGCCAGATATGCAATCATCCTACAGCCATTTGAATTCTCCATTGAACATATTCCTGGCACTGAAAACATTGTGGCGGATGCGTTGTCACGTAATCCTATTGACGACGAATAATCAACATTGACATTCCTAAAATACGTCAATCATCACTACATTGAACACTATATGCATCACAGAATTGAACTAAAGACAATCAAGGTATACATATTGACATTGAAACTTCGTCTAACGTCCATACACGATATATGAATATTCGTTGAACAATCATGGAACAATATCTGACGACAAGTCGAACTTATTATCCTATGTGCACTTAATTCTTGGATGCTGGGATAAATGACATTTCTCTCCAACGTAAACGTTTGAACATTTTTGCCTAAAAGAATTCATCAGGATCAAGACTACGGATGGATCATCATATCCTATACTAATTAATTAGTTAACTTAACTTCTTAATTGAATTATTATCAATAAAATGAAATGTGAGAAAAAAAAAATGAAATGAAAGAACAAAAAAAGAGAACGAAATATAAAAAGAAGAAATTATGAAGAGAGAAAATAAATCTCACACAAGTATTAGATTAATATTTTTTTTTAATGTACCTATACGTTATTTAGTTAGTTAAATTAGATAGTTATTATTCACTAACACTTAACACACACAATTAAGTTAAACTTATATTCGAATTTCTTTCTATTTCTTCTCACTTATTTTGTCTTTTCTTCTCTCATAACATCGTGTTACATTAGAATCTTAATAATTTAACTCTTAGTTTAATTAATTAATTTAATTTTAATTAGTCAAATTAATTCCTATATGACATACTAATACGACAGACCTTACTTTAATTTAATTCTATCATTCACTATTAACATTGGACATTTTATTTAGTTGATATAATAATATGTATAATATTGATATATAATATGATTAATGTTAGATGACTATGACAAATAGTTAGTTGACATAACCGCGACACGGTTCTACTCAGAACATCGTCGGCCATATGTCACGATTGTGTTAAATTTTTTTTTTGAAAAATTGTTAAGTCGGATAGATCTTGAAAAAAAATCTATCGATTTTTTTTTTCCCGGTGTACAGGGAATTGTTACGGTATATGATATTAACGCCGTCTGCTAAAGGTTATCAGACGTGCAATTGTAAAGGTTAAGACATTTAATATATTGCGATAGATGTTTCAATTATTGAACGCTCCATACACGATCGATTATGACGTGTCTAGCGTTGTTTAGGACACAGCCGGTAACTAGGAGACGCTACCCTTTGTTACTTGACCGCCAAGCTGAATAGCTGCGTTTTTCTAACCTTCCAATTCAATGGCATGATATAGCCATTTATATGTGCATTTTTGATGGACCAGGGTCAGTCCTAGAACTCTATATGAGAGGAAAATTTATGGAGGTTAGTATTTAACTAGAATCCTCAGAAGGAGGAGAATAATCGTCAAATTCGTATGAAATATTCAGACTCGCAGTCTCACTGTCGGCAGGTAGCCATGTCTAGCTGCGCGTGCATATAGCTGTGATGTTCTGACGACAATACTGCATTGTATCCTTAAACGGACATTGACACGTAAACCAGCAGTCTACGTTATTGATTAATTTATGCATGACTTATAAGGACTTATGTTCTGTTCCTATTTGAAATGATCATCCTATGTGTACATGTGATTAAATATTACGGACTCAATCTGAAGGCATTAATTACTTCATTAATGTTGCTGAGTTCAAGTTACATGAACTACTTCTTCATACCATGCTACTGAGTTGTATGAACACCTTCACCCTAATTCGCGTAATACTAAACAAAGCACGATTAACAAGAGATCACTAAAGTAACCATACTCAGTGCATGATCTTCAACCGTCAAATAACTCAGCAACAGAGAGCCTCCTGCATAATATGTTCTAGATATATATTAAAGAGCACTGGTGACAGGATACATTCCTGGCGAACTCCTACAGTTGTTTTGAAAGATTCTCCAATGTCGTTGCTTGCAAAAACAGCACTGCTTGCGTCCTTGTATAGTGCTTCAATGATATCTATGATGTTGGTATCAAAATTGAATTTTCTCATTATTTGCCATAAGCCTTCATGCCAGACTCGATCGAAGGCTTTTGTGAAATCGATGAAGTTATGGTATAAATCATGTTGATGCTGGAGATGTTTTTCGATCAGTAATCTAATATTGAAGATTTGTTCTGAGGTACTTCTTTTTGGTCTAAAGCCAGCCTGTTCCTCTGACAAGATTTCTTCTGATTTCTGTTTTATTCTGTTCAAAAGTATCCTTAACATCACCTTACTTGGATGACTAATAAGGCTAATGGTTCTGTAGTTCTTGCACATTTTTAGATTTCCTTTCTTTGGAAGCGGTATTACTAATGACTGCGTCCATTCTTTTGGCCAATTTTTTTGTACTCCATATCTTCTGGCAAATTGTTGTCATGATTTTTACTATATCTGGTCCTCCATATTTCAAGAGCTCTGCTGGTATATTATCCACACCCGGTGACTTCCCTCCTTTCATCGAACATATAGCCTCTTCCACTTCTTCCCGTAGTATTGCTGCATTTCCGAGTTCCCTGTTTTCGCACTTAATGTTGTTTAATATGCCTAAGTCAGTGTCAAGTTTACAGTTATATAATTCTTTACAATATTCTGTCCACCTTCTCATTACAGCTGTTTTTTCATTGAGCAGAGCCCCATTGCTATCTTCTATGACAGTTACCCTGGGCTGTTGGGGTTTTGATAGTCTTCTTAATGTGTCAAAAGCTGCCTTGCTGTTACCTTTTATTAGCCCCGTATTAATGGACTCACATTGATCATCTAGCCATTTTTCTTTGGCCTGTTTCATTTTCTTTCTAATATTTTTATTCACCATACTGTATTGCCATGCTGCTTCAGGAACCTCTTTCTTAACCTTTTTCATTTCCCGCCGTGTATCACATAACTTCAGAATGTCATCTGTAACCCATGGTTTGTTTATTTTCTTTCTTTTACCAAGTATTTCTGTTGCTGATTCAATGAGCACGTCTTTCATGTTCTCTGTGATTGAGTTGATATCATCCTCCAAAAAGTTGAGAGCTGCGAATTTTCCTCCAACAGTTGCCTCAAAGATTCCCGCGATTTCTGGATCTTTCAGTTTGTCTAAATTGAATCTTAACTGAGAACATCTGTTTTGATTATAGTTCTTTTTGAGTTTAAGCTTGAGCGTCATCAATACCATGTCGTGATCACTACCAATGTCGGCGCCAGGAAAAGTCCTAGTCTTGGCTTTATTAATGCTGGACTTGCATCTTTTGGATACAAGAATAAAATCAATTTGGCCATGTATCTCAGTTTTTGGGGCATGCCACGTTGTTCTTCTTGATAACTTATGAGGAAATAGTGTATTTGCAAGGGTTAGTTTATAGCTGCTGGCAAATTCTAGTAGCCTTAGTCCTCGATTGTTGGTTTCTCCTGTCCCAAATTTCCCCACTGTGCCAGCCCAGTGACCGTATGCATCTGGCCCTATTTTAGCATTCCAATCACCTAGCACGATGAGAAGATCTTTCTTTGGTATTTTCTTAATTGCTTCATCCAGATTGTCATAAAATGTATCAATTGCCTCATCCTCATAGTCAGTAGTGGGGGCATATACCTGTATGATGGAGATGTTCTTTGGATGTGCTGCAATACGAATGGTGATAAGCCTGCTATTTATTGGGGTGCAGCTGATGACAGAGTTCAATCTATCTTTATGTACGATAAAACCTACTCCATGCTGATGTTTAGACTCATCTCCACTAAACCAAATTTTGTGACCATCATCCGTTATTGATTCACCTAATCCTGTCCATCTGACTTCTGCTAGGCCCAGGATGTCCCACGAGTATCTAACAAGTTCATGTGTTAGTTCTTTGACTTTTCCACACGCATATAGCGTGCGTACATTCCAAGTTCCAACAACAAAATTTTCTCTTGGAAGTTTCAAAACAGGTGTTTGTACCCCATTCGCTGACTTATCACTCTCAAGGGGCAATGAGAGCGCGGTCGTTGTTAATCCGGGCATCGGCCGATCCGGCAAATTATTACTGAGTTGACTTTCCATCATAACATTTCAGTGGGCAAGAGGTTTGCTTGGCGGTGCCCATCTCCTCTCCAAGTATCCTTGCAGGTACATACAAAAATGTACCTGGAGCAGTAACAATAGCTCTCAATAAATCTGTAATGTTTTGAAACACTGTCCGGTTAACACATCACAAAACCGCCATCTTGGCTACTCGGTACCAACACAAATAGCGAGCTCACATGATAGGCAAACTTGATGTTTTCATCTTTAAAATACTTATCAACATAATCCAGAAAATGTGCCAAACACACCACAAACTCATACAGCATTAATGAGGGCTGTTACCACAGATGCAGACTCCAAAACGACGACATGAAATGCACAACACAAAAGTGCGGCCTACCACGCCACCATCTTGTTTACAGTTGTATAAACTACGTATGCACAGTGGGCTGATCACCTGCTTGCCAACCAATCTGATTACGGAAACAATGATAGATTGTTTGGTCTGTTTTTGTTCCACAAAGACGCCACTAGGCGTGGTGGAAACAGCAATAGATTGATCAATTTGTTGTTGCCCTAAGACGCCACTAGGCGTACTGGCCACACACTGCTTTGCCGGTTGGTGGCTAAGGATGGAAGAAGAAGAAAAAAGAAACTACGTATACATCAATCAGCTTTACAACTGAACCTATAAATTATACACCAAAAAGGTATACAACCAAACTTATAAATCATACACGAGCATTTTCTATTCCAGATTTTTAACCTATGCCAGGGGGACAGAGTAGGTCAAGTATGGCGTCCGCCTCTAATGCTACAGGAATCTAGGAATTATTCCCCTTCTCCCTTTTTTTCAACCACAACCATCACATACAACAGCGGTTTTCAACCACAACCATCACATACAACAGCGGTTTTCAACCACAACCATCACATACAAGAATAGTGCTCCACAATAAAGTAAGACTCCTACCTCCAGTAATGGCGCTTATGCTGCCAGCCACCAGCAGATATGTTGATGAGACGCACAACCAGATCAAGGGAAGAACCACGCCCAAAGCTCCTACTATTAAACCAACGATTGAAAGCGCTTGACAGGCAATTACCCAATCTGAAGAGTGAGAATAAAAGTGCTTATTGTTTCTGTCATGACCATCATACATTTTCGTTGTGCCATCTAATTTTCCGCTCCTACTTACTGTCTGGCTGAAACAAACCACATGTTATGATGAAACGGATATATAATTTAAAAAAAAAAATTAGTTTGGGGCTCTCCGATTTACCTATTTGACCCACTGAGGCATTCTAGAACCCAATAGGACATCCGTCCTACATAAGAGACATCCCACAGTCAAACAGGGCATCTCACAACAACACAGGACACCCTTCATTCATCACAGAAATGTCGTCGTTTGGTATAAACAAGTCCTCTTAATCTTGTGAAGCTTACAGTTCGTAACATCAAGAATTAGTGGCTATTTCACTTACAGTTCGTAACATCAAGAATGAGTGGCTATTTCACTCACAGTTCGTAACATCAAGAATTAGTGGCTATTTCACTTACAGTTCGTAACATCAAGAATGAGTGGCTATTTCACTTACAGTTCGTAACATCAAGAATGAGTGGCTATTTCATTCTGGGGACCATTTTGTGGGTATGTTTTTTTTTTAAAATTTATTGTAATAAGTTTAATGAAATCAATGAAGTACCTGATTAACGTTTCCTCTACCATCCTCCTATTTACTGATATTCCTTTCTAATTTCCGGTGCCGATGCCAATGATAATACGTATACTTACTCTCCCCTATCCCTCTAATTCCTCATTTGTATAGGATCATTCAGCAAGAGATAACTGTAATATGATCTTACCTGGAGCTTCCACGGTGCTGGAGTTCATATCCTCCTCCATACCGAAGTTGTAGCAGGCAGTGTCGCTGTACATATTCATGCACAACTTCCAGAAGCCATAATTGGTGTCCATATTGGGAAAGTAGGCTGTTGGTAAACAACACAAGGTTAAGGACCATCCAGCATTATCAGAGATTTATTGTGACGGGCGTGTAGAATTATATTCCAGACAGAAACCATAGCGGCAGAAATACACAAGTTACCTTGTTTGGTTTTAGTGGTACTTGAAAAATCTAACGTAACGACGAACTGAGTTTAATATCTTAGAATACTATACTCCAGGAATAACAAGTACTAATAATTCCTGAGGTCTGGAAGGAGACACAGGTAGAATCAAACCACTGTTCCCTTGGGATTATCTTAGCTAATGAGAGGTTGTGCATGTGGGCTAGCAACTTCATCATGGTGAAACAATTGCTACATAAACTGTTATGTGAGGACACATTGAATGTGTTGACGAAAGCTTCCCTCAGTGAGTTCTTTAGTAGTTTTTGCCTCGTTTTGGCGATCAGCTTAGACACAAAGCCAGGGAATGGCGCATGTCAAATAACAAAAGACCTGAATGTTCTGGCCAAGCAGTCAACTGCTGTGATAAGCCAGGGTATGGCGAATGTCAAATAACAAAAGACCTGAGTGGTCTGGCCAAGCAGTCAACTGCTGTGATAAGCCTGGGAATGACGCATGTCAAATAACAAAAGACCTGAGTGATCTGGCAAAGCAGTCAACTGCTGTGATAAGCCAGGGAATGACGCATGTCAAATAACAAAAGACCTGAGTGATCTGGCCAAGCATTCAACTGCTGTGATAAGCCAGTGTTCCTTAAAGAGCATAGACGGAAAATAATGATAATTGTATCACCCTTCATCTCCCCAAGGAGCATAGTCCTTCAACAAACTTACAGTCTTCCTGTCACGTGCCATCAGCTCAAGTTATTTCCATGTTTTCTTCATCCCGTTTCTGTCTGTCTTCATTTCTATTCTCCATGCGTTCCTTGACCTCCTTCTGCCTCTGTTACTCTGGGGATTCCAGAACAAGGACTACCTTGTAATGCTATCAACAGGTTTCCTCAATGTGTGCCCTATTAATCTCTAGCATCTTTTTCTCATTTTTTTTTTAACCATTGGCACTTGTCTAGTTCTTGTCATCAGTTCCGTATCAGTGATCTTGTCATCAGTTCAGTTTCAGTGATCTTGTCATCAGTTCCGTATCAGTGATCTTGTCATCAGTTCCGTATCAGTGATCTTGTCATACCACTTCAATCCTTCTATTCTACGCAAGAACACCTTTATGCAAATATGTAGCTGTTTGGTTGTTTTTGTTGCTCTGCATGTTTCAGAGCCATACAATAGGACCAACTTGACATTTGAATTGAACGTTATAATTTTTGTGCTGGACTCCATTTCTTTATATCTTCATATATTTCTTATTGCAACTGCAGCGAGACAGGCAAAACTCACTGGAATTTGCACCATAAACGATAATAATCTCTGAGATTATGATTGAAAATATCATTCTCGCTGAATTTTAGCCGTGGAAAATAAGTATTTTTACGATGTAACGACAAATAATAATTCTATTTATGA
This sequence comes from Oreohelix idahoensis, assembly GCA_024509875.1. Lineage (NCBI taxonomy): Eukaryota > Metazoa > Mollusca > Gastropoda > Stylommatophora > Oreohelicidae > Oreohelix > Oreohelix idahoensis. The sequence goes on from JAMPIV010009855.1 coordinate 54,550, forward strand.
TTTATTATGTCTTTAAAATGCATGATGCACCTACCTACTAGAGGATCACCTTTCTTGGATGGTTGTTTTATTGTCTTTAGTTGACTGATTCGTGTTTTTTGTTGAAGTTGTTGTGGTTCAAATTTTTAACACGATTTGGTAGCCTGGCCCTAGCTAGACCTTTCAGGTCCCGGTAATACACATATGGGAATAAAGCTGTGCAATATTGATGGAAGAGGATGGAATAAAAATGCCTTCCGGTAATAGTAATACACATATGGGAATAAAGCTGTGCAATATTGATAGAAGAGGATGGAATAAAAATGCCTTCCGGTAATACACATATGGGAATAAAGCTGTGCAATATTGATGGAAGAGGATGGAATAAAAATGCCTTCCGGTAATACACATATGGGAATAAAGCTGTGCAATATTGATAGAAGAAGATGGAATAAAAATGCCTTCCGGTAATACACATATGGGAATAAAGCTGTGCAATATTGATAGAAGAGGATGGAATAAAAATGCCTCCCGGTCAGCTATTTCGTCAGTGAGGGATACTTGTAAGGGACAGTTACAAGTGAAGATGGAATGAATAGCGTTTTTGTAAACCACTGGTGAAAGATGAATACTGAAAAAAGTGGAAGGCAGGGGGATAAATAAAGCTTTTGTAAATGACTGATGGGGTCCGGGCCGTTCCCGGGGGTCTCCTAAGAGACAAAGGAAAAATACGACTACTGCTTTCTCCAGAAATTCTTAAGAATGTCTAAAGGTTGTGCATAGGGCTGGTAATCTCATCATGTAAAACATATGCCTACAGAAACTACCACAGCATTATCACATAAATGCTTTGACGCATACTTCCTGCCAGAGGCTGCTCTTCGGCGGTGCAAGCGGTGCCGCCGAACCGGTCGCCGTCTTGATGGCGATGAGGGAATTGGGAAGGGAAATTTTGTTTGTTGCGGAAATTATAGTGTGGTTCAAGTCAAAAGAATGAAAGTGACCCTCATAAGAGAACAATTCAGTACGGCACCATAGGGGCATCATAAACGAAACCTAGCACCACCTTGAAAAATCCCAAGAACCGGCTCTGCTTCCTGCAACGGGGGCCAGCTGTAGTTGTAGCTCTTTAAGGGGTGAAATAGGAACTAATGATGTTGAAGTTACTGATGATGTTGAAGTTACTGATGGTGTTGAATTTACTGATGATGTTGAAGTTACTGATGATGTTGAAGTTACTGATGATGTTGAAGTTACTGATGATGTTGAAGTTACTGATGATATTGAAGTTACTGATGATGTTTAAGTTACTGATGATGTTGAAGTTACTGATGATATTGAATAATAAAAAATAATAAAAAAATAAAATAAAGCATCATTAGTACGGTACCCACTTAAGTGTCAAGGCAGCCATACTATGTGGCTCGGAAACAAAGAGAACAGCACACACACAAAACAACAACAACCAACAGACTGTCATAAATAGATGTCTGCGACGAACACAATGATTGGGGTTGTATGACAAGATCACTAATGTGGAGCTAATGACAAGATCACAAATGTAGAGCTAATGACAAGATCACTAATGTGGAGCTAATGACAAGATCACTAATGTGGAGCTAATGACAAGATCACAAATGTGGAGCTAATGACAAGATCACTAATGTGGAGCTAATGACAAGATCACAAATGTAGAGCTAATGGCAAGAGCCAGACTAATACCAGTAGAGCAAGAAATGAAAAGATAACGCCGGCGGTAGACAGGACACACATTGAGGAAACCTGTTGATAGCATTACATGGCAGGTCTCATTCTAACATCCTCAGGCAGCGGTAGAGGAAGACCAAAGCATACATTACAAAGAGACATTCGTGGGTGGTATGAGGAAGGCATGGAAAGACATTGAGTAGATTGGCACGGGACAGGAAGATTTGGCATACGTTAGTTGAAGGTCTATGCTCCTTAGGGAGCTAGAGAGATGATATGATCATCTGAACCCTCGCAGCATGCAGTCAACACACTCACCTCTATAACTGTCCAGATCCGTTTTGTCACTGAGAGCCTCGCCCAGATCTTTCGCTTCCGTGTAGTAGGGCGTGGCCAGACATATGGTGTGAAGTACAAGAGTGATTACCAAGAGGATACATCCCAATACCAGGAACACCACGTGATTCCGCATTCTTCTGCCAGACCTGAAACGCAACATATAAATTTGGGTTCCGTTTTGCTGGAAGAAATGAGGGACGCTATTCCCTATAAGCTCCGCCTCCCATATGTTTCGTTGCTGTCGCGCGTAGATCTCGGCTCCCGCAACTTTTATCGATTACGGTGGAGACATGGGTAGAGATGTGACAAGGCTGGCAAGCAACATGGCTACCTGCGTGGTTACCGATTCGATTACGAGGATTCTTCCCCCCCCCCCCCCCCCCCCCCCCCCCCCCCCCCCACGCAAATATCGAGAAGAAAGTTGGGTATTTGTGCGTTAATTCACCGTCAAATTAATATTTTGGCAATTTATTAGCCAAACCGAGAACCGTACTATTTCTTACATTTGTTTTCTTACATTTTTTTTCTTTTTTTTTCTCGCCTTAATCCAATCGCAGTCTAGGCCGTGGAGTTGTGACATTTACCCAGTCCGTCCTTTCTTTTTTTTTTTTGTAATCCGGAAAAAATACAACTTACTCGAATTTTTTTTTTTTAACACTTTTTGTCTCGTTTTGGTGATGCGCGTCCCGTTCAACCTAGTCGGTTATATTAGGGCGCATGTCCAAATATAAAAGACCCTTAAGTCTAGGGAATTGCTAGTCATCATAATCATCATCAGCTTTCAAGTCCCTATCAGAGTCAGGTACCCATTTACAGCTGGTTAGACTGATGCGTGACACCTGTTCCCTTCCTCGCTGCCGTTGCATTCTCTAACTCAAGTTCAGAGTCAGGTACCCATTTACAGCTGGTTAGACTGATGCGTGACACTACCAAGCTCGAGAGGTGGGGCCTACCTAGCTATAAATGCGTGACACCTGTTCCCGTCCTCGCTGCCGTTGCCTTCTCTAACTCAAGATCAGAGTCAGGTACCCATTTACAGCTGGTTAGACTGATGCGTGACACTACCAAGCTTTGAACCCGAAACCCGGTAACTTATTGCGGTAGTGGAGCGTTAGAGACTTCACTACACTAGGTCCAGCATCGAAAGGTAGGAAGACCAGTTTCCTTCCTCGCTGTCTTTTCCTTCCCTAACTCAAAGTTAAGTACCCATTTATAGCTAGGTAGGCCCCACCTCTCGATGCTGGACCTAGTATAGTGAAGTCTAACGCTCCACTACCGCAATAAGTTACCGTGTTTCGGGTTCGAAGCTTGGTAGTGTCTCGCATCAGTCTAACCAGCTGTAAATGGGTACCTGACTCTGATCTTGAGTTAGAGAAGGCAACGGCAGCGACTTCCCTTGTTTCCTGTGTACCGTTAACTTGTAGAACTCATTCAATACCGTTTTATTGGTTTATAAACTTAAAATACGGGGGGGGGGGCGGGTTGAGGGCGGGTCTGTCGTAAGCGTATCAACTATGAATGCACGAGGAACGTTTTTTTTTTTTTTTTAATTTGCCCTCCCAAACCACAATGTGAAATCAACCTTTTTCAGTCAAGAAAAAGTACGGTTCTCAGTTTGGGTAATAAATTTCCACAATTTGATTTTAGCGGTGAATTAACGCACAAGAACCGAAAGTTGATATAATATGATGTGTTTAAAATACGGTATGACTTTGTGATGAAATATACATGATGATATTTAATATATGAATCTGTGATGTTCTTGTCGTAGTAGACGAGTGTGTAGTTGTATCTTATGGAGCAGATAAAAATAACTATCGGCACAATTATATGATGAGGCGCTGCGAAACAGCGTGGCAAAACAAAGCAAATAGAACAAAATAATTTAAAAGTTATTTATTGTATCAAATTTCTCATACACGAGCCTCTAGGCCCTTAAGCTTTTTGTTCATATCCTTCGTAGATACTCGCCCAATCGTCGCTTGACCATTGCTTTTCGGCGTAATGATAAATTTTTGTTTGTTTGTTAATGTTTTAAATGGTAATGGAAGGATAGCGGTTTAGCATCAGATCATGATTTATCTCCGCTCATCCATCATCTAGGTCCACCATGTTCAACCAGAATGTCGGTTATAATTAGGGTATTTAGTACGGTATCATTTTATTTTCAGTTTTGTGTTATATCCAAATGTCCATTGTCATTTGCATTTGATTGTTGTTGGTAGTGGCATTTTAAATTATAAATTATTATTTTCTTACTTTTGTTATTGGCAGTTTTAATGTTTCGTGTTGTTTGTATTACTTTATTACTTTCCCTTACATTATGAGTGGTTAGTCACCTGTCACAAGGTTAACCCGAGGATTAATCAGGGAGAGTTATCTTTGTGGTGCAGGCGTTGTCAATGGCTCAGATTTGCCTTGCAACCGGGTAAATATAGACAGCAGAAGTGGGAGAAGGCGAATTTGAGACTTTGTGATAAGTTCCAAGCAGATAATCCCAGTGATTCTGAATCTCGTGACACTGTCACTTTTACCAGTCTATCTATCCTCTCCTATAGCTCGCGAGCCCCCCCCCCCCCCCCGCCCCACCATCTTGAGTGGACAGAAGAGTAAGAAAGAAATAATTGTATGTCTGTCGCACACTTTCTTTCTTTATCTATAGATAAACTAACTAGTGTTGGTAACGAAAACCCGATTACCACATTTATTGAATTACTATATGTAGCACAACAACCAAATAAAATAATACAATGACAACTACAACTAACTATACCTGGAAAAGAAGGTTGTAGTTAATACATAAAATACACAATCTAAGCTTAAGTCTATACTACGTGATGATGATGATGAATTTAATCTAATCCTAACTACTAAAAAGGATATCTTGTTTCTAGGCCTCTGGCTGTCAATAAAATTATGGATGTTTTTACACAATGGACATGTCTTTGTCTGTATTCAACGACACTGTACGGCCAACTTAATTTCCTTCAGGTGTCGATGGCCTGATCTTTTGTTCTTCACAATGCGAGTTTTGACAATGCAACGCGCGGCTGGGTTGGCATGTTCATAAGTTGTGTTGAACGCAATGCTAGGCTGCAGAGTTATCGTCTGGTAGGCAGATGTCCACTTGTTGTGATGTCTTTTTATTCATGTGGTGATGATGATGTAAATATGTTATATATTTGTATGTGTTGCGCAGCAGTTTTACTTGGAGAATCTGTCCATTACTGCAGGTAATTTAGGATCTCAATAATTTTCGTAGGCATTGGTTGTAAAAGATCGTCCGTGTGCTCCTGCCACTTCTGATCAATATTACTCGTGGGCGGCTAATTGTAACTCATCCATTACTGTGTAATTTCTGATTACTATTCTGTGTGGGTGGTTGTGTGTAGAAAGGCTCATTTACCCTGGCAAATTCCTTCCTAAACCCCCAGTTGCTTTTGTAGGTTTGGTGCTGGTGATTATTGATATCTGTGAGATACGTGTCGTCGCAGTATATCTGAGTGGCCCTACGTATTAGCTTGTCCCAACGACTCCAGCCAGGGTAGTAAGACAAAGGCTGAGTTAACTCAAAGAGTCCCTGTCTCTACCACTGAGATGGATAAAATGATAAAGCCTCATAAGTACCCCGTAAATCTATGATACGCATGTGATGTGTTCTTGTATGTGAAATCTTACCAATATAATGAATCTCTGCGCGGTGTTTACTGCACTGTTTACCGGGTAATGTAAGAAGTAATAGAAAAGTGTCTAGTATTTACCTCGGTAGGGTTATTGGAAACTGTGCAATCTTATAAATATAATAACTCTCTGCACGGTGTTTATTGCAACATGTACCTAATAGTGTAAAATATAGTATTATGGTAAAAAGTGACTGGTATTTACAGTGTTGTATTTATGGAAAATATGTATATTTATATATATATAATTGAAATTAAAATGGATGTATATTAATAATTTACAAATTGTAGTACACTAACCTTGCTCCTGTATAAAGAATTCACTGACCACAGGTCCTGAATCTTCCTCGTGAAATATCGAACCAAGCCGTGCTGGCGGAATGCTTTCTGTAGCAATCCCGAAAGACGAATCTTCCTGCGTTATATATTGACCGAATGGCCGTTGGCGATTCCAGTGTTCTCTTCTGATGTCTTGGGAAGTTTTCCAATCCTATGTGATGTTCCATTCGTCTTTACAGCCAGTCCAAATTACTCTGTAAGGTTTTCTGTAATATTTTGCTATGTTCGCTTTCATGTTTTGCTTAGCTCAGACAATCCGTCTCCGTCCGTCTTGTGATGTCTGTGCAGTGTTTCTAGTCTCTTTATAATGTCTTCTTTCATATTTATCTTCGTTCAGACTATCGGTCTCCATTAATCCAATATTACTTTGCCTGTTCCATGAGAAACGACTCATTCTAAAGTTTCCTCGCTGATCTGTCTCCATCTGTCCATTTTGCTCTGTTACTAGGCAAAATAATACGTGTGTATTACTGCCGTTGTGTAAACACAACCGAGCCTTATTGGCGACTACTTCTAATTGTCCCTGGATGGTCTGTTGTACTAACGTCTCATTGTTATGTACACATTCCATGCAAAATTGGTTGCTTTCCCATGACTTACGAAGAACGCTGTCTAATGTGGACAATGGGTTTTCACCATCGACTGCTTTCTCATGCCTTGTGAAATTTATCGGCAACTGTTAGGCAATGGGTTTTAAGAATCTAAATGCAGCATTACTTGCCTCTCGTGACATCACCCCTGTGTTACCGGAGGCCCGAAAGGGAGCAAAGAATAGTAACATTGTTCCCTGCCAGGCATGTCGTAAATAGCGACTAAAGAGATTTGGGCATGGGGATGGTTACCCCAGCCTGTAAAAAATGTTAAACCACAAAAACTTCAACAAACAATTTGGATAAGTCAAATATAGAATATAAGTAAACTCAGCCGTCCAAGAAAGAACGTGAGGGGATGGCACGTGACATGACTTGGCATGTGTTTGCTGAAGGCCTATGCTCCATGGGGAGCTAAAGAGCATTGACCGTGAGTAATTAGTTGTGTTTTTTAATGTGGGGATTCGTTTTTTTACGGTGTGTTTGTGTTTGTTTTGAATTATTATTAGAGCGTTCTGACTATTTTCTTTCATTTGTGTTTCTTAAATATTATTACTATTAATATTATTACTACTAATATTGTCACTTTTATTGTGCGTACGTGGAGACTGGCTTGGGTAACCTCAACAAGTATACACGGGGCAGAGTACAACCAGAATTTGAGGATTACAGACACTTCACATCCTGTGTATCGGAGTTGTGGACATCAGATGCTGGGATTCAACTTTGAACTTTAAAAAAAAAACAAATTGGAAAGCCTTCCAGTCAGAGCTGCTAGTGTTAGAACATAAAGAAAAGAATCAGATGATACTGACATATTAGCAGATGCATTCACAAAGGAAGTTCTTTAAAGTCATTAAATAGTATAAATATGCCTCAGCACTTAAAACTAATAAACAAAACTAATAAGACTATAAAACCCACTGGAACAAAGACCCAGTTGCTTGGTGGACCAAAAGCTGCTAAGAAATACACAAAGAGGGAAAAACCCTCATAAATGTATAGAAATAACAGAACAGAAGTAAATTATAATGAATATAAACCCATTAGAAATGAATCAAATAGAATAATATTCAAAGCTAAAGAAACTCACTGGAAAGACTTTTGTCAATCACTCAGACCTCGCACACAGATTAAAGAAGTATGGAGAAAACTTAAGGCAATCAAAGGGAAAAATAAGACAACAATATCGTCAACTATTAAACTACCAAAAAGAGCAGAGTCAGATATACAAAAAGCTAATGCTCTTACTGAATATCTGTATAAAGTCATTGCAAAAAGTAGCCTTGCACATGAAGAAAATGAAAGAAGATTTATGAAGAATCTTATAAATGAGTTACCAGACTAAATAGACGAAACACACTTCCTAGATGCTGATATAACAGAGGAAGAAGTAGCTACAGCAATAAAAGAGAAATCAGGGAATTATATTTTTAACTATGAAATCCTTAAAAAGGTACCCAATAAAACTTTAAACATATATAGTTACTTCCCTCTTTGACAAAATTTGGAGCTCAGGTAAAATATATAAAGCATGGAAAGTAGGTATAATAGTACCTATCTTAAAACATGGAAGTCCATGATGTAAACTCACATAGGCCTCTCTTTAACATCACAGATAGGCAAAATTCTAGAAACTATTGTAAATAAAAGAATACAATTCTACCTAGAGAAAAATCAACTATATAGCCCGATTTAGCCTGGGTTCAGGACAGACAGAAGTACAGTAGATCAGCTTGTAAAATTAGAAAAGGCAGTCAAATTCGGATTTAAAAGGAAAGAAAAAAACAGTGGCAGTTTTCTTGGATGTTACAGGAGCACACGATGAATGCTGGAGAGATGAAGCCCTTCACAAAATAAAAAAGATTGGCATAACGGGCAAAACTTCTAATTATTTAGAAAGTAGATATATAAGGGGGCTGCTGTAGAAAAAATATTTTTTATTACAAAATAAAATGGTATTGAATCAGTTTTACAAATTAATGGTACACAGGAAACGCGAAACGTTTCGGGTTTCACCCTTCGTCCGCCACAGTTACAAACAGGCAACAAGGATAAGAAATAAAGGCAGGTTAAAGAAAAATACTATAGACACTACAAACACGTAACATGATGAGAAACACAGATCACAAGGGCAACAACAAATATATATTTAAAAAAACTACACAGGTATTAAGCGGAATAAGAACAATAATAAAGCAATAAAATACAAAACCAGAAAATATAACTATCAATAAAGGAAATTCAACAATCAACGAGAATCAAAAGGAGAAAATGAAATAATAAAATCCTGCTTAGATAACACTAGTCAACAAATTTTCAAAAGTTATTTGTACCAGAAATTAAATATACCATTTCTTATTGATTTTGACATGCTGATTTCAAATATCATAATGAAATTCACCAATTGGCTCTGTTTTTTTTTTTTAATGATGAATTTACATTACAGTAATACAAATAATGTATGCTTGTTTAATTCTCTGGGGTGAACAGCTTTCTACTTTAGCATTATAAAAATTGTGGTTACATACTCAATTAATTGATATTTCAACATAAAATGATAGAAAAAATAAAAACATTATTTAAAGTTCACATATCATGTTTTTAAAAAGGCACATTTGAACCCATTCCATCATTATTCAGTCGCTATTCGAGCTCTCTTTGCTTGCTTCTTGTAGTCTATCGATGAGGTGTCTCTTGTCACAGTCCAACAGTAATCAGCAAGCATTGAAGGGCTCCAATTGCCTTGATACCTTGTCTCCATAGCAGCAATGTCCTGGTGAAATCGTTCACCATGCTCATCACTGACCGCTCCACAGTTTGACGTAAAGAAATCCAGATGAGAATCCAGAAAATGAATTTTCAAAGACATGTTGCAGCCAAGACTCTTATACTTCAGAAGGAGATTTTCTACAATTTCATTGTAATTATCAGATCTGTTGTTTCCAAGAAAATTGTCCACCACTGACTTAAATGCTAGCCATGCTGCTTTTTCCTTGCCATGCAACACGCAAAGAAACTCGTCATCATGAAGAAGTTTTCGAATTTGCGGACCAACAAATACTCCCTCTCTTATTTTAGCTTCACTCAGTCTTGGAAATTTTCTGATGAGGTATTTGAAAGCCTCATCTGTTTTCTCCATTGCCTTGACAAAGTTTTTCATGAGACCCAGCTTAATGTGCAAGGGTGGCAACAAAATCTTGCTGGTGTCGACAAGTGCTGGGTTCTCAACGTTCTTACTGCCAGGCTGCAATGACTGACTGATTGGCCAATGTCTTCTGATGTAATGGTCACTTCGTGCACGGCTATCCCACTAACAGAGAAAGCAACAGTACTTGGCATATCCACCCTGTAGTCCAAGCAAAAGAGCGACCACTTTTAAGTCACCGCAAAGTGACCAATGATGATGATCGTAGTTTATACACTTCAAAAGCTGCTTAATGTTTTCATAAGTTTCTTTCATATGAACTGCGTGACCAACTGGAATTGACTGTAACACATTGCCATTATTCAACAAAACAGCTTTAAGACTCGTCTTGGATGAATCAATGAAAAGCCTCCACTCTTCCGGTATGTAATTGATTTTGAGGGCTGCCTTTAAACCAGAAATGTTGTGGCACGCAGAAAGGTCACCCTTTTTGAAAAAGAATGTAATAAGCGGCTTCTGGTGGTTCCTATACACAGAAATTGTAACATCTTCTGCCAGTAGATTCCACTGTTGCAATCTGGAACCCAAAAGCTCCGCCTTGTTCTTCGGTAAATTCAGATCTCTTACAAGATCATTCAGTTCACCTTGGGTTATTAAGTGTGGTTTAGTGGATGTAGTTTGCTCAAAATCTTGGTCGCTTGAGGTTGATGGTTCAGGACCACCAATGTCCTCTTCTTCATCAGTGGAAGCAGCTGAAAATGATTCTGGCACTTTGGGGACTGGTAGGTCATCGCCATGTGGTACCGGACGTGTTGCAGAGGGGATGTTTGGATATTCCAGAGTCCATTTTTTCTTCTTTGATATGCCTTTCCCAATTGGAGGGACCATGCAAAAGTAACAGTTGTTGAGATGATCAGTGGGCTCTCTGTTGCGTCCTTTTTAAGTCCTAACAGACTTTAACATATATAGACAGTCTCAGGTTCTGTCTTTGTTACAAGTGTACGCACCAATTGAGATACGTTGATATATTAAATTTATGGTGCACGAGAACGCACATTTTTGGGGAATTTTAAAGTAACGCGCTGGTTGTCAAAAAAAAAGGCAGTCGACGTCATAGCTTGATTGTACAAGCTGGTAACCGAAGATGAGTCCTAGGATCTTTGGGATTTTAACCCCGTGTATTGGGGGAAAGTATTATGTTTAGACCCGGCCCTGCGGATTAGCAGTCGTAGCCGGTAGTCGTCCACGTAAGTGTCGGTTCGTTGGAAGAACCAAGTATGTAATTATTATAATAATAATGTTTGTTCTCCAAAGTCGTGAGTATCTAGTCGATGACAGGTAACTAGCCTGTACCGAAATGGATTCACAGCTGAAGATATATTTTTTATATGCCTGTATATGCCTATCAAAAGGATTGTCGGTAAATACAGTGGATCTTCGTTGTATATGTATTATTGGGAAGCCGTTGTGTCAGTCACGGCTAATCCAAGAGGTGATTCAAGTATCAATACCTAAGTAACTTTATATGCCCAGGATTATTTAGTAGGAACCAGTACCTACGTTCGTCTATGAATAGTTAATGAGGACATTTTTACAAAAGAACATAATCAAGATCGGGATCTTAGATACTACCAAGTATAATGAGCATCTCCCGTCCTTGAGAAAGGTCAACCGTTATCAGTATAACCTTGTAATTAACTACTTCATGACCTTTATGACTATTGATGTATTAACTCAGAGACCCAGTCAGAATTTGCTTGAGGATTCTTCTGAGACTATTTATTTGGATTTTTATTGAGGACAAACGTCCACTATCATCATGTTGAATTACCTATTAACCGTCAACGTTGAATGTCTCGTCCTGTATGATGTGATGTCAATAAACGATGTATCAATTTCAAGTAACGAGTTTGACTACCACAGTATTGGCACTTGTTGATGTGCCTATGTTGAGTTTTCATCTTACTGCATCAAGATTATATATATTCGCGATATCAGCACGATTCAGTAGTCATACAGAAAACCCCATGAAGAATGACAACAACACTCTCTCCAAATCATTGGGACTGCAAAAGGCATAGCTTGCCTTTTGCCAGTCAACCACAGTTTAAGATGTGCTGCACATGTATTGCAGCATATGTGTGGCGCCCAGCTCTTATCTCGATCTCCTATTCTGCAGCCAAAATACAAACTGTACGCCTTCTTAATCACTTTAGTTATATTTCGTTTTTGTGATAGAAATGTCACCTCACCACATATATAACAGAAATTATTAGCACTGTTCACACATGTCCTAGGCATTTCTAACTACGATACTTTTGATAAGGACAAATGCACTAACTAATGGCAAAATTTTATCAGAGATAAGATATTTATGCACAAAGGTGATGTAATCATAGATAGGATTGCATCATCAACTTCTAGTTACATTTTTATTGGTCATTAGAAAAAAATTATGCAATCGCCCACAACAGTTGCGTTATATATATAAATTGACCGTAATTAAATGAACTAGTAGCATATATCTTGAAAACTAGAGCCAATCAACATTTTTTAATGTCATTTTCGTTTTCAGCACACCAAAATTAGTTAAGATCAGCTATTTTCATTTCTGGTACATTTTGGTTGTTGACTAGTGTCCGCGCTACAAAATCCGGAGCAGTTATTAACGCTATCACAATGCTCATTATGGCGGTCTGAAATATACACACTTCAAAAACAAAGAATGGATGAAAAGTTGGGGCTTTAAAATCAATGTAAACAAAACAGTGAATGTGATTTTCAGCAAAGGAAATAAAAGAAAACATAATAAAATCAATATTGCTATTAAAGGTCAGAAGAAAAATAGATTCCTCCTCAACAACTCGTTTCCTGGGCATGACGTTTGATAGACAACTAAATTGGAACAAACATATAGACAATTTAGTAGAAAGCTGTAGGGGCCTCATTAATATACTAAGAACAGTAAATGGTAATGGATTGGGGGGGGGGGGGGGGGCATACAAATAATGCTTATGTTCTATAAACAAATTCATCCAGGGGAAACTAGACTATGCTGGCTGTTCCTGTAGCTCACTGGTTGTATTACACGACAGATGTATCCTCTCATACGCCCATCTCTGTTAGCCTTACGTTTGATGCCACATTTCAACAGTTTTAAGATTGATGATTCATCTATTACAGTGTCGTTCTCTAACAGGCGATCATTAATTGTTCTTAGTATCTCTCCCTTATTCATATTCAGACTCCCCACTGTGGATGCTCTTGATGCTAGTCTGTCAGATATCTCATTACCGCGTAACCCTGCATGACCAGGACAGTAGATCCACACCAGCTCCTGCAGATTCGAAGCTTCTATGAATGTTTTCTATTCATGTTTTAAGCAACCATTTTGAACCTTTCGAAGCATGGACTGAGAGTCGGACACAATGACTGCCTTTATTAATGAAGTTTCAGTTAGCTACCTTAAGGCTGCAGTAACTGCCTCTACCTACATTCTGATGCTGGAAGTTGTTATCTTGTAAGCCCCGCTTTGTTCAGCGACGGTTCTGCCCTTTACTCTAGCAGAGAAGCCCCAACCTGATTTCTCACCACGGATCACAGACCTATCAGTATACACAAAGGCATCATTATCGCCGGCATGATCATGTATCAGTTGATTAATTCCCAGTTCTGCTTTCCCATTGCCCGAAGTTCTGCCAATGCGGATGATGACTTGCTAGTAATTAATCCAGTTCTCATCTGATATACTCCACTCTTCCTCTTTAAATGTTTTCAACTGTGGTCACCTGCTTGATCGTTGCCTCCCTCTGTCTGTGCCATCCATGTCATCCGTCTCTTTATTCTTCTCCCTTAATGTCAGCTATGTTTCCATGAAGGGGTGCCGTTATGTCTGTGGTTACTCGCATATAGACCTTTGCCTGGCCCATCGCATATCTGGATCTAATCGACAGCGCTCCAAGCATGTACCTCATTGTCACATTGGAGGCATCTCGCGTACAGCCCAAAACTATACGCATCCCTTCATTTTGAAAGCGTTCTAGTCGTTCACATTATGTCACTGACAGAGTTAATATTCCCAGCCCATACTCAGTGACCTATATTACTAGCTGATGATAAAGAAGAAATAGTAATCTCTGCTCCAGACGCGCCGCGGCCATTATTTTCAGGGCTGCCAGACCCCTCCTGCATTCCTGTATGATGTGGTCAACCTGATGCTTTACGAAAGCCCGCGATCAAATGTAACTCCTAGGTATTTCAGCTTTTCTTGCCTTTCAATTTTCTTTCCGTTGAGAGTAATGTCTGGAAGGTCTGTTTTCACTATAGAGTTGTTTAACGCAGGCCTTGTTACGATTGACTTTGGAGCCAGTTTCCTCACACCAATCAAACACCCCCTGTTGTGTCCCATGTGTACTATTAACCATTTCCTGTCGGTCAGAGCCAGTTCTGTAAATGAGTATGTCATCAGCAAAAGCCAATGTTCGTCCCAGCCCAGCTAGTTGAATGGTGGCCACTTTTGCTGTATAGATATTAAACAGCACCGGCGATAGTTTGAAACACACGATAAATAGTGCCTTTCTAAGAACCGTATGCAAGGGATATGTACAACGTTATGCAAATAGTCTAGGAATTAACAAGTTATAACCAAAATAAAATAGTGGGGATGCCTGACAGCATGGAATCATTTCTGCTCATAAAATTTTTTTATAACGTGTTTGAAAAAAAATCTTACGTTACAGAATTAGCCTACCATGTAAACTCCAAATTGATTGGAGCGCAACAAATGAAAGACTAACCACGATTGGTCGGGCTATAAATACTATCTTGGTTGTTCGGGAGACGTAGGAAGGTAACATTTTTTCAAACACTTGTCGAAACGTGGCCTCATTGGCAAGACTCGCTGATATACTCACTTAGGAGCGTTAGTTCGAAACCACTTGTTTAAATAAGCTTGATAAAGCGACAGTGCGTTGAAGCCAGCTCACATTTTTGCTAAAATAAAAGCCTGGAACATAAGCAGATGGGAATTTGTGCCAGTAATTGTGCCAGAATTCATTGCTAATCAACGTATCTGTGTTTATTTCCATGAAATTGTGGTAAGCTTGAACCATTCAGTATCTTTTAATGAAAATTGAATGTAAATTGTTAATTTATGCCTGTATATATATGTGTAGTTCAGTGGCAAACAGGAGATAAAGCCTATAATGCTCCAGCCTGAACAGAGGGTGTCGGAGGGAAGTAAAACGGCATGGAATGGCCAAATAGTACACTGACACCTGGATGATTGATTAGACAGAAATAATGCTGGAAGTGCAGAGGCGTGGTAACCATTAAGGAGGTAAATACTGGTATAAAGTATTTCAGATGAAGCTGACAGTTGGCCTAACGCTCTGAACTCAATGTTTGTGTTGTATTGTGCTCAGTGTAGAACTAGAGTAGAACTAGAGTATCAATTAGTTATGAAGTAGAAGGTACATCCTTCTTGATTTCAGGGACCGTGGTCTTGATGGTACTGAGCAGCACCTGGTCAGAGCTTTGCTGAATCCAGAGTCGGACAGCATACTCCTTGGTCCATTTAGCTATCAGTGAGGTGTCTCCAGAGCCCAGAGGAGAATTCGAGCAGAGGAGTCCTTTCCTGCCGCCATCACGCAAGATAAGCTGATTTGGCCAGCTGAGCTCAACATTATGTCCCCTCATCTTGAAATGGCTTTATAAAAATAACATTCAGAGGGGAATTTAATTGTCTTAATATCAGGAACTGAGAACATCTCCAATACTAGTCCCTAAAGACAAACTATTGAAGTCATGATGACAAATACCAACAGAGCTTGAACAAAACAAAACCAGTATTACCTCATTTTACTACTACACAACTGACACACATAGGATATTTGTAATAATATATGTCACTACTATATTCATATTGGTAAATTCTGTACATATAACTTGTAATTTAAATTGATTGTGTGGTTCCCTTGTAGTTGAATCAGGACACATATTCATTCATGCCAGTAATGAATACATATTGTTTTTCGAAAGTTTATCAGTGACTCCTTTAAGATATTCTCATAGAGTGTTATATGTATGTGAGTGTCACAGTGTAGGTCAAGTGTAGAATAAATTAAATTGTGTCTTAGATTTTCGATAGGAGAATAAGACTAGGTTTGGTCCCTTCTGAATAGGTTTGAATAGGTGATAGACTCAGTGAGAGTTAGTGAAAGGTAATAGAATTTCCACACACGCGAGTCTGGTCTCTGAAAGCGAAAGGAATTCTTCTCTCTCTCACCTATCTTCTGGAGCGTATATACATATTACGTATCCTCACAGGCACGCACATACACGTGACACAGGTACGTGGGAAAAACTATAACAATGGAGAGCTGACCAAACACGATTATTAAGTTCAAGAGCGATTTTATTAAGGAAAATCGGCTCACAACATCAAAGAAAGTACATCAAGGAAAATACATATACACATAGTCATAAAACTTCAAGGAAATGTTGCAAGGATGATAGCCCCGTTATAGTGTTAACTCTAGGTTTAGCCCGGCCCCGTTAAGAGAACAGATGATGGCGCCAGAGTCACCGATACATAGGGTTTGAGTCTAAGAGTTTTTCTTTGTTTTATCTCGTAATTATATGCACAGAGTTTGAAAAAAAAATCTGATTTAACCGAAGACAAAAACACAAGAACTCTAGCCTTAGCAACAAATTATGCAGATTGGAAAAAAAAATTAGGACAGCAACAGGGTGTCAAAGATATAATAGTGAAAATATACCAACTACTCATTCAAACTTCTCATTTCAGGTACTCAACTTTGCTTGCTGCCTCTTGGAACACATTGATTTTAGATTTTCACACAGACTCAAAAAATGCAGTCTTCTGCCAAGAAGTCCCCAGTTCCAAAAGACGTATTTAACTTGGAGTCTCCGGGAACGACTACTTGGGTATGCAAATTTGTTCAAATGTCTGATTAAGTCACCTAACAATTATTCCAGGCGCGGGAGTTAGCAGAGCACAGTGTCCATAGCGTAGGTTTCTAAAAAATGATGAATGTCAGGTCGGTGCCTTCCCTCAGTATAGGATTCACTTTAGTCACACCACAGATTTGTCCACAAGATATAATCTAGTCGGGAAATGATTGTTAATATTCACGCCACCAGGCAGCAAATTATATAGAGTTTCTAGAAGAAATTAAGTGCTGGCTCCAAGGTCCAGTATTTATCATTACAGTCTTTGAAAACCCGTTATAGGGATATTAGTATTTCTGTCTAACTTGCACCGTCAGATCAGTGTTACTTGGAAAACCCACGTGGTTCAAAATAAGGAAACAACTTATGGAACTTAGGTGCTGGTAAAGTTAGTGTGGAGGAAAAATAACAAATATAATATAATAAACAGAATCTGTACTGGTTAAAACTTACATTTAAACTTGCAAGCAGAGAGCTTTGCTTATCATTTAAACTTCCCGTGACGTAAGTTATATTTAAAAATCAGCAAATCAAAAATAAGAACACGTGTATCCGACCAATGAGGCTGGATTCTAGAGTTTATACGTTAGTTTAGAAAAATACACTCGACTGAGTATTAGCATTTAAATCAGTTAAAAAAAATTGCCGTTTTAAGCTAGAAATAATTAAAGCCTACACTTTATTAGTAGATTAAAATGAAATTGTAGCAATTTAAACAGACAAAAGTTATATACTATGTAAATTACCTCAGAGGTAGTCGCACAACTTAAGAATACAAATGCTGAAAATATTTCTGGAAGTTTACATCATTCTCTTTACATCACTGTATGAGCGAGAATGAAAAGTCATTCAAACTTGGCCAATATCTTTTAAAATCAGACTGAATCTCCCCTACTCCCAACATTTACGTCCGCTTAACGCGTGTCGTAACTGTCACCTGAGGAACGATGTACGCGTGTTTTCAAATCAGAAAGCCTGATTCCATTTCATCAGTTTTCACATTGAGCGCCGTGAATATTTTTCCAGCCAATGTCTGTTGCAGATGTAAAGACCTGACTAAAAATCGAGTTAAAAGAAGCTCGCGCGCTCGTGTGAGAATTGTAGAAGATTTGCTAAGTCCTATGTTCAGCGAACCGGGCCTTTGAAGACACACATTGGAAGGAAAGGAAACGGAAAAAAAAAATTACAGAGATAATAAAAGAGAAAAGTTATGTGAAAGAATAGGAAGAAAATGAAGGAAATTTAAATGGACTTATTAAACTTACGTATTTTGTTTATCCGTTTGTTTGTTGTTTATGACTTACACTTCATCATTTTTTTTTAGGTGAACAAAAGTACATACACTATTCCAAGAAATAATTTTTACCTTTTTAATAACTAAGATTTAATTATTGGAGTAAAATATCACAAGTAGGGACACACCCAGCACATAAAGCCTTTGTTCCAAACCAGCCAAGTGTCTGGAACGTCCCCTTGGATCTATATAGATATCCTTCAGGGTGGAGAACTATCGAAAATCTAACACAATACAAAGAACTATCAAACACAATTAGTAATAGTAATAAATATAGAAATACTATACCGCCATGAAAACTAAAAGCACCAATTATAAACTACAAACTTACTGAACAGGTAAAACAGCACACAGAAGATACGGAAGTCAAGATGGTAATAGGGAAGTTCATAAATCAACTTACGAAAGAAAGCTTGGCTGTTTACACAGATGTGTCCAATGGTGACAGCGGGCAATTAGGTGCAGGTGTACTAATACCACAATAGGAAATTAAAAAAAAAAAGAATAATAGTGTAACTGAAGGTGCTGCTGAAATTGTAGCAATATTAAAAAGCTTAGAAATAATTGTAGACAATTCGCCAGAGGAAGTTACAACATTTACAAATTCACTATAGTCATTACAAGCACTGGGACACCTATGTAAATGCAGCCTGTCAGACATCAAGAAAGAAATTCTTTTCATCAATACATCATTAGTGAACAGATGTTGCAGTGTGAGGCAAGTGTGGGTTACAGCACACATTGGAATAGCTGGAAACGGGTTAGCAGATCAGACTGCTAAACATGGAAGAATAAGTAAAAACAGTGTGAGACCGGGGCGAGGAAAGTCGGAGACAAAGAGTCAAGGGAAGCACTCTATAAACGAGGAATGGAAGGCAAGTTGGTCCCAGAGCTTTGCAAGCCCAATAGCTTGTGTACCCTTTCATTGTACTGAATCAGACCGTCCCAGATGGCTAAAGCTAGGGATAGACAGGAGAAGCGAAGAAAATGAGAAAAGGCAAAAGACGAAAAATAAAAATAGAAAAGAGTATAGTGCTGGTACACTAACTCTAGAATCCCATGGATGGGGAAGTAAAATGAGACAGAAGGGCAAAGTGAGGAACATTATGACTGATATCCAAAATCAATTAAAAAAAATACAAGGAATGGTAAAGATATAGAAGAGTAAATCGAAGGATAGCCAATTAGTGTCGAAAAAGTGGACATTGCAAGCACCATGTGGGGCTCTGGGACTGACACAAGGGTCAAAATTCATTACAACCAGCAGTCTCCCTGGTCACACATCGGGAGATGATGGGTGCCTATAAATCCCAGTATCTGGATGTCCTCAACTTCGATACGCAGGAATCTAGATGCCTGAAATTCTCCTAAAATGGTGGTACCCTATACAATGTACACTGGTTGAGGGTACCCAAATCCCTTTCCACGTACGCGTTATAACAATATTAATAGTAATAATAATAAAAGTAATACTATTTAAGGAAAATAATTGGAAAAAAAGCCAAAACGCGCAAACAATTAACAAACCATTAATTATATAAAAATATATACATACACACACACACACACACACACACATACACAGACACACACACACATATATATATATATATATATATATATATATATATATATATATATATATATATATATATATATATATATATATTATATATATTATATATATTATATATATGATATATGATAATGATATATATATATATACATAAACAACACATTGCAAAAATAAATAAATAATAAATTAAAAAAACTACTATCTACTAATGATGTAAGGAAAATCAATGACGTAATACAAACTACACGACGTATTAAAACAATAAATTCTAATATAAATTATCATCACCGATAGCAATCAATTACAAATGACAATAGGTATTTTAATATAACACGTAACTGAAAATAAAATGAGACTAAATATCCTGATTATAACCGACAAATAGGTTGAAAAAGGTAGACCAAAATGGTGGTTGAGGGAAGACAAATGATCGTCTGATGCTAGTCCGCTCTCCTCTCATTTACTTGAAAAAATAAAAAGTTTCTCACGTGCAGGAAAGCGGGAAGTCGAAAACACGACACCATGATGTCGCGACACGTGCACTCTCTTAAGCGTAAAGTTTGTCGACACTACTTCACCTTCAGGCAGCGGGAATTCCCAGTCGTGGAGGTCTTATTCACTAAC
Organism: Oreohelix idahoensis; assembly: GCA_024509875.1. Classification (NCBI taxonomy): domain Eukaryota; kingdom Metazoa; phylum Mollusca; class Gastropoda; order Stylommatophora; family Oreohelicidae; genus Oreohelix; species Oreohelix idahoensis. The sequence goes on from JAMPIV010009855.1 coordinate 74,798, forward strand.
TCTGAGGTCGTTTGATGCATTAACTGAGCCTTCTCTGAGGTCGTTCGTCACATTTACTGAGCCTTCTCTGAGGTGGTTTGATACATTAACTGAGCCTTCTCTGAGGTTGTTCGTCACATTTACTGAGCCTTCTCTGAGGTGGTTTGATACATTAACTGAGCCTTCTCTGAGGTCGTTCGTCACATTTACTGAGCCTTCTCGGAGGTGGTTTGATACATTAACTGAGCCTTCTCTGAGGTCGTTCGTCACATTTACTGAGCCTTCTCTGAGGTAGTTCGTCACATTTACTGAGCCTTCTCTGAGGTCGTTTGATACATTTACTGAGCCTTCTTTGGGGTGGTTTGATACATTTACTGAGCCTTCTCTAAAGTCGTTCGTCACATTTATTGAGCCTTCTCTGAGGTCGTTCGTCACATTTACTGAGCCTTCTTTGAGGTGGTTTGATAAATTCACTGAGCCTTCTATGAGATCGTTCGTCACATTTACTGATCTATCTGTGAGTCTGTTCACCACATTCACTGCTCTCTGAGGTCATTCGCCATATTCACTGATTTATCTGAGGCCGCTCGCCAAATTTACTTATTTATCTCTGAGGCCGGTCGCCATATTCTCTGACCTATCTCTGAGGCAATTCGTTACATTCACTGACCTATCTCTGAGGCCGAACCCAACAACGGCATTGTATTCTTTCTAACCTACTCGAGGCACTCCCAGGCGAGCGCATGCTACGAACACTTGTAAATTCGCCCCTGTCTCCATAGTCGAAGTTTGTCGACCAAACTTCTTCCTGCCGAGCAACTTCTTTCGTGTCGCAGCTTTAAACATTTAAGGTTTTCCTGTTTCATTCTTTTTTCAAAAATTGACTAATATTTTCTCGTCTTCTTGACAACAATTGTTGTTTCCTCTTATCTTGTAAGTTAATGTTCATTGACACGTATTTCATAAGACACTATTTAGTGAAACAAACGTGATACGGCTTTACAATAAACATGACCAATCAGGAAATAGTACAAAGAACAAAAAACAAAACAAAAAAAATACAAGTGAAACAAGAGTTAATGAGAAATCGCTAACCTTGGATACGACACATATAGAGATAGCCAGATGATAGCTTTAATAGATAGACATTATTTTGGAATGTACAGGATAAAAGGAAAAACACACACACACACGCAGAATGGAATTAGAGATAGGCATGAAAGGGATCTAAAAATATGGAACGACCTTGAACTGATGTTACATGGCAGGAAGGCTTAGCGTGAATTAGCTCAAGTCCTGTGCTCCACAGCGAGCTGAAGCATTAAACATCATAATACTCTTATCCTGTACGTCACGTAACGTCTGTTCCCACTAAAGTTGCCATCTTTTTCATGACGCATTTGTCAGAGTCTTTTGAAGCAGCGTGCATTTTGTTCCCATCCTTAGTAATGGTGGATGTCTGGACACAATTTCAGGAATTTTTCCCATTTGTAATTTGGGGGAGTATGAATAAAGAATGGAGTTCTTTACATTTGCAGTAACATGGACGAAATAGTCGCTCAGGTCGATACTTACTTGAATAACGATTCGGAGACTAACTAATAACGTTTTTTTTTTTAAATTTTGTTGATTAGTTTTTTGTATATAGGAAAGATTAAAAACAAAACATACGTACATTTACACAACATGTTGTGACAAAACAGCTGTTAATTAATGAGTCAGATTTCAGTCCACTAGATTTGTTTCACTTCTCTCCATGCCATTTTTGACGCGTTGCTCCATAGCTTCGCAAACAAATGGGAAGAATAAAGATAATAATGTCTTATTGATAGTTTACGAGTTCGCAATGGAACTGCCTCTCCTCAGGAATTAGTGTACTAGAAATTTACTTAAAAAAGAATTCTGGTCACTAAACAGGATATTTTCTGGACGATAAATTCTTCCCCATGAATCCTACAAAAGGACTGTGTAAAGCACATACGGTTGAGAAAGAGATTTTTTGTCCAGCCACATTAAAAATATCCCGACCCAATAGAAGTTAATTTAATTATGACTCAGCCCCCAGTGTGTAGATTTATGTTGAAGCAAAATACAGCCCAATTAAATATTACAAGAAAAATAACAACAGACGCGGTTAAGTTAAATTGAATAAAAGGGTATAGATTCTCACATATCTGAATATACATATAAATATGAAAAATATATGTAGCTCTACTGTTTAGAAAAAAACAAAAACAAATGATATGGTCATCATATGGACCAGTAGATCTCTTCTGTTGCTGTACTGCTGGTAGGTGTTATACTCATCTCTCCGAAGACCTGTAGTAGCTGCGGGGATGATTTTGTTTCGGACTCGCTTGGTTTGGTCTGTCCCAGCACTTAGGTGTCAGAGTTTGCTTCCCTGGACTCAGTGCACATCACAGATAAGGATGGGGTAAGTCACCTCTGCTGAATACCTCTTCTGCTTATGGGATGTGTGGTATGGAATGGGTTACTGGGTGACAGGATATGGTTTGGTATGGTAAGGTAACCTGGTTAATAGGGTATGGTGGGTAGGGGTAATCTTTGGTACAGTGGACTCGTACCCTGGCTTATACCCTGGACCCGTAACCTGGTTTAGTACCTTGTAACCGCAAATTGGGTGGATTCGCTCAACTGAACCCTCACGGATTTTGCAACCACAAAGTAGCCTCGATTGAGGCCCATACGCTTCTGCTTCGAGCGATGGTTACAAATAGAATGACTTATAATTCCCTCAACAATTCCAGGATGGCTGTTCCCGGCAGGGGCTTGTTACCTCTAGGGTGGCATTGTTGCAAATTCTATTTTGGCCCCAGGGGTATCAAGTTATCTTTATTTTAACTGGCCCTAGTATCCACTGTGCAAGTGCCTGCGGCTGAAGGCAGGGATCCTGCCCCTTCCCTGATTTACGAGCGTCCAGTTCGTGACACAAAGGGTCGACTTCCGGGCTGGTCGTAGCACTGTTTTTCACCGTCCCAGTGGAATGACTTTCGCTGGCTAGGGGAATAATTTATTGCCCTTGGCCGTGAGAATTGCTGGGTTTTGCAAGTGCTGTGTAGTATAAGACTAGAGAGAGAGAGAGAGAGAGAGGGGCTTTATCATTATAAATTTGTAGAGGAATAAAATAATAGACAGAAGAAAAAGTCGAAGAGAAGTCTTACACGACAATATATATATATATGTCGAGGCATATCCCTTCTCAGTGTCCCTGGTAAAATCTACTCTAGAATCCTAGAGGAGAGACTCCGACGCCTAGCTGAGCCACAATTGGATGAGGTCCAGTGCGGATTCCGAGCAAACCGAAGTACTCAAGACCTAATCTTCACACTCAGACAGCTGAGTGAAAAGGCCCTTGAGTATAAGAGTGAGAGGCATCTTTGTTTCATAAATCTGGAAAAGGCGTTCGACAGGGTCCCCTGGAGCAAACTTTGGGACTGTTTGGCAAGGAAGAATATTCCAGCACCTCTGATTCATGCTATACAGAGCTTCTACAAGTCTTGCAGAAATTATGTGAGGACAGCAAACCATAAGTCAGAAGAGTTCAGGACCACCACTGGTGTAAGACAAGGTGATATCCTATCTCCTTACCTCTTCATACTCTTTATGGACGATGTCATCAAGGCATGTAAGGAGAGAACAAGAAAGTATTCAGTGGGGTACTGGAAGATGAGACAGGTCTATATTTCGGAGCTGGCATTTGTTGATGATGTTGCCCTGTGTCATAAAATTAACCGTTAAAATATCTCCAAAGATAAAGTGTAGGGATAAAAACTAATGCGTAAGCTACTAGAATACATGATCGCCCACGCCGCGGGTCACCACCCGCCATGGAAATTAAATTGTTAGACGTTAAGGCAAAACGTTTACCCTTGGAGCGGGATGAGAACGGAGATCAGAGGAAAAAATATGACTGAACACGTGCTTGAAACTAGCAATGCTAAAAGGACGCAAATTGGTGGGGCAAAGAAAAAAAAAAATTCACGTCCCCAAGTTGACACAAGGTAAAGAAATCGACAAAAGGGACCTTGGATATTATATGCAACAGTCATTTCTTGGACGCTTTTGCTATAACTTAGTCCGTTTATTTGAATGCAGTGATGAACGCAGTATAGAAGATTCTAGAAAATATTTGAAAAGTAACTTTTTCTTAATAATGATGTTAGGAATATAAAACCTAGCTGGCCGGATGGCCCATCTTGAGCAGTGAAATAATATGCTTTCATTTATACAGACGGACAGATAATAAGAAAGATATTGACAAAAGACTGTGTTGTTCATATCAGCGAGCGTCTGCATTGAAACAAAAATGCCCCTAATTTTCAAAAAACTGTAGCCTTGAGACTCAAAGCGCTCAAATCCAGTTGGTATGAAAGAGAGGGGATGGGCTGGAGAATTGTGGCTAAAAATAACTTTAAAGGCAAAATTGTGTAGGGGAAGGCGGAGTTGGTTCAAAAAACAAGTGTGTTTTTTTTTGGTGAAACGCAAGTAGAGACGGACGGACCAACAGACAATAAGGCATACTTGACTGAGGTATGACTGAAATGACTTTTTGGTAGGAGGTTTGAATTTGAAAGAAAAAAAAAGGCGGTGATTGGCCATAGATGAATATATTATCGGCGCTCAGACGCGCATTTTTGCCATTCGTCATAAGTTGTCCTAGTAGACACAGTGAATAATATAGTGGTGTATTCCCAGAAGCAAATTGAAATCTTTAGAGGGACGCCATACTAAAGCCAGCAGCTCAGCTGAGTTTAGCTAGCAATTAACTGTGTTCTATATTCATAATTCTGGTAAGACTGAAATTATTTCTTTGTATATTTTAATATTTGTTTAATGTTTCGAGTGATTTGATACTGCCATATCAAAATCTATCCCTTACAACAAGTAAGGATTCGCTCTAGACCCCCCGCCCCAGTTCAGGGTCTAGAGACAAATAAAATACATAAACTCCAGCAAGGATTATGAAGGACGGATCAAGTGTTGAGATCAGTGGAACATATCACCTATCCTATTCTATGGCAGGAAGCTAATGAACATATTTCAGAATATGTAGTCTGGGAGAACTTATCCTATGTAAAACCAAATTGGTAAGATGTGTTGTATGGTCAAAGAGATCTGACCCGTCTATGTGGTGTTGTTGTGTGTAGTGTTGTGTCCAGAAATGGTTTAGAGGATGGAATTCTGACACATGACCAATACTTTATTGCAGAGCTGTGAGTTTTTTATTTGGCACCAAGGTGGTGTCAAATGATGAGTTAACTAATACAAGAGTGGACCCGTGCAGTTTATATTTTGGCAGAGCAGCCTGATATTGCCCCCAAGCACGGAGAGGTGGGGCCACCAGATTTCAGCACCAGAGCTACACATTCAAGCTACGTGAGCGTCTGGTCTGCTGAGAATTCACCAACTCAACTTATTTTCTAACACACCCATAAAATTTCCATCAAATAAATGGACAATGTGTAGTCGCCATAGACAGGGATTGATGAGGTCACCCCAACAGCACATCCATTAAACTTTCTCCCAGAAAAACTACAACCATAAACATTAGTAATATTAACTAGTATTGTAACATACATATGTACACTTCTTTCATTTATTATGCCATATATTCATGCATTTCATTAATAATTGCAAAACCTTTCATATGTTCTGACCAAAATAAAACCTTGGTTCAGAACAAATAAACTAAAGAAAATTCATTATCCAAAATTTTACACAGCTTGAGTTAGTTCAGTGTGTCATAACATTTTATTAATATTATTAGACTTATTAAATATCTGTGTGTGTGTATGTAAACTACCACAACACATTACATATCATACCCTAGAACTTTAACGTAGCCACATTCATTAGAAAAAAAAGATAGGTGTGAGGTCGTAGTGGTAGCAAGAAGGGCCTTCTGACAATTCACAGCTACATTTATCTCAGGAGCCTTCACAGCTGACCTCATGCATCACATTAAGTAATCTCACAATCATTCAATACCATCAATACCACTACACCCTGATTGCTAAATCAGAGGCACATCTCCAATCCAACCTACAAGTCTGGAAGGAAGAGCTGGAGAAGAGAGGGATGGTCATAAGCAGCTCTAAAACAAAATCCATGGTGATATCACGAGAAGAAAGAAGACATCAGATTAAGCTGGGAGAACAGGTCCTGGAGCAGGTCGACCACTTTAAATACCTCGGAGCTATTATAGACCGAAAGGGAGGCATCAAAGAAGAGTTGGCCACTCGAAAAGCAGCAGCTGGGAGACTTTTTTCAGGCCATAAATCGAGGATTCCTCAGCAAGAGAGAGGTTGGTAAGAAAACGAAGATGGCTGTATACCGCTCCACCTATGTTCCAGTCTTGACATATGGATGCGAGTCATGGGCAATGACTACAACCCATAAAAGCCAGATCCAAACCTCAGAAATGAGGTATCTGAGGAAGGTGGTTGAAGTAACAAGAAGAGACATGGTACGCAACCAGACGATACGTCAAGGCCTTAAATCCTACCTCCTGCAGACCCAAGTAGAACAGTCCCAATTAAGATGGTTTGGCCATGTCTGCAGAATGGGAGAAGATCGGATACCACGACAAGCATGGGAAACAAAGAGCCAAGGATCCAGACCCCGAGGACGACCCAGAGTCCGCTGGGAGGACAACATTAGACAATCTTTGAAGGACTGAGGACTAGAATGGAACCAGGCCAGGAGGAAGACAGCCGATAGGATAGTCTGGCGCTCTCTCTTCCAAACCTCTACACCTCACGGTAGAAGGGGAACGACTAAGTAAGTAAGTAAGTATATATATGTCACCCGCCAAAATATGTTGGGCAATAATTATGTTGTGCTTTTTCTGCTGCATGTCCTGATGACATCACTAAATCCCCATGTGGTTATTTCATTCATTTCCAGTGGGTCTGAGACGTACGGGAACAGTGGCACGAAAGCATGGAAGCTCATCAATAATGAGCCATGAGGCTTCAATGGCTACAGGATTCCAGCAAGGGGACCAGCTATAGTGGTGGCTCTATGTTCCATAAGGAGCCGAAAGGAATATGATGATGATGACTTACTAAACTAACGTACCAAATTCAGTGTCGTGAAATCTGTAAAATTCTCTGGTGATTGATGTCACCATATCGGGGAATCCCCTGTGTATTATTTCACTCGACCAATCAGAATATTTCGCTCCACCAATCAGAAAAGAGTTCCCTGTAAACGACACGAACGCATAAAATGGAGAAATCGTGAAGGAGGAAAAATATGTAACATGAGGTTAGAATTAAGCAGATTTTTCACAAACGGAATAATGGAAAATGAATTCCACATGATCTCAACTTATGAGCAGATGGAAGGCAAGTTTGGACATCTTTCGGGTATTACTCCACGTCCTTTTTTACAGTGAAATTGAAAATATTGCGTGAATCATCGTAAGCGAAATCACGCAAATGGCGAAGTTGAAAATTTATTTAAAAATGAAGAAAGCTCGTATATGAGGCAAACCTTCACTCAAAGGAAGCCAAAAGTAAGCTGGCACTAAAAGTATTTGGATTGAAGTAATAGGTACAGCTGATGAATAGAACGGATGAGATCTTTGTTGCACAACTGCCATTTGTCGTCACTCCGGGGATGGAAAGTGGACACAACAAAATGCGTGACGTCACTTGTTTTCTCGGACGCCCGAAAATTGACTATATACCAAGATGTTAGATCAGGACACACGCAACGAATTCAACAGTTTACAAGAGCGGACCAAATGTATGAGAGCTGATACTGCATAATTCATCTAGACCTAGAGAAATTGCCTTAGAACCAGCCTTACTGGGCCCCTGCATATTGTATTCTGAAAGCCCGAGGGTATGTAGAATTACTTTAACCCAATTGTATTCTAAATGCTTATATTAACATGATATAAAGATATTAAGCATGTACAGTACCATTTATTACAGTGTTTTGTATTATGATACGGATAATATTTATTGACATATCTAGTATGGCTCTTTGCCACATATTGTGAGGTGATTATGGAAGATTGAGATCCCATAATATAAGCAAATCTTATCCAGCCTGGCACTGTAAGTAGTCCTTTTCAGGACTGGTAATTGTAGTCCTTTTCAGACTCTTGAATATCTGGTCTCCACATTGTGAGGGTAGTCCAGCATATGAACTGAACTGTGTGTCAATATCAGCTATACTGTGGTGTAGCACTGTAGCTCCACAGACCAGGAATTTCGGAAGTTGTTAATGTTGTTCAGAATCGACTTCGTGGCACTCCGGGCAAACCCATAGGTTCCCAGTCTCCATCAGCAAATGTCGAAGGGTATGAATGCTAACGGTTCATGTTGCTCGCTGACTGTACATATGCCTGATGCATCCTCCCATACGTTCATTCCTGCCAGTCCCACGCCTAATGCCGAACTCCAGCAATCTCAGCCGTGATGATTCATCGATTGCAGTGTCATTCTCTAACAGGCGATCATTAATTGCCTTCAGTATCTCTCCATTATCCATATCCAACGCACCCACTATAGGTGCTCTTGAAGCTAGTTTATCAGCTCTTTCATTGCCGCGTACCCCTGCATGACCAGGATAGTTGATCCACACCAGTTCCTGAAGATTTGAGGCTGCTACGGAGGTTTTCCATTCATTCCGTAGCCTTCCATTTTGGATCTTCCGAAGCATGGACTGAGAGGCTGACACAATAACTGCTCTTGTCAATGAAGTTTCATACAACCAACCACCTTAAAGCAGCAGTAGCTGCCTCTACCTCCATTCTCATGCTGGAGGTTGTTGTCATGTAGGCCCCCGCTATGTTCAACCACGATAATGCCCTTAATTCTAGCCGAGAAGCCCCATCATGATTTCCCACCAGGGGCTATAGACCCAACAGTACACAATGGCACCATTATCCCCAACATTTTCATTTATCAGTTGATCAATTTTCAGTTCTGCTTTTCCATTGCCCCAAGCTCTGCATTCTCTGCCAAGGCTGATGATGACCTGTTGGTAGGTCGCTAAGTTCTCACTAGACCTACTCCACTCATCTCCCTTGAATATGTTTTCAACTGTGGTCACCTGCCGAATAGTTGACTCAGCTTGCTCCATCTATGACATCAACTTCTTTATTCGTACTCCCTTGATGTCAGCTATGTTCATGTGTAGGAGATGACTTATGTCTGTGGTTACTCGCATATAGGCTTTTACCTGAGCCATCGCATATCTGGATTTAATAGACAGCAAGCCAAGCATATACCGCATCGTCACAATGGGTGTATCTTACGTACAGCCCAAGACTAAACATATCCCTTCACTTTGAATGCGTTCCAGTCGTTCACATTGCGATACTGACAGCGTGAGTATTTCCAGACCATACTCTGCTACTGACAAGACCAGATGATGATATAGAAGAAACAGTAGTCTCTGCTCGAGGTGTGCCATTGTTTTCAGGGCTGCTAGGCCTCTTGCATATCTGTATGTTGTGATCAACATGGTACTTGTATGATAGCCCGCGATCGAAAGTAACTCCCAAGTAATTGAGCTTGTTGTGTCTTTCAATTGACTGCCCATTGAGAGTAATGACTGGGACATCTGCTTTCAATATGGAGTTGTTCAGAGAGCACCATAGCACACATGCTTTGTTAGGATTGATTTTGGAGTAGGATTTTTATACAGTCGATTAAGGTTGCAAAGTCAACACTGTTGTACCCATCCTCTAGGTCAGTTTCCACAGCTATCGTTTACGCTGGAAACCCTAATATACATCGTACGCAAATGTACCAGCGTTACCCCAAGTTACTTTCATTAGTCTATAACTGCCCAGGGTATCAGGAGGATGTGTGCATTGTCAAGGTGGTTCATTAATTGTCTCGCCACTATCTTCTCACGTAATGTGCCGTAGACATTCTGTAATGTGATGATGCGATAGCTGCTAAGCAGTGTGGGGTCTATACCAGGTTTAGGAAGTGGCTGTAAGTAGCTATGTAGCCAGTCTTCCGGATCCTCAGCATTCTGTGTGCTAATGTTAAAATCCCTAACTATATTCATAATGCCTGTGTCGTCCAGTTGTTTTATGTGTTGGTACTGTACACCATCAGGACCCAGGGCTGTGTTTTTGCTGGTTTTCAAAGTGTACACAACGTCCTCTTCAGATATGAGGTCGAAATATATCTCGCCATTTTCCATAACACGGCCCTTAATTTTTGACAATATCATTGTCGCATTTATCTGTTTGGGACATATATCGATAAAAAATGCTCTACTTTTCTCTTCGTCTGTCCTCAGGCTTATGTCTAGCGATATTTTAATGTTAGGAATGTGTTGGCATGTATTTTTCAAGTTCATTCGCCGGTGAAGGGACCAGAATTTCTGTAGTGTTTTATCCTTGCCTACATGTGTCACAAAGGCTTCCCAAATTTATCCTTGGCCTCTTTCGCCAAGATTTTAAATCTATTGATGGCTTGTTTTTTTTTTTAATTCACTCTTCTCTTCAACCAGTACATTATTTCTCAGATCTCTCTTCCATATTTTCCGCCATTCCTTGGTTGCCATTTCCTTCTCAGCCCATGCTTTCTCAACTGTCTCATTCCACCAGGGTGGTTGGACGAAATGTGTCCTAGCTATTCGTTGTCTGGCGTTTTGCCGCAGTGAATGTACAGAGGGGCTGTTATGATCTGGAAGGGCTGGAGGATACTTGAAGGCTTGTTTCTGATTTCTGTGTCTGGTGGTCTTTCCCTTTGCAATGAACACAACACAGGGTAGCACTGTCCTGTGACCCTAATACATCCCAACGTGCGATGTTGGCAGCAGCACTATAGATGGATGCCAGATCAATAATACCATCAGTATCCCCTGGTTTATTCGCCAGTCTTGTCGGACGGCCATCATTTAAGATATCAAGGTTCGTATTGATGAGCGCTCGGCTCAAAGCCATGCCCTGTCTATTGTCAGTGATGTTTACCCACTCCTTACATCTAGCGTTAAAATCGCCTGCAATTAAGCACCTTTTGCTAGGTTCCTCCGACAATTCCAACAGGAAATCACAGTTACACCTCTCCTGGAAGGTTATCAACGTGGGCATTTAAATTGTAGACTTGCCAATCGTGACCATTTATAATCAATTCCATTCCTTGCAATTCTACGTCATCACTGACATGGGCACTGGTATCCAACCCCTTATGAGGGAGCTCGTTCTTTACATACATAGCTTGCTCTCGTCTGCCAGGTCCACTGGGATTGGAGTAGCATTTATAGCCTGGGCAACTGATGCTGACATGCTCTTTTAAATTTGTTTCTTGGAGCATGAGGATGTCGAAATCATAGACCAACTTTTTGTATTATAACCGCTCGTTGATCGGCGCTTCGGCAGTTCCAGTAGCCTATACGTATATATTTGAGTGATAGCCTGTTAGCTTTACTCCTAAGGTTCCTCTTGCCAGCTTTTCTCCGTCTCTCCTTCCTCTTCTGTCCCTTACCTCTTTTTCTGCATCCATTTTTACTCTTAACATTAGCTAAGGTTATCGGCGACAGATCATGTTCCCCGTAGCTCCGGCGATGATTCTGTTTTGAAACTTTATTCATGAATTCGTGTTATATATTGATGGAAACATCCGGTCACCCTGGTAGAACCACCATTTTAGGGAAGAGGCAAGGGATGTCTCTTAAGGAGTCCTTTTGCGTGGTGCCGACCGGCTCGCCCGTCAGACAGCCAATATTAACGGTTGCTCACCCAGCAACCATTCAGTCCCTCGGCACATTGAAAAAACCTTGAACTTGGGGTCATTCTTTATGACTACGATGTTAGAGCGTGCTTCAAACGTTTTTATGCCTGCTTCAAACGTGGCGACTTAACCAATGACGTTACGAACCCCTCATGGAGGCACCGGAAATAATGGCATTACGAATTTCCTTTAGCACCATATTTTACCGAGCTCCACAGCTTTCTTGATGAAGTCGAAATGTATCCACTTACTATTTAGATTACTTAGATCCAAGAAAGGCAACACAGGAACAGCTAAAAGTGCGACAAACGTCAAAACAGTCCTTCAAAACGGTAACGATTAAAATGCGTCCGCCATACTGAAACAGGAACAGGAAACCTGAAATTTCGGAAGATAAGTGCATAACATAGACATTACCACAATTGATATACGTACTAGAATCAAAGGAAAGTCAGATGATGAGAAAGACAGTAAACATGGACAGTTTTTCTGATTGTGTAAACAGTGAATATTTATTTTGATTAATGTAAATTTGTACATACATGTTCATATTTCATTCTAAATCCAAAGAAAAAAAAGATTAAGGAATAAAGTAAATTGATTGATTTTGTTAATTTCTCATCATCATCATCATTCCTTTTCGCTCCCTGTGGAACAAAGGGCAGAAACAGTTGCTCTCCATCGATTTCTATTCTGGGCTGTCTTTTTCATCTGTGCCCAAGTCATACCAATTTCCCTAGCCTCCTCTTCAACAGTTCTTTTCCAAGTTCTCTTTGGCCTCCCCACTCTTCTTTTCCCCTGTAGGTTCCAGTCAAGGGCAACTCTGGCTATGCTTGATTTTTCTCTTCTGATTGTATGTCCTGTCCATCCCCACTTTCTTACCTTAATTTCTGTTTGTATTGGCTGTTATCCGCATCTTTTCCTTAGCTCTATATTTGTTATTACATCTGGCCATCTTATACGGAGGATCCGTCGGAGACATCTATTTACAAATGTATGTAGCTTGGAGGTGATACTCTTTGAGACATGTCATGTCTCTGAGCCATACAGCAAGACTGACTTCACATTTGAGTTAAAAATTCTTATTTTGTTCTCTCTAGATATAGCTGAGGAGTTCCATATTGGTCGAAGGGCTTTAAAAGCGCATCTGGCTTATTTATCTTTGAGCAGACGTCACCAGCTGTTCCCCCTCCTTTGTCAATGTTACTCCCCAGATATGTAAAGCTTTCTACTTTTTCAAAGACTTGATCATTGATCTTCATTGAGTCCATCTGCCTATTATTTATTCTCATTTCTTTTGTTTTATTTACATTTATGTGTAGTCCCATCTTTGTTGCTTCTGTTACTAATCTATTTGTTTTCTCCTGCATATCTTGCTGTCTATGTGACAAAAGGCACAAATCATCTGCAAAGTCTAGATCCTCCAGTTGTTTGTTAAATGTCCACTGTATTCCAGTTTTCTTTCCCTCTGTTGTCTGTCTCATAACTCAGTCTATGACCATGAGAAAAATTGTTGGTGATAACAGACATCCCTGTCTGACTCCACTTTGTACTTTGAAGGGCTCTGATAGTTTTCCTTTGTGTGCTACTTTACATGAGGCCTCCTGGTAGAAATCTTGGATGATTTTAATTTGTTAACTTCTGAATTTCTTAAATTATTTCCATGTTCTGTATTTGTGAAGTAATTAATTGGGAGTAATTTATAAAAGCATAGGTGTAGTCGTAGCGAGAGGTCAAGGTAGGCTCTTAATCTATATCACTTTACCATCGGGACAAGAGTACTTAACAGTTTGACTATATTTTGTGCCATCCATACACCAGTGGTCATTTCTAAGACAGGAGTATTTCAATTGGTCTAAAATACCTTGACTTGATCTATTGTCCATTTAAATTCTCCATCTCGCGACATTCAGAGACCGGAAACTTTCATTCACAAGAATAGAACACAAGCTAAAGACATTAATTGCTGAAGTAAAATTGCAGTGTGTGGGTTTCTGTTGGATTCTCTGGTATTAACATTGTGACAGTGTCATTGTTGTTTGTTAATAAAATGTCAATTTTTCAATTGTTCTGATCATATTGGGGTTGCAACGCATTAACACCAGACACAGGTTATGTTCATGTAAGTGTTCTTATTAGTGTTCAGTTGTCAGAAAGGCTATACGCCCTAGATGTTAATTTCCACCATCATGAGAATGTGTGCAACCTTGTTCAACCCAGGTTCGTTCTTCCGGATGAGAATGCAGCTACTTGTTGGTGTTTCATGGCTCGTGATGTTGTGTATAATGGAATGTCATCTCTCACCTCTAATTTGTTGACTCCATTTATTTCACAATAACAGTAACACAAGTCCTTGACGACTCTTAACAAAGTCACCACGATAACTAACTGTTTCACTGACAAACATTTTCTAAAACCACTAACAATAATTAGCTTAATCACTGACGACAATCCAGTAAATAATAAAATGTTTATTAAGATTAAAAGTTGGATATAAGAATATTAAAACATGCCTATTTACAAAACCAACAATATTATGTATTGTTTCATTTCAACTCTAGTTTTATCTGGTCCTATTCTATACAATGTGAGAATCCTTGTTTTTAATTATCTCTGATTATATATTCTTGTTTCCATCATGACAAAAACCTCGAGAATCACTGTTCTCATTATTACATAAAAATGTGTCAACTCAAAAGTTACAATGATTCTCAATATCTCATATAGATTACCAACATCATCTTTCTTAATATTCAGTGAACATTTCTCATTAAATTTTACAGTATCTGTAATTATGAATCGTGTCACTGGTTCTCAATATGTTTACTTACAAGTGGCATCAACAGCTAAGCGCTTGAAATACAAATCACCACTATTTATACATCTATTGCCTGCCAGTCTGCAGGATCTCACATTTTCACTTCACTACAACCGCTCAACCAACGGCGAGAAGTTATAAATATTCATTACATATTCTATAGCGTTAACATGCAGAACAATATTATACTTAAAATGACTCAAGCGCCACCTGTGATTCAAAAGTCACCTCAGCAGGATAAAATCAGTTGTTAACAGCTTGAGAACCACTATCTCTCTTTCTACTTTCACTTCAATCCTCGGAGTTATTCTAACTCTGGCTAAGATTATCTAGAAATGCTCTTCTTACTTTTATTATTATTATTCTTAGATATTCTCTACAAAAACTATCTATAAACATCTACACTTCTTTCCTACAATATAATTTCAAAAGCCGAACACTGGCTAATCCAGCGCACGACCTATGACAAACTTCCTACATTTTTAGTTCTCTTCCCTACAAATCTCTATCTCTATCTGAATCTCAAATAAAAAATCCCAAATCTCTCTTTGACCGCGCTAACAAAAGTATTATAGTCCGTCATTCTGCACTCGGCACCTGTTTTTCTCTGATTCTATGGGAAAATGTCAGGATTTCATGATTCTGTCATCCTTCCTGACAGGACAAAATGCTGTCTTCAGCCTGTTTTGTCTTTCCAATGACTCTTTCTCACGTCCCAGATATACGGCACAAATGCACTTCAACAAATATTCTCATTAATACAAATACCAAACTTTCAATCATTCATATACAACGTGCATTTCACACGCACAGGTGTTCAGTACTCATGGTCAAAATCCAATTCATTTTCCTAAATGTAACTTATATCTGTCAACATTTCACACGCACAGATGTTCAGTACTCATGGTCAAAATCCAATTCATTTTCCTAAATGTAACTTATATCTGTCAACATTTCACACACACAGGTGTTCAGTACTCATGGTCAAAATCCAATTCATTTTCCTAAATGTAACTTATATCTGTCAACATTTCACACACACAGGTGTTCGGTTCTCATGGTCAAAATCCAATTCATTTTCCTAAATGTAACTTATATCTGTCAACATTTCACACACACAGGTGTTCAGTACTCATGGTCAAAATCCAATTCATTTTCCTAAATGTAACTTATATCTGTCAACATTTCACACACACAGGTGTTCAGTACTCATGGTCAAAATCCAATTCATTTTCCTAAATGTAACTTATATCTGTCAACATTTCACACACACAGGTGTTCGGTTCTCATGGTCAAAATCCAATTCATTTTCCTAAATGTAACTTATATCTGTCAACATTTCACACACACAGGTGTTCAGTACTCATGGTCAAAATCCAATTCATTTTCCTAAATGTAACTTATATCTGTCAACATTTCATTCCTTTCTCTTATAAATATAATAAGATGTCAGTCCAAAATTACATTGTTTTGTCTTTGTTTTTCGTTACCAGTGTGAGAACCATCGTATAAACTTAAGAGTAGCTGTCAGTTTACGTATGCCAATAGCATAAAATGCACAGATGGGAAGAACGCAGTGACCCGCAACTTGATTCTACAAACAACACTAGCGACCCCTGTTGTTGTGGTTAAGCGTCTTTTTACTTGACAGCTCTAGACCTCCTGGTCAACTAATTGTGCAGCGAACTTTAGTTTGTAATTATTAAATGTGAGAAAATATCAATGTACATTCTCCTTTGTACGTTTTAAATTAGCTTTCTTGTTTTATTATATTTGACTATATTATCTAAAGCAATGCTCCCGACGGAGCATGCAGCCTTATTGTATTGTTCACTAATTCCCTATTATATGTTAGCTTTCTGTTCTATAATGTTTAAGCTATATATTATCGGAAGCAATGCTGCAGACCATGCATGCAGCCATTGCGCGGTCACAACATGTTTTGACATTATTGATAGTGTCACTAACGCCCTTGTGCAGTTTTGAATCTTCTATATTAGATATAAACAATCTTTAAAGTGGAAAAGAGGGAATTGATTCAAGATTTAGCATATTTAATTGTGAGGATGTTAACTTTTAAAATGTTCGTCATTTCGGATACAACGATGAAACCGATTTTGAAGTTCTCTTAAATTGAATTTCTGGCGAACTTTCGGAAAATAATTCTGCATCCAACAAGGTCTGATGATGTTCTTACAATACATATGACTTATGGCAAGTGAAAGTCAATTAAATATCTAATTGAAAACACCAGGCCTTTACACCCCGCCCCGTGCATATTATTTTGTTTTGGTTTTGTTTGGTTTTATCTCGTTTTTGTTCGTTATTATTTTGTTTTAAAACATACACGCAAAATTGGTAATTTTGCATTGCCTTATTTACAATGATTTGACAGATGTGATGCCACTTTCCCGTATCGGCAGTTAGGGGCTGTTCACAAATTATGTAACGCAAAAGGGGGGGGGGGGGAATTGCCGAGATGTTACGCTTTGGTGCGGGGGGGGGGGGGGTTGGAAATATTGTGGGTTTTTGTTAAGCACACGTTACGGGGGGAGATGAAAATGTCAAAAAATTGCGTTACGTAATTTGTGAACGGCTCCTTATTCATATTATTTGGAATTAAAAACAATATATATCCTAATTATAATCCATCAGAGGTTGAACGGGATATATTTTTCATCATTAAATGTAAAAAAAAAACATCCAACAAAATGGTGTATATGTTAAAAGTTAACATTCTTACAGTTAAATATGCTAAATCATACATTCAATTTTTGTCATATCTTATATAGAAATGAATTAAAGAAAGATAGGCATTTGTTATTTAACCCGTAAAAACAAGAAACGAGATAGTAGTTATGGTCTTATTAATAAATCTGAGACAAACCACAAAGCAAATATATATATATATATATATATATATATATATATATATATATATATATATATATATATATATATATGGTATTATATATATATATATATATATATATATATAAAATAACTAAAAAGTGTGCCACTGACCTGTTATACGGCGTAGTATAGCTTACTCCTTGTATGAAAGGGTACCAAGAATGTTAGTACTAAATCTTGTCAGACCCGTTGATCTACCTGTAGGTATGAAGCTACCTTATCAGATAGGGCTGATCCAATGAAATGGTCCTAGTTAATCTATACGTTTTTTAGTAACTAGATGTTTGATGCCCTGTAAGGTGTGTATGTGTAGAAATACTCCAGAAATTGTCGTTCCGACTTTCATGACGCTAGCTATGTGCAAGATCTATTAGCTTTCTACAGTGTTCAGCGCCGTCTTTCAAATCGTCAATCTCAAAATTGGGTTATTAAGTGCTTTCGTCACACTAGCTTGTTTTCTCCAGTTGAATGAATTCAGTATATTTGCAGAGGCGGCACGTGTCTTTGCAGTTTCGTTATACCACTGCGCAGAGAAGGTAGTTAGAATAGTTGTAAACGAACAGGAAAATATATTATGCTTGCAAGTAGATTTTTAAACGGCACAGTATTTTCATAATAGTTTCCGATGGCACCCCATTCCTAGCTGTCGCCCGGGGCAGACCACCCTCTAACATCTTTTAGTACGTTCCTGGCGGGTAGCGTAAGGGAAGAAAGGAAAAACCATCTGTGCCCCAGCCACTAAGAAAAGATTCTGACGAATAGTTCGAACCATGAAATACACAACAAAGATCTCAATTTACCCTGCTGTTAAAGGGAACCCTGGATTTATGACCTGAAAGAGTCTCACAGCTGCTGCTTTTCGAGTAAATAAATAACTATTGTTTGTAATTTTCACTGCAATTTCCGTGTTCAGTGCTTCTGCTTGTTGTGAGAGCTTCTTTTTCACCCAATCTGAGGTGGTGCCGTAAGGAGCATCGCCACTTGGTGTGATCAGGACATTCAATGAAACGATGATCAAGAAACTAACGTTTCCTGTGTTGAGTACGTTAAACAGATCAAAGAATACGTTAAATAAGCTGATCAAGACATTCAATGAAACGATGATCAAGAAACTAACGTTTCCTGTGTTGAGTACGTAAATAAACTGATCAAGACATTCAGCCTTCATATTTTCTGCGTCTGGAATAAATTGATGAGGAATTTCATGACGTGAAGATACTTCAGTATCAGTGTTCCTTCGTGTGAATATCACTGCACACAATAGTTGTTAATATTACACTGTTCAGTAGATATAGAAGAGTGTTTAATATAGATTTCATACAGCAAGTGTTGGAGTTAAGTGTGGAAGTGTAATATTTGCGTTCTGTTCTGTATTTTCTGTACACAGAAATGTTGAGAGAGAAGGGAGGACAGATAGAAGAATCTATTCGTTGTTGTTGTTGTTGTTGTGAACTAGGGCTGCTCAGCTTGTCGCTCTGTCGCAACCAATGCCAAACCGCAGAATCATGCCGGCAAAGGGGAGCCGCGCTAGCGTAGTGGTTACAACACCGCTCTGGCGACCGGGTGATACAGGATCAAACCCGGGCGACGGCATTTGAGGATTTTTCGTCGACCGGGATTTGGACTGGATTAACTCGAGACCTGGCGATAACATTTGAAGGAGTGTCGTCGACCAGGGACTGGCGACTCCTGAGCCGACCCAGCTGCAATGGGTACCTCCGAAATCGGCGAGTATTTGCCTGAATGGCGAGGGACACCTGTCTCTGTACAAGAAATAAAGGGATACTCACGTAAAATCAATGTCAGGTTAGACATAAAAATAATAACCTGAGATTTCGCCTCGAGTATTAGCGGGCGAACGCAAAAAAAAAAAAAAAAAAAAAAAATGCCGGCAAAGTTGCTAACGATGTTGAGGGAGGCAATCAGTAAAAACTTGACAGTCTCAGTGAGTTAAAACAATTACATCCCTTGAGATCGACCAACTAAGATGGTTTGGCCATGTCTGCAGAATGAGAGAAGATCGGCTACCACGACAAGCATGGGAAACAAAGAGCCAGGGATCCAGACCCCCAGGACGACCCAGAGTCAGCTGGGAGGACAACATTAGACAATCTTTGAAGGACCGAGGACTAGAATGGAACCAGGCCAGGTATAAGACAGCTGATAGAATAGTCTGGCGCTCTCTCTTCCAAACCTCTACACCTCACGGTAGAAGGGGAACGACTAAGTACGTAAGTAAGTAAGAGATCGACAGCAATTTTACCATCGTCATTTTAACAAATCTAACTCCTCTTGATATTTTTTAAATAAATATTTCTATTACCGCTACACTGTGACTTATAACAACCAAATAAAACAAATATTTCTATTACCTCTACACTGTGGCTTACAAAAACAAAATAAAACAAATATTTCTATTACCTCTACGATGTGACTTATAACAACCAAATAAAACAAATATTTTTATTACCTTTACACCGTGACTTATAAAAACCAAACAAAACAAATATTTCTATTACCTCTACACGGTGGCTTACAAAAACCAAATAAAACAAATATTTCTATTACCTCTGCGATGTGACTTATAAAAACCAAATAAAACAAATATTTCTATTACCTCTACACTGTGACATAAAAACCAAATGAAATAAATATTTATATTACCTCTACACTGTGACTTATAACAGCCAAATAAAACAAATATTTTTATTACCTCTACACTGTGAATTATAAAAACCACAAAACAAAAACAAACAAAAAACAGCAAATATTTCTATTACCTCTACACTGTGACATATAACAACCAAATACAACAATTATTTCTATTACCGACACACTGTGACTTATAACAACCAAATAACACAAATATTTCCATTACCTCTACACTGTGACTTATAAAAACCAAATAAAATAAATATTTCTATTACCTCTACACTGTGACATAAAAACCAAATAAAACATTTATTTCTATTACCGCCACACTGTGACTTATAAAAACTAAAGAAAACAAATATTTCTATTACCTCTACACTGTGACTTATAAAAACCAAATAAAACAAATATTTATATTACCTCTACACTGTGACTTATAACAACCAAATAAAAGAAATATTTTTTTTATTACCGCCACACTGTGACTTACGACAACCAAATAAAACAAATATTTCTATTACCTCTACACTGTGACTTATAAAAGCAAATAAATCAAATATTTCTATTACCTCTACACTGTGACTTATTTTATTTATTTATTTTTTTTCCTTAACCAGCGGCACTTGGGCTTTCAGCCCTTCGGCCCAATGACATGTCATTGCGAGGCTGGGGAACCTGAGGACTTTCCTTCCAACCCGGTCAGGAGCTTCGCTCCTTCCGATCCACAGAGGGTTTATCACAGGAGCCGTTCAGGCTATTCAGTCAAATTTCCGGACGTAAACATTTCTTCAAACGCCGACGCCCGGGTTTGAACCATGAACACCTGGTCACCAGTACAACGCCGAAGCCATTACACCAGCGCGGCTCCCCACACTGTGACTTATAAAAACCAAATAAAACAAATATTTCTATTACCTCTACAATGTTACTTATAACAACCAAATAAAACAAATATTTTTATTACCTCTACAATGTGACTTATAAAAACAAACACACACACAAATATTTCTATTACCTCTACAATGTGACTTATAAAAACCAAATAAAACAAATAATTCTATTACCTCAACACTGTGACTTATAAAAAAACAAAATAAAACAAATATTTCTATTACCTCTACACTGTGATTTATAAATACCAAATAAAATAAATATTTCTATTACCTCTACACTGTGACTTATAACAACCAAATAAAACAAATATTTCTATTACCTCTACACTGTGGCTTACAAAAACCAAATAAAACAAATATTTCTATTACCTCTACACTGTGACATAAAAACCAAATGAAATAAATATTTATATTACCTCTACACTGTGACTTATAACAGCCAAATGAAACAAATATTTTTATTACCTCTACACTGTGAATTATAAAAACCAATTAAAACAAATATTTCTATTACCTCTACACTGTGACTTATAACAACCACAAAACAAAAACAAACAAAAAACAGCAAATATTTCTATTACCTCTACACTGTGACATATAACAACCAAATACAACAAATATTTCTATTACCGCCACACTGTGACTTATAACAACCAAATAACACAAATATTTCCATTACCTCTACACTGTGACTTATAAAAACCAAATAAAATAAATATTTCTATTACCTCTACACTGTGACATAAAAACCAAATAAAACATTTATTTCTATTACCGCCACACTGTGACTTATAAAAACTAAAGAAAACAAATATTTCTATTACCTCTACACTGTGACTTATAAAAACCAAATAAAACAAATATTTATATTACCTCTACACTGTGACTTATAACAACCAAATAAAAGAAATATTTTTTTATTACCGCCACACTGTGACTTACGACAACCAAATAAATCAAATATTTCTATTACCTCTACACTGTGACTTATTTTTTTTTTTTTTTTTTCTTAACCAGCGGCACTTGGGCTTTCAGCCCTTCGGCCCAATGACATGTCATTGCGAGGCTGGGGATCCTGAGGACTTTCCTTCCAACCCGGTCAGGAGCTTCGCTCCTTCCCATCCACAGAGGGTTTATCACAGGAGCCGTTCAGGCTATTCAGTCAAATTTCCGGCCGTAAACATTTCTTCAAACGCCGACGCCCGGGTTTGAACCATGAACACCTGGTCGCCAGTACAACGCCGAAGCCATTACACCAGCGCGGCTCCCCACACTGTGACTTATAAAAACCAAATAAAACAAATATTTCTATTACCTCTACAATGTTACTTATAACAACCAAATAAAACAAATATTTTTATTACCTCTACAATGTGACTTATAAAAACAAACACACACAAAAATATTTCTATTACCTCTACACTGTGACTTATAAAAACCAAATAAAACAAATAATTCTATTACCTCAACACTGTGACTTATAAAAACAAAATAAAACAAATATTTCTATTACCTCTACACTGTGATTTATAAATACCAAATAAAATAAATATTTCTATTACCTCAACACTGTGACTTATAAAAACAAAATAAAACAAATATTTCTATTACCTCTACAATGTTACTTATAACAACCAAATAAAACAAATATTTTTATTACCTCTACAATGTGACTTATAAAAACAAACACACACACAAATATTTCTATTACCTCTACACTGTGACTTATAAAAACCAAATAAAACAAATAATTCTATTACCTCAACACTGTTACTTATAAAAACAAAATAAAACAAATATTTCTATTACCTCTACACTGTGATTTATAAATACGAAATAAAATAAATATTTCTATTACCTCAACACTGTGACTTATAAAAAAAACAAAATAAAATAAATATTTCTATTACCTCTACACTGTGACTTTTAAAAACCAACTAAAACAGATATTTATATTACCTCTACACTGTGACTTATAACAACCACAAAAAAAAAAAAAAACAACAAATATTTATATTACCTCTACACTGTGACTTATAAAAACAAAACAAAAAAACAAATATTTATATTACCTCTACACTGCGACTTATGAAAATCAAGTAAAACAAATATTTCTATTACCTATACACTGTGACTTATAACACCCTTACTTACTTACTTACTTAGTCGTTACCCTTCTACCGTGAGGTGTAGAGGTTTGGAAGAGAGAGCGCCAGTTAACGATAATTGATTATTAAATTTGTTATATGTAAATATACAAATTTATAATTGATTTAATCTTTTTTGAGTGAACTGCACCCGTATGTCTCAGTTAGTTTCAATACTTATAACAGAGCTATTATAGTAATATCTTACTGAGTTAAATCAATTGGGGGCTCATTAGAACAAGCAAAATCCTTACTCATAGAAGGTCTGGTAAGATATAAAGTTTACACAGCCTGGATCTTATTAGCCGTAGTACTTGATTTCTTTAAATTCCTATGAAGTTCCCTAGGATTGAAGCGCCATTCTTCCATTCACAACTCTGCCAAGAGTAATCTTGAGCTAAATGTGGACACCATTGAAGACCCTCAGTAGATACTCTGAATTTTGGCCGCTGTTGGATCATCACTGCAGAGCAAGGGGGGTAAATCCCGTGACAGTCATTTGAATGAGTTGCAGGCATGCAGTAACTATGACGTGGGCTTTATTTTTCTCTCGTTCTCTCTTCCCTCATTCCATTTTTTTAGAGGTGTATAAATTGTATTAAATTACCTTACCTGTCTCTCCTGACTTCGCACTAAACGGTCTCAAGACTCTTGCATGAATAATTGCTAAAAGTATCAATTGCACTCGTCTGTGCTTATCGCTTGCCTGTTTGAATAGAACTGTCGCTGTTGTTCAAAGCGTTAGGGGGGTGTAATAGATACGGTGACTACGTCGTGGTAGTAGAGAGTGTAATGAGCTTTCACGCGGTAAAGAAAATGTATACCATGAGACATAATTTAAATGAAAACAGTGTCTGTTAGTTACTTAATGGAATAGGGGGAAATGGGGGTGAGAAAGTGGGAAATGGTCTAGGAAAAAATGGGCGTGGGTTGCCATAAATATGTCAGCTGTAAAATGGGATTTCCTAACAGTGGAAGCCGAGACTGCGACAAAAAAAAAGGAGACTTGAAAACATTATATAATATTACTAGAACTTTATCGAAGAAACAGCTAAACCACGATACAAGAGTGAAGAGCAGAGAAGGTCACAGCATTAGCAATGAAGAGAAACAAAGGGCCAGATGGGCTGAATATTTAAAAAAAATCCTAAACCGAAATCAATCAATACAATAATCCATCATAGAACCAGCAGAGGCGCCGTTACAGTGCAACATACACCCACTCACTAAGCAAGAGATCTCTCGGGCAATAAAAACAGCTGAAAAATAGGAAGGCCGCAGGACAAGATGGAATACCACCAGATATACCCTACATTACAGAGTTGCTACACCAGCTCTTCAAGAAAATTTGGGAAAAAGAGGCCACCCCAAAGAGCTGGAATGAAGGCCACATTATCAAGTTGCCAAAGAAACGAAACCTTACTATATGTAGTAATTGGAGGGATATAACACTACTAGCAGTGGTTGGAACAATTTTGACCAGGGTTATGTTGGACCGTATTAAGAAGGTGGTGGATGACAAACTTAGAGAAAAACAGGCAGGATTTCGTGCAGGAAGATCATGTACAGACCAGATAGCAACACTAAGAATCATCATAGAACAATCAAATGAGTGGCATACCCCCTTGTATGTAAATTTTGTGAACTTCGAAAAGGCTTTCGACGGTATAGACCGTACTGTGATATGGAAAATTCTGAGACATTGTGGAATCCCAGAGAAATTCATTAAAATCCTCCAAGATTTCTACCAGGAGGCCTCATGTAAAGTAGTACACAAAGGAAAACTATCAGAGCCCTTCACGGTACAAAGTGGAGTCAGACAGGGATGTCTGCTATCATCAGCAATTTTTCTCATGGTCATAGACTGCGTTATGCGACAGACAACAGAGGGAAAGAAAACTTGAATGCAAGGAACATTTAACAAACAAGTCAGTCTTACTGTATGGCACAGAGACATGGCATGTCTCAAAGAGTATCACCTCCAAGCTACAGACATTTGTAAATAGATGTCTCCGACGGATCCTTCGTATAAGATGGCCAGATATAATAACAAATATAGAGCTAAGGAAAAGATGCGAAAAATAACCAATACAAACAGAAATTAAGGTAAGAAAGTGTGGATGGATAGGACATACACTTAAAAGAGAAAAATCAAGCATAGTCAGAGTTCCTTAATATGAAACAAATATAAAGGTATGTTATCAGGCACTCGTTGGAAATAAAGAAGTAGAACACTAGACAACAGAAAAACAACAGACATGAGTGGCTTACCCAGGATTTGAACCCTGAACCTTATGTGCGACAACCCCGCCTAGCCATGCAAGTGAATCACACTATCCTCACTGCCATCTACGCATCACAAAAATGATGTTTCAATGACAGGTCTTTAGTGCGAACCACAATACACAACAACGGAAGTCCACTCTTCCTTATGTGTAATATATGTTTATAGTCAGAGTTCCTCTTGACTGGAACTCACAGGGGAAAAGAAGAGTGGGGAGGCTAAAGAGAATTTTGAGAAGAACTGTTGAAGAGGAGTCTAGGGAAATTGGAATGACTTGGGAACAGATGAAAAAAACAGACCAGAATAAAATCGATGGAGAGCAACTGTTTCTGCCCTATGTTCCACAGGGAACGAAAAGGAATGATTATGATGAAAGTGTGATTTCGCTGATTCTTGGTATGTAACATTAGAACTAACGAGACAACGGTACTACAATTCTGAGCTTTGGTCATGAAAGAACCAATCTTGCAGTGAAAGCAGCCATAATGCATAAGCCTTCCTTTTGACAAAAGCTTCGTTTTTTTTTTTTTTTTTGCATAAGTACAGCTGAGTTGTTCTTTAGGGTAGACTACACCAGGAACTTCCGTCTTCATCGGTGGCGAGAAACGTTGATCAGGGAAAGAAAGCTTCAGAACCATGAGATAGATCTACGCTTAACATATACCCCTTTTCCAAGATCTGGAGAAATCAGGGACTGACCGTGATTACAGTCAGGAATCAAGCTAAGAGAATCACGAAGAACCAACCACTCACTTCAACTCAACTTCTTAAAAGTCCTAATGATGATCACTCAATAATTTTGTATAACCACTAAACACAACTTTATTTAAAATCCTAATGATGAGCTATAGATAGTTTTGTGAACTGAACTAACCTCCAATTCTATAAATTGTGTAACGAATTTTCCGCAATTGTAACGGGATTTGCCTCCCCTTTGCTCTGCAGTAGTGGTCCACCAGTGGCCAAAACTCAAGAGTATCTAAAATGGGTCGTCAAAGTCGTCTACCTTCGCACAAGATTACTCTTGGCAGAGTTGTAGATGTTGTTGAATCACAAAGATAGTGGCGAAGATTCTTACTTCAGACTGGTCTGGTCTAAGAACCCTCTTATAGCTTCGAACCACGAACCCAATGGGATATACTATCTCCTTCCACAGTAGAAAGAACACAGCAACTTTGCTTAGATGCTTCGAACACTTGATCTGGGAAATTTTAGATTCCTCTTATGATGGGTGCTCTGATTCCTTAAGTATCCAGTCTTTGTTTTTAAAATTGCGGGTTCTCTTTTAAGTTATGAAGACGCCCAAATTCTTTGCTCTGTAACTTTTAATTTTGGAACTCTTGTCCGATGTCTCTCTGCCTCCAGGGAGCTGCTAATTTAGGCGTTGCGATGGAGTCTGATTTGTGCCTCTGATTTCGTTAGATTATATTTCCATTTCTCAGTTCAAGTCCCAGAGTGTATTTGTAGACCAACTTGCCAATGAAAGCCAAAGTCTATTCCTGTTCTTAAATTAAACTAATGGTAAGCTCTTTAGATCTACGTGGGTTGGAGTGTTAAATCATAATATCCCCCGCGTGTTTTAAAATATCAATTTTAAAATTTAAACGCGTGACCTATTCCACATATGTCATAATACTTCCGATTGCACTTTTATGCAAACTCACAAACACATCGGTGAACTCATTTCCTAGGCCAATACATTCCACCCATATTGTCTCCTCTGACAGGTTATCTATAATCTTGATACAGAGATGGTCCAGCATAAGCGATTACATATATCACCTGTGTTTGCGTACATCTCTCAGACGGCATTCTCAGACAGACAGACTGCAAACCCAGGTGGCCACTAGCCTGTTTATCGCTGGCCGCGGAAATGAATTACGTCAAAGTCGCTATTCCTCTTCGCATTTACTGTCGGCATCCAAGTGGCTAGATAACTTAAATAATAAGAGTATTATCCGCTGCCCTGTCTAATTAACCTGGTATTATTACGATTCACCTGGCGAAACGTAAAAAGGTATGGGAGCGGCTAGGCAAAAAATGTAAGGGCATAAAATAGCCAAATAATAGGACGATGAGTGCGGAAAATTAAGAAATGAAGTGATACTGCCGGAGAGAACGATAGTAATGAAAATTGCACAACTAATTCGTCACACTGATGAAAATGAAATAGTTAATTTTCTTGAATCTCACAAAGATGTTCTTATTCTTATCTGAGCAATAAAGAGTTGTTGGCGCTTGAGAAGGTCATCACGGAAGAAGAAGGCGCAGTAGCTTGCACCGGACAGCAACAATCACAAGGCCATCAACTCAAAGTGAAACGAGTGAAGAAGGCTACCAACTTATTGAATTCTGCCTGATGATATTTGAAGAAGATGGACCTAACATGGACAGGAGTTGTATGGTCAGGAAGAAAATGATGGAATTAGCTGTTCCCTTTAAAGAAATCCTCCATGAGTAGAGAAAGTTGTTGCAACACCGTATGCAACACAATGCTGCCCCGGTCAAACTTCACGCGAAAATACCAATCGTGGGTATGCCACAGCATCTAATCGTCCCATCACCATAGGCAGTCATATAACGAATAGCAAAATTAACCAGGAAATGCAATGCATGGCGCACAACGGCCAACTGTGCAATATGTAATGTCCATAGTTATATAAAAATCAACATATTTATTTTCAATACTTCAGGTACAATACGTAGCGAAAGTCATTATAATTATATGTCCCGTCAGTCTTAATATAAGGACAAAGGCACGCTATTAAGTAAGACTGTCAATCTTGGACCGTAGGGGTATTCAAACAGCGAATCCCCTCTTCTCCACAATTACCCTTCGCACTCTTCCGTGACAGGTAAGGTAAAACTCCGGTTTAACAGTGTATGGACCTCCCAGGCCACGTTGGCGTTAGACATTACTAAATACCTAGCATATGATGCCCTCCATGACTAGTATAAATCACAGCTGCAGCATCATTCCATGTCTTTTCTGAGTAATAGAACTCAGAACAAAAATGTTAGCCTATAATTTAGGCATCCGTCTTCACCATTTTCGTTCAACAAATGTGCACCTAAGTGCACTCTTCAAAAAAATATCATCTCCCCAAATACTAGTGCCATTTTTTTATGTGCAACTACATTGTTGCCAAATTCATTACAAATAAGGGAGGGAAACCTGAGGCCTGTAAACAGTAAATTAATATGAAACAAATATAAAGGTATGTTATCAGGCACTCGCAGGAAATAAAGAAGTAGAACACCAGACAACAGAAAAACAACAGACATGAGTGGCTTACCCAGGATTTGAACACTGGACCTTCCGTGCGACAACCCCGCCTAGCCATGCAAGCGAATCACACTATCCGCTCTGCCATCTACGCATCATCAAAAATGATGTTTCAATGGCAGGTCAATAGTGCGAACCACAATACACGACACCAGAAGTCCTCCATGGGCAGTTCAGCCTATTAATGACGCAATCACTTCTGTTGTATTTCTATCAAACAGTATAGGCCGAATCCAACAAGACCCTTAGGACCTTAATACTGTGTCCAGTAAATGATAGTAGACTAGAACAGTGAGAACAGGATAGTGGGTAGGTTTGGTATTGTACAAACATTTATTACAAATAAGGGAGGGAAACCTGAGGCCTGTAAACAGTAAATTAATATGAAACAAATATAAAGGTATGTTATCAGGCACTCGCAGGAAATAAAGAAGTAGAACACCAGACAACAGAAAAACAACAGACATGAGTGGCTTACCCAGGATTTGAACACTGGACCTTCCGTGCGACAACCCCGCCTAGCCATGCAAGCGAATCACACTATCCGCTCTGCCATCTACGCATCATCAAAAATGATGTTTCAATGGCAGGTCAATAGTGCGAACCACAATACACGACACCAGAAGTCCTCCATGGGCAGTTCAGCCTATTAATGACGCAATCACTTCTGTTGTATTTCTATCAAACAGTATAGGCCGAATCCAACAAGACCCTTAGGACCTTAATACTGTGTCCAGTAAATGATAGTAGACTAGAACAGTGAGAACAGGATAGTGGGTAGGTTTGGTATTGTACAAACATTTATTACAAATAAGGGAGGGAAACCTGAGGCCTGTAAACAGTAAATTAATATGAAACAAATATAAAGGTATGTTATCAGGCACTCGCAGGAAATAAAGAAGTAGAACACCAGACAACAGAAAAACAACAGACATGAGTGGCTTACCCAGGATTTGAACACTGGACCTTCCGTGCGACAACCCCGCCTAGCCATGCAAGCGAATCACACTATCCGCTCTGCCATCTACGCATCATCAAAAATGATGTTTCAATGGCAGGTCAATAGTGCGAACCACAATACACGACACCAGAAGTCCTCCATGGGCAGTTCAGCCTATTAATGACGCAATCACTTCTGTTGTATTTCTATCAAGCAGTATAGGCCGAATCCAACAAGAAGTGATTGCGAATCACACTATCCGCTCTGCCATCTACGCATCATCAAAAAATGATGTTTCAATGGCAGGTCAATAGTGCGAACCACAATACACGACACCAGAAGTCCTCCAGGGGCAGTTCAGCCTATTAATGACGCAATCACTTCTGTTGTATTTCTATCAAACAGTATAGGCCGAATCCAACAAGACCCTTAGGACCTTAATACTGTGTCCAGTAAATGATAGTAGACTAGAACAGTGAGAACAGGATAGTGGGTAGGTTTGGTATTGTACAAACATTTATTACAAATAAGGGAGGGAAACCTGCGGCCTGTAAACAGTAAATTAATATGAAACAAATATAAAGGTATGTTATCAGGCACTCGCAGGAAATAAAGAAGTAGAACACCAAGACAAAGAAAAAACATAACAGACATGATGCTTACCCACCAGGAATTTTTTGAACACTGGACCTTCCGTGCGACAACCCCGCCTAGCCATGCAAGCGAATCACACTATCCGCTCTGCCATCTACGCATCATCAAAAAATGATATTTCAATGGCAGGTCAATAGTGCGAACCACAATACACGACACCAGAAGTCCTCCATGGGCAGTTTCAGCCTAATAATTGACCTCAATCACTTCTGTTTGACATTTCTATCAAAACTGAATAGGCCGAATCCAACAAGACCCTTAGGACCTTAATACTGTGTCCAGTAAATGATAGTAGACTAGAACAGTGAGAACAGGATAGTGGGTAAGTTTGGTATTGTACAAACATTTATTACAAATAAGGGAGGGAAACCTGAGGCCTGCAAACAGTAAATTAATATGAAACAAATATAAAGGTATGTTATCAGGCACTCGCAGGAAATAAAGAAGTAGAACACCAGACAACAGAAAAAACAACAGACATAGTGGCATACCCCAGGATTTGAAAACACTGGACCCTACCGTGCGACAAACCCCGCCAAGCCATGCAAAAGCGAATCACACTATCCGCTCTGCCATCTACGCATCATCAAAAATGATGTTTCAATGGCAGGTCAATAGTGCGAACCACAATACACGACACCAGAAGTCCTCCATGGGCAGTTCAGCCTATTAATGACGCAATCACTTCTGTTGTATTTCTATCAAGCAGTATAGGCCGAATCCAACAAGACCCTTAGGACCTTAATACTGTGTCCAGTAAATGATAGTAGACTAGAACACTGAGAACAGGATAGTGGGTAGGTTTGGTATTGTACAAACATTTATTACAAATAAGGGAGGGAAACCTGAGGCCTGTAAACAGTAAATTAATATGAAACAAATATAAAGGTATGTTATCAGGCACTCGCAGGAAATAGAGAAGTAGAACACCAGACAACAGAAAAACAACAGACAAGAGTGAGGCTTATACCCAGGATTTGAACACTGGACCTTCCGTGCGACAACCCCGCCTAGCCATGCAAGCGAATCACACTATCCGCTCTGCCATCTACGCATCATCAAAAAAATGATGTTTCAATGGCAGGTCAATAGTGCGAACCACAATACACGACACCAGGAGTCCTCCATGGGCAGTTCAGCCTATTAATGACGCAATCACTTCTGTTGTATTTCTATCAAGCAGTATAGGCCGAATCCAACAAGACCCTTAGGACCTTAATACTGTGTCCAGTAAATGATAGTAGACTAGAACAGTGAGAACAGGATAGTGGGTAGGTTTGGTATTCTACAAACATTTATTACAAATAAGGGAGGGAAACCTGAGGCCTGTAAACAGTAAATTAATATGAAACAAATATAAAGGTATGTTATCAGGCACTCGCAGGAAATAAAGAAGTAGAACACCAGACAACAGAAAAACAACAGACATGAGTGGCTTTACCCAGGATTGAACACTGGACCTTCCGTGCGACAACCCCGCCTAGCCATGCAAGCGAATCACACTATCCGCTCTGCCATCTACGCATCATCAAAAAATGATGTTTCAATGGCAGGTCAATAGTGCGAACCACAATACACGACACCAGAAGTCCTCCATGGGCAGTTCAGCCTATTAATGACGCAATCACTTCTGTTGTATTTCTATCAAACAGTATAGGCCGAATCCAACAAGACCCTTAGGACCTTAATACTGTGTCCAGTAAATGATAGTAGACTAGAACAGTGAGAACAGGATAGTGGGTAGGTTTGGTATTGTACAAACATTTATTACAAATAAGGGAGGGAAACCTGAGGCCTGTAAACAGTAAATTAATATGAAACAAATATAAAGGTATGTTATCAGGCACTCGCAGGAAATAAAGAAGTAGAACACCAGACAACAGAAAAACAACAGACATGAGTGGCTTACCCAGGATTTGAACACTGGACCTTCCGTGCGACAACCCCGCCTAGCCATGCAAGCGAATCACACTATCCGCTCTGCCATCTACGCATCATCAAAAAATGATGTTTCAATGGCAGGTCAATAGTGCGAACCACAATACACGACACCAGAAGTCCTCCATGGGCAGTTCAGCCTATTAATGACGCAATCACTTCTGTTGTATTTCTATCAAACAGTATAGGCCGAATCCAACAAGACCCTTAGGACCTTAATACTGTGTCCAGTAAATGATAGTAGACTAGAACAGTGAGAACAGGATAGTGGGTAGGTTTGGTATTGTACAAACATTTATTACAAATAAGGGAGGGAAACCTGAGGCCTGTAAACAGTAAATTAATATGAAACAAATATAAAGGTATGTTATCAGGCACTAGCAGGAAAATCACCAAGAAGTAGAACACCACACCAAACTACCGAAACTAACCAACAGACTCCCATATGAGTGCACACCTTAACCCAGGATTTGAACACTGGACCTTCCGTGCGACAACCCCGCCTAGCCATGCAAGCGAATCACACTATCCGCTCTGCCATCTACGCATCATCAAAAAATGGTGTTTCAATGGCAGGTCAATAGTGCGAACCACAATACACGACACCAGAAGTCCTCCATGGGCAGTTCAGCCTATTAATGACGCAATCACTTCTGTTGTATTTCTATCAAGCAGTATAGGCCGAATCCAACAAGACCCTTAGGACCTTAATACTGTGTCCAGTAAATGATAGTAGACTAGAACAGTGAGAACAGGATAGGGGTGGTTAAGCAGTTTGGTATTGTACAAACATTTATTACAAATAAGGGAGGGAAACCTGAGGCCTGTAAACAGTAAATTAATATGAAACAAATATAAAAGTATGTTATCAGGCACTCGCAGGAAATAAAGAAGTAGAACACCAGACAACAGAAAAAAACAACAGACATGAGTGGCTTACCCAGGATTTGAACACTGGACCTTCCGTGCGACAACCCCGCCTAGCCATGCAAGCGAATCACACTATCCGCTCTGCCATCTACGCATCATCAAAAAAATGATGTTTCAATGGCAGGTCAATAGTGCGAACCACAATACACGACACCAGAAGTCCTCCATGGGCAGTTCAGCCTATTAATGACGCAATCACTTCTGTTGTATTTCTATCAAACAGTATAGGCCGAATCCAACAAGACCCTTAGGACCTTAATACTGTGTCCAGTAAATGATAGTAGACTAGAACAGTGAGAACAGGATAGTGGGTCCGGTTTGTCCGTGATTCGGTACAAACATTTTTACATTAATAAGGGAGAGGGAAACCTGAGGCCTGTAAACATGAGTTAAATTAATATGAAACAAATATAAAGGTAATGTTATCAGGCACTCGACAGGAAAATAAAGAAGTAGAACACCAGACAAACAAAGAAAAACAACAGTTTTTAATTGGAGTGATATTTATACCCAGGATTTGAACACTGGACCTGCCGGGTGACAAACCCGCCTAGCCATGCAAGCGAGATCACACTATCCGCTCCTGCCATCTAGCGCATCCATAAAAAGAAATGACATAGTTTCAAGGCAGAGTCAATTTAGTGCGGAAACCACAATACACGAAACACCAGAAGTCTAGCCTCCATGGGCAGTTCAGCCTATTAATGAAGCAAATCACTTCTGTTGTATTTTCTTATTTTTTTTTTTTTCACTAAAAACAGTATTGATCTGGGGCCGCAATTCCTGCACAAAGACCCCTTAGGAACCTTAATACATGGTGTCCATGTAAAATGATAGCGTTGACTAGAACAGAGAGAACAGGTATAGTGGGGTAGGTTTGGTGTATTGGTACAAAAATATTTATTACAAATAAGGGAGGGAAACCATGAGGCCTGTAAGGGCAGTAAAATTAATATGAAACCAAATACGGAAAGGTATGTTATCCACTCGCAGGAAAATAAATAAGTAGAAAACAGCCCTAAGGTGGGGGACAGATACAAAAAAACAACAGTTGACATGAGTGGCTTGTTCACCAGGTCTATTTGAACAACTGGACACTCGTGGAGACAAACCCCGCTCAATAGCCATGCAAGCCGAATCCACACTATCCG
Source organism: Oreohelix idahoensis (assembly GCA_024509875.1). Lineage (NCBI taxonomy): Eukaryota > Metazoa > Mollusca > Gastropoda > Stylommatophora > Oreohelicidae > Oreohelix > Oreohelix idahoensis. Next base: position 109,115 of record JAMPIV010009855.1, read on the forward strand.
CTCTGCCCATCTACGCATCAAGCCCAAATTTGTGTCTTCAATTGTACAGGAATCGAATAGAATGCGAAACAACAATACACGACACACAGAAGTCCCTCCCTGGGCCAAGTTTCATCCTATTATATGACGCAATCACTTCTGTTGTATTTCTATCAAGCAGTATAGGCCGAAACTTTCCCAATCAGACACTCACCCTAGGACTCTTTAATACTGTGTCCAGTAAATGATAGTAGACTAGAACTGGAAAAGTGATAGTGAGGTAGGTTTTGGTATATTACAAAACAGTTTATTACAAATAAGGTGATGGGAACACCTGGAGGCCTGTAAACAGTAAATTAATATGAAACAAATATAAAGGTATGTTATCAGGCACTCGCAGGAAACAAAGGAGCAGAACACCAGACAACAGAATTACATAAGACATGAGTGGCTTACCCAGGATTTGAACACTGGACCTTCCGTGCGACAACCCCGCCTAGCCATGCAAAGCGAATGCACACTTATCCGCCTCTGCCATCTACGCGAATCTCAAAAAAATGATGTTTCAATGGCAGGTCAATAGTGCGAACCACAATACACGACACCAGAAGTCCTCCATGGGCAGTTCAGCCTATTAATGACGCAATCACTTCTGTTGTATTTCTATCATGCCATATAGGCCGAATCCAACAAGACCCTTAGGACCTTAATACTGTGTCCAGTAAATGATAGAAGACTAGAACAGTGAGAACAGGATAGTGGGTAGGTTTGGTATTGTACAAACATTTATTACAAATAAGGGAGGGAAACCTGAGGCCTGTAAACAGTAAATTAATATGAAACAAATATAAAGGTATGTTATCAGGCACTCGCAGGAAATAAAGAAGTAGAACACCAGACAACAGAAAAACAACAGACATGAGTGGCTTACCCAGGATTTGAACACTGGACCTTCCGTGCGACAACCCCGCCTAGCCATGCAAGCGAATCACACTATCCGCTCTGCCATCTACGCATCATCAAAAAAATATGATGTTTCAATGGCAGCGTCACTATGTCGCGAACCACAAGTACACGGGAACACCAAAGTTCCTCCAATGGGCAGTTCAGCCTATTAATGACGCAATCACTTCTGTTTTTGTAATCATTTCTAACAAACAGTTATAGGCCTAAATCTACAAACAAGACCCCTTGAAGGTATTACCTTAATACCATGTGTCCAGTAAATTGATAGTAGTGACTAGAAACAGTGAGTAACATGGACTAGTGGGTAGGTTTGGGGTTTCTTTATTGTACAAACATTTATTACAAATAAGGAGTGGGGAAACTATTGAGGCCTGTAAACAGTAAATTTTAATATGAAACAAATATATAAAAGGTATGTTATCAGGGCCACTCGCTAGCGAAATAAAGACATTAGGAACACCAGACAACAGTAAAAAACAACAGACTATGAGTGGTCTTACCACCCCAGGGATTTGCAACACTGGACCTTCCGTGCGACAACCCCGCCTACCCCATGCAAGCTTGAATCACACTATCATCCGCTCTGCCATCTGAACGCAAAATCACTTCAAAAAAATGATTTTTCAATGGCAGCGTCAATAGTGCGAACCACAATACACGACACCAGAAAGTCCTCCCTGGGGCAAGGCGGGGTCAGCCTATTGGCTGGAATGTAAGTCCAATCACTGTTCTGTTGTATTTCCCCCCTATCAAACAGTATAGGCCGATCCAACAAGACCTCATAGGACCCTGTTAATACTGTGTCCAGAGTAAAATGATTAGTAGACTAGAACAGTGATAACAGGGATATTAGTGGGTCAGAGTACTGGTAATTGTACCAAACATTTATTACATAATAAGGGAGGGAGGGGAAGGGAAACCTGTAGGCCTGTATAAAGGTAAATAAAACCATGAAAAACAAATAAAAGAAAATGTTATCAGGCACTCGCAGGAAATAAAAAAAAGAACGTAGAACCACCAGACAACAGAAAAAAACAAAAGGCAACATGGAGAGGCTTACCCAGGGATTTGTAACCCAGGACCTTCCGATGCAGACAACCCCGCCTTAGCCATGCAATCGAATCACACTCCCCTTCCGCTCTGCCTGATCTACGTCATCATCTGTAAAAGATGTTTCAATGGCAGGTCAATAGTGCGACCACAATAACACGACACCATAAGGTCCCTCCTCATGGGCAGTCATCCTGTTAAGTGACCGCTAATCACTTCTGTTGTATATCTATCGAAACCAGTTATAAGCCGAATCCAATAAGGACCCTTGAGTCCTTAATCACCTGTGTCCATAAAATGCTAATAGTAGACTAGATACAGAGTTGTGAGAACATGAGTGGGTAGGTTTTAGGTTCTGGTATATTGTACGAAACATTTAATTACAAATAAGGGAGGGAAACCTGAGGCCTGTAAACAGTAAATTAATATGAAACAAATATAAAGGTATGTTATCAGGCACTCGCAGGTAATAAAGAAGTAGAACACCCGACAACAGAAAAACAACAGACATGAGTGGCTTACCCAGGATTTGAACACTGGACCTTCCGTGCGACAACCCCGCCTAGCCATGCAAGCGAATCACACTATCCGCTCTGCCATCTACGCATCATCAAAAATGATGTCATTCAATCGCAGGTCCAATAGTGCCTAACCACGAATACACGACACCCGAAGTCCTCCATGTGGCTGATTCAGCCTATTTAATGACGCAATCCACTTCTGTTGTTATTCTAATCAACTAAGCAGTATAGGCCGAATCCAACAAGACCCTTAGGACCTTAATACTGTGTCCAGTAAATGATAGTAGACTAGAACAGTGAGAACAGGATAGTGGGTAGGTTTGGTATTGTACAATTCATTTATTACAAATAAGGGGATGGGAAACTTCCCGCCTGAGGCCTGTAAACAGTAAATTAATATGAAACAAATATAAAGGTATGTTTTTTTTATCATGGCACTCGCACCGGAATAAAGAAGTTAGAACAACCAGACAACAGAAAAACAACAGACATGAGTGGCTGATAACCCCAGGGAAATGTGTGAACACTGGACCTTCCGTGCGAGACAAAACCCCGCCTAGCCATGCAAGCGAATCACACTATCCGCTCTGCCATCTACGCATCATCAATAAAATGTTGTTTCAATGGCAGGTCAATAGTGCGAACCACAATACACGACACCAGAAGTCCTCCATGGGCAGTCTGGATTCAGTCATATTTAATACGCAAATCTTCTGTTGTATTTCTCGCTCTCAAAACTGGAGGCGAATCCCAACAAGAACCCTTAGGACCCTTAATACTGTGTCCCGTAAAATGAATAGTGAAGGAATGTCGAACAGTGATATAACAGGATATGGGGTAATGTTTGGTATTTACAAACATTTATTACAATGCGCCAGGGAGGGTAAAAACCTGAGGCCCTGTAAAACCGTAAATTTAATATGAAACAAATATTAAAGTATGTTACCTCCGGACCACTCGCAGGAAGTCGCCATGCACTAGCGATAAGTATCCGAACTCCAGTCCAACAGCGTTCACCAACAGACATTGAGTGGCTTTACCCAGGATTTGAACACTGGAGTCCGTGGTCGTCAACCCCACCCTAGCCATGCAAGGGAATCACACGGTATCCGCTCTGCCATTGGTTAGACGGTCCATTGTACAACCAAATCATGTTTCAATGGCAGGTCTTTTTTATACCGATGCGACCACAATTACCACGGAACACCAGAAGTCCTCCATGGGCAGTTCAGCCTATTAATGACGCAATCACTTCTGTTGTATTTCTATCAAACAGTATAGGCCGAATCCAACAAGACCCTTAGGACCTTAATACTGTGTCCAGTAAATGATAGTAGACTAGAACAGTGAGAACAGGATAGTGGTTAGGTTTGGTATTGTACAAACATTTATTACAAATAAGGGAGGGAAACCTGAGGCCTGTAAACAGTAAATTAATATGAAACAAATATAAAGGTATGTTATCAGGCACTCGCAGGAAATAAAGAAGTAGAACACCAGACAACAGAAAAACAACAGACATGAGTGGCTTACCCAGGATTTGAAAACTGGACCTTCCGTGCGACAACCCCGCCTAGCCATGCAAGCGAATCACACTATCCGCTCTGCCATCTACGCATCATCAAAAATGATGTTTCAATGGCAGGTCAATAGTGCGAACCACAATACACGACACCAGAAGTCCTCCATGGGCAGTTCAGCCTATTAATGACGCAATCACTTCTGTTGTATTTCTATCAAACAGTATAGGCCGAATCCAACAAGACCCTTAGGACCTTAATACTGTGTCCAGTAAATGATAGTAGACTAGAACAGTGAGAACAGGATAGTGGGTAGGTTTGGTATTGTACAAACATTTATTACAAATAAGGGAGGGAAACCTGAGGCCTGTAAACAGTAAATTAATATAAAACAAATATAAAGGTATGTTATCAGGCACTCGCAGGAAATAAAGAAGTAGAACACCAGACAACAGAAAAACAACAGACATGAGTGGCTTACCCAGGATTTGAACACTGGACCTTCCGTGCGACAACCCCGCCTAGCCATGCAAGCGAATCACACTATCCGCTCTGCCATCTACGCATCATCAAAAATGATGTTTCAATGGCAGGTCAATAGTGCGAACCACAATACACGACACCAGAAGTCCTCCATGGGCAGTTCAGCCTATTAATGACGCAATCACTTCTGTTGTATTTCTATCAAACAGTATAGGCCGAATCCAACAAGACCCTTAGGACCTTAATACTGTGTCCAGTAAATGATAGTAGACTAGAACAGTGAGAACAGGATAGTGGGTAGGTTTGGTATTGTACAAACATTTATTACAAATAAGGGAGGGAAACCTGAGGCCCTGTAAACAGTAAATTAATATGAAACAAATATAAAGGTATGTTATCAGGCACTCGCAGGAAATAAAGAAGTAGAACACCAGACAACAGAAAAAACAACAGACATGAGTGGCTTACCCAGGATTTGAACACTGGACCTTCCGTGCGACAACCCCGCCTAGCCATGCAAGCGAATCACACTATCCGCTCTGCCATCTACGCATCATCAAAAATGATGTTTCAATGGCAGGTCAATAGTGCGAACCACAATACACGACACCAGAAGTCCTCCATGGGCAGTTCAGCCTATTAATGACGCAATCACTTCTGTTGTATTTCTATCAAACAGTATAGGCCGAATCCAACAAGACCCTTAGGACCTTAATACTGTGTCCAGTAAATGATAGTAGACTAGAACAGTGAGAACAGGATAGTGGGTAGGTTTGGTATTGTACAAACATTTATTACAAATAAGGGAGGGAAACCTGAGGCCTGTAAACAGTAAATTAATATGAAACAAATATAAAGGTATGTTATCAGGCACTCGCAGGAAATAAAGAAGTAGAACACCAGACAACAGAAAAACAACAGACATGAGTGGCTTACCCAGGATTTGAAAACTGGACCTTCCGTGCGACAACCCCGCCTAGCCATGCAAGCGAATCACACTATCCGCTCTGCCATCTACGCATCATCAAAAATGATGTTTCAATGGCAGGTCAATAGTGCGAACCACAATACACGACACCAGAAGTCCTCCATGGGCAGTTCAGCCTATTAATGACGCAATCACTTCTGTTGTATTTCTATCAAACAGTATAGGCCGAATCCAACAAGACCCTTAGGACCTTAATACTGTGTCCAGTAAATGATAGTAGACTAGAACAGTGAGAACAGGATAGTGGGTAGGTTTGGTATTGTACAAACATTTATTACAAATAAGGGAGGGAAACCTGAGGCCTGTAAACAGTAAATTAATATGAAACAAATATAAAGGTATGTTATCAGGCACTCGCAGGAAATAAAGAAGTAGAACACCAGACAACAGAAAAACAACAGACATGAGTGGCTTACCCAGGATTTGAAAACACTGGACCTTCCGTGCGACAACCCCGCCTAGCCATGCAAGCGAATCACACTATCCGCTCTGCCATCTACGCATCATCAAAAAATGATGTTTCAATGGCAGGTCAATAGTGCGAACCACAATACACGACACCAGAAGTCCTCCATGGGCAGTTCAGCCTATTAATGACGCAATCACTTCTGTTGTATTTCTATCAAACAGTATAGGCCGAATCCAACAAGACCCTTAGGACCTTAATACTGTGTCCAGTAAATGATAGTAGACTAGAACAGTGAGAACAGGATAGTGGGTAGGTTTGGTATTGTACAAACATTTATTACAAATAAGGGAGGGAAACCTGAGGCCTGTAAACAGTAAATTAATATAAAACAAATATAAAGGTATGTTATCAGGCACTCGCAGGAAATAAAGAAGTAGAACACCAGACAACAGAAAAACAACAGACATGAGTGGCTTACCCAGGATTTGAACACTGGACCTTCCGTGCGACAACCCCGCCTAGCCATGCAAGCGAATCACACTATCCGCTCTGCCATCTACGCATCATCAAAAATGATGTTTCAATGGCAGGTCAATAGTGCGAACCACAAGAAAAACAACAGACATGATCATTTACTGGACACAGTATTAAGGTCCTAAGGGTCTTGTTGGATTCGGCCTATACTGTTTGATAGAAATACAACAGAAGTGATTGCGTCATTAATAGGCTGAACTGCCCATGGAGGACTTCTGGTGTCGTGTATTGTGGTTCGCACTATTGACCTGCCATTGAAACATCATTTTTGATGATGCGTAGATGGCAGAGCGGATAGTGTGATTCGCTTGCATGGCTAGGCGGGGTTGTCGCACGGAAGGTCCAGTGTTCAAATCCTGGGTAAGCCACTCATGTCTGTTGTTTTTCTGTTGTCTGGTGTTCTACTTCTTTATTTCCTGCGAGTGCCTGATAACATACCTTTATATTTGTTTCATATTAATTTGCCAAATTCATATCGCAACAAAAGTCACAAAATCAAATTATTCTGGACACCTTCTTCAGGAAACAATTCGTTACTGTGGCAGGTTATGATGAAAGATGGACAGATGAAATGAGTGAAAGTGTGAAAAGTACCAAAACTGTCCACATGATCTCACTGAAGTTTTTCTCAAGTAAAAACTGCAGAAAATGTAAGCATAAGTTCCGCAGGACAACAACAGAGTGAGAATTACTGGCAGATCTATTTAAGGGATACTGGAAATTAACTGTCTCTTAGCAGGTTGAGAATCCTCTGAGTAGTCTAAGAGCTAGTGGGTATCCAGGTCACTGTTCCCTATGGTACTGAGTTATTGGAAAGAGTCCCCATCGATTAAATACAAAGATGACTGTTAAATGCTTGTTCCTGCTGTTAAGCATTCCTTTTCTGTAGTGCTCTTTGTTAAACTCTCATATGTGTAGCCTGGCATCAATGTAGAGGTAAAGGCTTTCTATAAACGCCACACAGGCTACCAGTTGTCAAGGTTGTTAAAGTTGTTATATGTAGGAGTGTGGGTGGTTATTTCATAGCACGATAAACCGTTCATACCACACTCAGAAGTCAATGAAACGTTGGAAACGACTGGTGACGTTTCACATAGTTTAATACTGGACAATAGTGACATACGTTGACATCAGACAATTACACTGTCATATGAGCACATTTAACATCATGTAAATAGCATCAACTCATAGTATTCAACACCACGGAGACTCTGCATGTAGAACTTGGCTACAAAACAAGCCGCGCAAATGGCGCGCTTCGAATGACTACTGTTCTCTAACTTCTTGTGACCAAACCGGTCATGTAGATCTTGGCTACTAAATAAGCCGCACGAATGGCGGGCTACAAAAGACTACTGTTCTCTGACTTCTTGTGACCAAACCGGTCATGTAGATCTTGGCTACTAAATAAGCCGCACGAATGGCGGGCTACAAAAGACTACTGTTCTCTGACTTCTTGTGACCATGTCGGTTATGTAGATCTTGGCTACAAAATAAGCGCCTCCTAAATGGCGGGGTTTCAAAATGTCTAATAACCATCTCCTATATTTAATACATCTCCGCATTCGGAGTAAGCCACCTCAATAACTAAGTTCATGTCTACAAGATTAGATTCCAAAGGTATCTTTACCTGACTGCCGTCCAGGAATAAGACACAACACAATTTTCACATCCATGGCTTTACAGACATAAGCCAGAATTATCACTGGGGAAAAACTTAAATATCCTCTAACAAAAGGCTCCATTCCCCGAAAAACAGTCAGAGACCAAACGCTGAGTTTCTCAGCTCGGAAACCCTAATTTGACTGCCCGAAAAGACAGTCTTCTCGACCCACGCCAATCATTGCCCATGCGCAAGCCCTGAGTAGAGCTTACCTTTGGACAATCCAGAACGTTCCGCGAAAACAGCGCAAGAACGCTCCCTATATGACCAACAGAATAATACATATCCTAATATGGACATTCGAAAAATGGACATTGTCCAGACAAGGGAAATAACCACTAAATCTCACCCCGTAACAAAAATATACAACCAGTGGTTTCCCTTGGACCACAGAATACAAAAGTACAAAATCCTTATCTAAACTAACTGTAACAGTTTACCGCACCCTCGGGGAAAAAAATGATAACATCATTTTTTTTTTTGTTGAAAACAAAATTGCAAGGACTGGAAAAACAAAGGAGGGGGCGGAAGCATAGACATATGTACCTACAAGTATATAAAGTCATAAACACAAGCGTATAAATAGCACTAAGAAAAAGTAGAAAAGGACGACGAATAAACAAAGACAAGATGGGATATGAAAAGAGGGAGAAAAGAAGAAAACAGTAAAATTCAGACATGGTAATCAATATACAATAAGCAATGCATATAATAAGAATATAACCGCGTACATGACAAACTAAATTAATATACACATCAAAACAAAAACATGATAATCTAGATAACCGGCCCACCGCGCATAAATGAAGCGCAGCTAGAGGGCATCAACACATATATCGCCATAACATAAGGCAATACTGACGCACAATAGATCGTCGGGTGAGAACAAAAAATATCTCACAACCTTAGAGAAACCATGTTCTCACAATCACACAATGAAGTGCTGGGGAAATTACATAAATATGACTTCATATATTCCAAAAAAAAAAAATTACAGTATAGCCATATCTCGCAATGATGATTTACAAAAATAGAGGCGTCATTACCATATTATCCTTTTTGCATCAATGTACAGCAATATAGAGACACCGATATATATATCCTCGAAAGGTTATCATTTCATATTAACATAATATCATATGGCAATGTAAAATAGTGTAAATTAACAAGTAGGAATCCTCGATGTTTGCAGGAGTTCCGGAACATAAGTACAGAAGTGGGTACCACCGACATCTGACGAAGCGTCCAATGTCACATGATAAGCAAGGATGTCACATCTTAACATAGCTGGCAAACAGTTGAGACTCCTCATTTAACAGCACAGATTCGCTGTGAGAAAATACAAATGATACACTATGTTTGATAACTGTAGGATTTCACAATGTACAACAGTCAATCCTACATCTTTATTTATAAAATGTTGCTATGTAAACTTTTGGCCTATGTATGGATATAACCAAACCTTCCTCCGCTACTCTACAACAATAGCAGAGAGAAAGTAGTACAGCCTATTCTAGAGTCTTAACTTAACAGGGTCATAGAAATGTACTACTCGAGTGTTAATCTATAACCACGGTATCTAGTTAACCCTAAAATCTATAAAGAGGTCTAGGAAATGGGAGTTACGTAGAATCATGTGGGCAACGGGACAGTATATCTGCCATTACATTATCCGAACCACGGATAGCTCGCACTGAAAAGTGAAAAGGTTGAAGGTAATCTGGTCATTCATGAAATTCCGTTAGCATATTGACATAAAAAAGTTTTGTGTTTTCCGCCCACATCGACGATATAGTCGACATCAGAAATTCTAGAGATGATAGTGTAAGGACCTTTCCAGGAAATAAGAAGTCTATTGCCTCTACATGGAAGTGATAAGTACCTTGTCACCAGGAAAGAGCTGACGTAGACATCTATTTTTATTTGCGAAATTCCTTGCCTTCTGCTTAGCAGACTCAGATGCAGAGGTAGCTAATCTTCATGCTTCAATAATTTTCTTCCTTAAAGCAATTACATATTCGTAAGAGGATTGAGTGCCCTCGCTGATATCCTCAGCAGTTATTAAGTCATGCAGTAATGACATAGGACCGCGCGGTTGCACACCGAAGACAAGCTGAAATGGGGAAAAGCATGTGTGCTCATTAGGGACTTCTCTATACGCGAAAAGAGCAGCGGGTAAAACCCTGTCCCAATCCTGATCTTGCTTTACATGTGACTGGACATAAGGGAGGTTTTTTCTCTTATTTTCATAGTTTCATGTTCTCTACTTAATTCTCATTTTCATTCCCTCTTGTCTCTTGTTTGTTTGTCCCTGACGAAGACCTTGTGGCCGCAACGTAGGTTTTTCTTATCCTTTCTCCTTGTAAGACGTGTTACTATTTGTGTGTGTATTTTTGGGGGGTTTTTTCCGCATTCAACTGTTTTACCCCCGCCTTACGGCAGTTCTCCTCATATACTTATATTATATCCCAATCCTGAGGGCGATCCTCAGTTATTTTTCTCAATAAACTCTTGAGCGTTCTATTTAGACGTTCGACTAAACCGTTTGACATAGGATGATATTTACTACTTAAAGACCTTTCAATACGTAGTGTAGACATCACCTGAGACATAGTGTCTGATATTAATTGTGTGCCATGATCAGAAAAGATTTCTTTTGGAAATCCTAGACGTGAGAATATTAGCCAAAGAGCGTCTGCTATATCAGCAGTAGAAATGCTCTTGAGAGGTATGGCCTCTGGCCAACGAGTACACATGTCAATACATGTTAAGATAAATTGGTGTCCTCTGACCGACTTGATTTTAAAAGGACCATAATGTCTATCGCCATCTTTTGAAAGGGACGGATAGGAATATCCGCAGCCTGGATAGGTGCTGCATGGCGTGGACCTCGTGACTTAACTTCTTGGCATATCTTACAAGAGCGACAATAAATGCGTATATCTTTATTCACGTGTGGCCAGAAGAAGGAAGCAAGAACCCTCGATTTAGTACGGGAAAATCCCATATGTCCGGCACACTGAGAGTCGTGAGCATGTGGAAGGATTCGAACTCTCATAATCTTAGGTACCAGAATTTGCGAATGTATAGATGCAGTAGAATCTTGCACCATACGAACTAGTACTCCATTCTTTATTGAGATCCAAGATTTACGATTCTTGTTATGGTTTGGATTATCTTTCTTAACCAGAAGGAAGAATTTCTTCAAAGAAGTGTCATTTTGTTGGAGTTTTATAAAAGACTCACGGGAAATCACTGATTTATCATCTTGATTAAGCACTTCATTAATTTCAGTAGATGGAGTTTGAGAATAATTATGAGCTTGAGCTCTTGTGGTGACTGCATAAGCAATCTGAATGTTTTGTTCTTCCCAGATAGTAATCTGCTCCGGGGTACATTCTTTAACTCCGTGTATACGTCCGACTATAAGGTCCGCAATAGGGTTGGGAAGCAAACACGCGTGGACATCTCCCGTAAAAAGGGAGTAGCTATGTGGATGATAGCAGTCGGATACTTTTCAAGTGTCCCACCAAATGTGACACATTTCACCACTTTTCCAGTGGCATAGGAAGGATCTATGAGAGATTGTTTAACTCCAACGGTTGTGCATCCAGAATCAAAGAGAACCGACACTGGATTATTGGTGGACAGTTTTCACATAGTTTAACTGGACAATGGACACGTTGACATCATGACAATTTGCGCAGCTAGTATTTCTTTTCTGTAGTGCACTAACCCTTTATGTCAAGGTTGTTAAAGTTGTTATATGTAGGAGTGTGGGTGGTTATTTCATAGCACGATAAACCGTTCATACCACACTCAGAAGTCAATGAAACGTTGGAAACGACTGGTGACGTTTCACATAGTTTAATACTGGACAATAGTGACATACGTTGACATCAGACAATTACACTGTCATATGAGCACATTTAACATCATGTAAATAGCATCAACTCATAGTATTCAACACCACGGAGACTCTGCATGTAGAACTTGGCTACAAAACAAGCCGCGCAAATGGCGCGCTTCAAATGACTACTGTTCTCTAACTTCTTGTGACCAAACCGGTCATGTAGATCTTGGCTACTAAATAAGCCGCACGAATGGCGGGCTACAAAAGACTACTGTTCTCTGACTTCTTGTGACCAAACCGGTCATGTAGATCTTGGATACTAAATAAGCCGCACGAATGGCGGGCTACAAAAGACTACTGTTCTCTGACTTCTTGTGACCATGTCGGTTATGTAGATCTTGGCTACAAAATAAGCGCCTCCTAAATGGCGGGGTTTCAAAATGTCTAATAACCGTCTCCTATATTTAATACATCTCCACATTCGGAGTAAGCCACCTCAATAACTAAGTTCTGGGCTACAAGATTAGATTCAAAAGGTATCTTTACCTGGCTGCCGTCCAGGAATAAGACACAACACAATTTTCACATCCATGGCTTTACAGACATAAGCCAGAATTATCACTGGGGAAAAACTTAAATATCCTCTAACAAAAGGCTCCATTCCCCGAAAAACAGTCAGAGACCAAACGCTGAATTTCTCAGCTCGTAAACCCCAATTTTACTGCCCGGAAAGACAGTCTTCTCGACCCACGTTAATCATTGCCCATGCGCAAGCCCTGAGTAGAGCTTACCTTTGGACAATCCAGAACGTTCCGCAAAAACAGCGCAAGAACGCTCCCTATATAGCCAACAGAATAATACATATCCTAATATGGACATCCGAAAAATGGACATTGTCCAGACAAGGGAAATAACCACTAAATCTCACCCCGTAACAAAAATATACAACCAGTGGTTTCCCTTGGACCACAGAATACAAAAGTACAAAATCCTTATCTAAACTAACCGTAACAATGACATACAGTATTAAACATCACTGTAACACCAAAGAAAATTCAGTAAAACTAATCTTTATTTTAAAAATTACAATGAAGCTTTATTGATGAAAACAAAATGTCATCCGATGCCATAATTCCCACCGTAAGGTACTTCGGTCGGTCGGTCTGTCACAGTTTTCACACCGTCAGTTGCACACTTTTTCTATTTTCGAGAGAGTCATTAACTTTCGAGCACAGCTAAGGGACTGTAACTGTGGTTGAAAGTTAGACAATAATTGTATTGTTTCCCCTTATTTGTACTCTCGCGAAAATAGCAAAGTGTGACGGTGTGCATTAAATCAACAGACAATCAAGATACTCTTCTGTCCAGTTTCATTCGGGAAACGGATTTAACTCGTCATTTTTCTTAAAAATAACCTTAAAATTTAAGTTTTTAAATTGTTTCTTCAAGACAAAATTTTAATTTAAAGTATTGCAGACTTATTATTATGGATCAAAATGATAAGGTGGCTAAAAGGAAGAGACGATCGCGTCATTCACAGCGAGACTATAGAAGAAGCAGCAATGTAATACATGTAACAGAAACAACACACTATAATTAAAATTAATTTTGACGGGTTGTTGTTAGTATGTATAGAATAAGCATATGTGACCGTGAGTTAGTCAATCATACTAAGAAAGATAACTCATTAAAAATTTATCACTTTTAATCGAAACAGAAGATAGCTCGGAAAGTGAAAATTGGATATAAAACTAAATTTGCTAATTATTATAGAAACGGACCATCCCCATAACTATTAAAAAAAATACATTAGGAGATGGAAAGATGATGGTAACATAGCGTTGTAGAAACTATTGACGAATCGCTGAGCTGAAAATTGAGCTCATGCACGCTTTAGTTACCGGCAGGTTTTCGCTGGCTTAGCAGTAGCAGAAAGACCTCCGAAGTCACCAGACGTCTATATGAACTGCAGTCGAGGTTTTCCTTTCGACAAAATGAAATGAATTTTCATTATCTGCAGCCTGAAACCACTAACTATTGTATAGCCACAGTGGTTTTCTTGTAAATTGTGTATTTCGATAATGAAGGAACACTGTAAGTAGTTCACTAAAGATAAACTATGCCATTACCATGTCGGCGCTGTGTAGTTTTTGCAGACATGAAGAAGATAAATGGCAATAGGCATTCCCCCCTGAGATATGCACCGATTTTTAATGTGTGAGCACAAGCACTGGCATATTATTATGATGAAGCTGATTATCAGGTAGAATGCAAATGATAGACACTCTACTGAAACCCCATGTATACTGAATTTATCAAAGAAATGGTTTTTTCAAGGAGAAGATTTAATAAGGAGTTAAATCAGATAACTAGGAGGCAAATCAGAACGATGCAAATGAATATTAGACTCCTATGCTGGTTTGTTGTAAGAAAAATGCAGATTGACTAAAATGAAAAACTTTGAAGGACATTCGCTGTATTGTACTATGCCTTGTGTTTTGAAAATGTTGCAAAATAAATTGTTTGCTATGATCAAAGATGGTCACTCCCTTGCTTTGCATGTAAAATAGAAAGGAAGAAAAGTATGTCTGCGGAAAAACTAATATTAATCCATTAACTGCTCAAAACCTAACCACCTTAGAGGATCAGTCCCGAACCTGGCAACCCATTAAGTCTGTAGGAGAGAAATTATGAACTCTAGCGCATAGGCTAGTTAAACAATCTACACTCTCTGACAAAACAGCAAAACCTCATTACACCCATAGCGACATAATCGCTATATGGTGCCGTGACAGGCCCAAAAGGAGACACCACTGGCACATATACGCTATATGGTGCCGTTTGACCAGTCCTCTATAAAAGGAGCAGAAAAAAGGATAACCACAGATTATCATACCACCATAATCAACCCCAGAGCATAAGGAAACCACCATTAACACGGAATAAATTAGACTGGAAAATGCATCGACAACAAGGGTATAGGCAGGCCAGCCAATACAGCTATAGTTTTAGCTATGAAAATACCCGGACAATGTACAACAAACACGTCCCGCGCCACCCGCCCAATTTCAGCAAGAGATATGAATATTGTCTGCCAGGAGGTTATCCTAATGTAGACGCACATCCCACTGCCCCATATAAATATGTATATGGCTCGCATACTAGAGGCTATTATGCTGTAGGCCTACAGAAACCTAATGCATGTTCTACTGAAAAGGAAGAAATGTTGTACAACTCTACAACAGGAGGTTACTATACCTCTAAGAACGTACACAGACGAAGCGAAAACCCTTCATATGAAGGAAACAGAAAATCCTACATCCCAGATGAAGATGATGACAGTTGTTCACCCCATCGTAGAGTAACATACGCGGATAAGCGAAGTTACAGTGTTGACAATAGAAACAACATATATCAACGTAAAAATCGTCCTCAGTTTGACAGAGATAGACGCATTATTGATTACCAGACATACGAAAAACCACATAACACATGGCAGAAATGGAGGTATCCGATCCACACTGTTCCCCGTTCGAATTCCCGTCACACAAAATCCCATGCCCCCATGAGACAACCACCTCCCTATTATCGCCACAGAGAAACAGAAAGCAGACCACGTATACTATCATCGATCAGGAATAATTACAAGACAAGGCGCACGACAGCAGCTAACAAACACTGGAACACATTGAACAAACGTGCTCAAAGAATGACAGTAAGAAATTTCATTACTGCGGTTCAAAATAGAAAGTTATGGGAATTCAAGAACGTAACGTCAAAGAACGGACAAGTTTGCCTCATATCAACAAAAGATGGATGGAGGGCACAAATAGGTCCAATAAGGTCAGGAAACAAAGACAACAGCCATCAACAAGTAAATTTAGTCCATAAGAACAAGACACAGTTGACCCCCATGAAAATAAATCAACCCAAGCCAACAAAGCAAGAACCTCAAACAACGATGGTTTGTGTAGCAACACAAACAGAGCTTCCCAAGTCAACTTTTATTCGCACTCAAACCTACTCCCGTGGTGATCACTCGTCAGTTGATACGTACCACACTCCCAGTTCAGGCAGTTCAAGCTGGAATACTAGTGAAAACCAAACACCGCTATACCACAAGAACAAGGTTGGTTGTTCTGAACAAACAGATCTAGAAGAAACTATCCCCAAACAGTTCGTTGAACCATCTACCAGTAATTTTCATCACGATGAAGTCGAACAGAAAATAAGTGAACAGAGTTTTGACCCTGGTACAGTATCACCAGATTCCAACGAACATGTAGACGACACAATGTCATGCGTATCGGACTCAGATAGCGGTATCGAATCAATATTCAGAGCCCCACTTGTAGACAGCGCCCCACCTTCAGAAGTCCACACCACGGTTGAGTCGTCTTTTCCTGAGCCTCAGGAATCGCATCCTGTTGCCACGTCTGTAGAACTGCCACACTCGCCAGTCACGCCCCCTCCAGCTACAGTACAGCCATTGATGTCTTCTTCAGCTTACCACCAACCTGTCAACATCAACAATGTGCCAAATACTGCAACAACTGTCAACCCTGTCAACAATGATCCCAGTTCGACCGTCCAAAACATGGCACTGCTGGAACTGGAGAAAAACCTCAACGAGCTGGTAGGAGCTATGTACAGGCCAATTATGACTCCCTGGTACTGAAATGGTTCCTAAAACACGCCCAAGTGTTTCATATGCTCGCCCATCCGAGCACGGTCAACGCATATGTGATTATTAATCTCAGTGAGGGAGCCGCGCTAGCGTAGTGGTTACAACACCGCTCTGGCGACCGGGTGATTCAGGATCAAACCCGGGCGACGGCATTTGAGGATTTTTCGTTGACCGGGAATTGGACTGGATTAACTCGAGACCTGGCTAGTACATTTGAAGAAGTGTCGTCGACCAGGGATTGGCGGCTCCTGAGCCGACCCAGCTCTAATGGGTACCTCCGAAATCGGCGAGTATCTGCCTGAATGGCGAGGGACACCTGTGTCTGTGCAAGAAAAGGGATACTCACGTAAAATCAATGTCAGGTTAGTCATTAGCAATAACCTGAGATTTCGCCTCGAGTATTAGCGAGCGTACGAAAAAAAAAAAAAAAAAAAATCTCAGTGACAATGTTTTAACCTAACTTTCCCATGTACTCTATTTGCAGACTATGTTCAAATTGACAGTTCTGTTCCAGAATGAGATGTCAAAGCCATACCCAACAAGTTATTCCCCCGGACATGCTACTATTGATGATCAGAGTACCCCAAGAACAGCCCACAGATAATTTTAATTAGACATTTTATGGTTTTGTGAAATAAAAATTAACCACAAGATACAGTGTTACGAGTTTACAGACACACTTATTAGTCACAGACAGTTTAGAATGTTAACTTACACAACTCCACCTATAGCACATGTGTCACACTGATTTTGTAATGAGATTGTTGTATATTTTGAAATAATCATCTTTCACACCTCCTTCGCTCGACTTCTGGTCCTTGCAGTTCGAGAGCTCAGTGATTTCCTTTACATGCATCTTAGTGCACCTTTATGCAGGCACCTTGCACGAGTGATTTTCTTCTTACCTGATACTAATATCGCTTTGATCTCAATTATGTTAAACTCCTCTATTACCTATCACCTTGGTCCATCACACTGATCCTATTATGACATCTGTATTTAGTCACATTATAACAAATGCATACCCAAAATTATTATTTGCATGTTATACTATTTTCATCCACAGGTTTATTTATTTTCCAGTGTACACCAAATTTTTTTGACTTAAACCATCTTGTAAAATTTTTTAGATTCTGATGTAAATTAGTACTGTTAAGATTTGGCCATGACTGCAAAATGGGAGAAGATCGGATACCACGACAAGCATGGGAAACAAAGAGCCAAGGATCCAGACCCCGAGGACGACCCAGAGTCCGCTGGGAGGACAACATTAGACAATCTTTGAAGGACCGAGGACTAGAATGGAACCAGGCCAGGAGGAAGACAGCCGATAGGATAGTCTGGCGCTCTTTCTTCCAAACCTCTACACCTCACGGTAGAAGGGGAACGACTAAGTAAGTAAGTAAGTAAGATTTTAGACATTTTCCAAAAGAGATTGCATATCCAACCTTTGACTCACCATTGTAAGATTTTTCCCACTCCAATTATCACACCTCCTTAACTACTGTTTTCCTTTCCACTATTTTGAGAAGACATTCTAGACTTGTGAACTTTTCTATCCCAATCATCTCCATCCCTTCGAATTACAATAATGTTGTAATCAGGAGATCTATAATTTTCCTCTATCTACCAAGAAACTGGCGTCTGTGGCCCAATGGATATGAACGCAGTTTCATAATCCAGATATACCAGGTTCGAAACCTGCTGCAGGCGGTTTTGGTAGCAGATCGCTTTGTGTGGATTTTTTAACAATGGTATAAGCGCCGTACCGTTCAGAAAGCAATGGCAAACTACTGAATGAAAAAATTGCCTAGAAAAATCACAAACAGCCAATAACAGCTGGGGTTGATTAAAACAAAAAAGATGAAAAAAAAGGAGAATGCAAAGAAAAGAAATCAAACAGCAAAGAAAAAGAAATGAATTTGAAAAAGAGAAAAGACATAAAGAAAGGGAAAAAATTATAAAAGAAACATCTTCAAAATTTTATATGATGTTATATGTTATTATGCCACCCTCAAACATTTTGATGACACCGATTGACGGTTTATTACACAATTGTTTCACATATGATGAATGACATGATGATAGGTCAAATGCCATATAACCTTGACTGCCCTGATATTACCAGCTGACATAAAAAAAAATCACCACATCAGAGTGAGCAACTAGTTTTTGCTCATACTGCCTCTGCCAGGCATACCCCTATCAGCATGATCTCTGCACATGACAACTATGCAGATGATACCCCAGCAGTATTTTGCTGATACTGCCTATGCCAGAGTGTCCCAAATAGCATTTGCACATGCTGCTTTAGCAAATGAAATACCCTTCTATAGCATTTGTATATGCTGACCCCAGATTGAACACCTCATTACCGAGGATACTGCCTATGGCACATAAGAAGAGGAAGCAACTATTTATGTAGGTTGCCTGTGCCATTGTGTACGATATACCACATGTCATGGTAGAACTTAATGATGACACAACCGATGTTTTGTTGTGATGTTGATGCACCAATGCCCCACATTAATGTCGAATGATAGGAAAAATTATAGTCTTTCGTGGCTACGAAATAAGACGAAAAAAATATATATGGAATAAGTTCATGGATTCCATACACATAGAACAAATCAGAGATAATGATTGCCACATACGGGAACAATAGGAGTATGGATCATCCATGGACATAAGAAATACAAACGGTTTATGAACATCCTATAGGCACCACAGAGGATATGTACACATAATGAAAAAAAAAAATTGAATATTTGCTACGCCCAGAGGAAAATGAAATAGAAATACCTCCATAGTTTCGGATAAGATATCTCTTTGATTTTTGCTCATTGCCTTTGTATTATGAACGTTGTTGTATAGCAAATGACTATTCCTTATTACGAATTACAGAATGGTGTACGCTAGTTGAAATACTTTGATATTTTACTACACTCATAACATACCCAGATAAACCAGAGAGTCAAAAATGATTGATGCAATTGGACGTACCGAGATCTGATCACCCCTATGATATTGGATGAAAATAATGTTGCCCAAAGACAGACGTGTCACGGATACACACGATGGAGATATTGTAAAATAAGAAAAGAATACCTGGATGGAAATACATGTAACTGCGTCAGGGATACCATAAAATATATACCCTCCTGCCCCACACTTACATAATAAATGACTTAAGAGATTTTGAATTAAAGTACCATAAGTCACCCATCTGGCTGTAGTCAGCAGATGTTACAAACACCACATAACTCTGACAAACCTTCGACCTGCGAAGGCAGAGTTGGTGTTGAAATATTGAACATATGTACAAAAGTATTTTACCTCATGTTATCATAAAATTATGAAATTTTTTGTTGATGGTTACACATGATTGTTTGATGTGTTGTTGATAAAAATATTGCTAGATATCGTACATAAGGAGTTACTAATGATGAATTTCCGGATTAACAAGAGGACTAGTAAGGACTAAATAGTATACAATATTGGAGCACCGTGAATGAAAAATTGAAAAAAAAAGAAAATGATAAACTGTATACAAGGATAACCAGAGATAACATGGATACATATTGCCAGGAATATCAGGAACTGGTCTCAACAAAAGAAAAAAAAAAAAAGAATACAGAAACCAATATAGAAAATTCATGATGATTTGAAAATCTATTTTTCTTCCCTTGTATTTCACATTTTGTAATAACATGTTACAAACATATTGGTTTAATAATTGCTGAATAATTTGATGTCTGATAATTGCAGAATTTTAGTTCAAGAAACGATTTTTGAAAGAAAAAAATATAAATAAGTCTAAGAATTTATCCACATGGATAACAATGTGTTGACAGAGGACAAGGAAAATTTATGAAAGATTGGACATAACCGAATCATTTATAGACTGGATCACCACCAAACGTTTTACTTACACATTTTGGAGCAAAACATTGTATATTTTGAAAAGAAAAATAGAATATTTTCTACGGTGTTGGATACTTGGAACGGATTTATGCACATATCCCTTGGAGAAAATCCAATACATGAAGAAAATTCAAATACAAATAAATAGAGATCAGTCAGGAGGTTTTGAGCAACAAAACAAATTTTAGTGTGTGAATTATGACTACATGTCAAGATGTATTGATACATTATACTTGGGAAATGTTTGCACATATATGCCTAGAGATGTTTTGTAATAATAGTAATAATGAGCAAGTAGATCATGGTGACTACCCACGAGGAAATTGACTGTTTTATGAAAGTGGACCACCATTATAATCAGGATCGGGAGAATTTGAAAAAAAGCTTTGAATAAGTGTACAAATAATGTAAGCCCATAATCATTGGAACACCAGGAAGGAAATAACATAAACATTTTCGAAGTACTCGGAGTTTTATGATATGGACCCAATAACAGGAACGGAGATTATATAACATTCTTCCCCCACCATGTCAAATAGAATGTTCTCAACTATATTTTTGAATGAAATGAAATTGAGTTATGCAAATGAGATATATTATTACTCATGTTTCCCAATGTTGCCACTCGTCACATTTTTCAGTGACGACCTTATGGATTAGATGGATGTTTAGAATATTTTGTTGACCAGTGTTGCCAATTAGTAAATTTGGTTGAAATATGTTTTGATAGTTTACATTTTTGGAAATGATGTCCATTACTAAGGCCTCTTTAGGGAAGTCAGTTACATAGACATAGGGACCCCAGTGTTGGAATTAAGTTAAATTTTTCCTAAATATTTTGGACTTGGAAATTTTTTTTTGGACTTTGAAAATTTTTTCAAAATTTTTTTTAACTTAGAACATTTTTGGGGATAATATGTTTGATATTGATAGTCCTCAAATGTCTCCCTACGGGATACATTTGCAGAGCCCCGGGATCTATATGTGACCGTGAGTTAGTCAATCATACTAAGAAAGATAACTCATTAAAAATTTATCACTTTTAATCGAAACAGAAGATAGCTCGGAAAGTGAAAATTGGATATAAAACTAAATTTGCTAATTATTATAGAAACGGACCATCCCCATAACTATTAAAAAAATACATTAGGAGATGGAAAGATGATGGTAACATAGCGTTGTAGAAACTATTGCCCAATCGCTGAGCTGAAAATTGAGCTCATGCACGCTTTAGTTACCGGCAGGTTTTCGCGGGCTTAGTGTTACGTGCAGTCTTTGATATCTTGCAATATAATACATTTGTATGCTTGTTATGTTCGCAAATATTTTGTAAACAAAATAGATACTTTTTAGTGCTTAAGGAAAAGTCATTATTGAGTTACTTCCCTTGAAAGGAGTTTCGCCACTTTCGATCGAACTCCGCGGATGAATCTAGTTTTACTACGATTTATTCTTTGTTTGGGTAGAAATAGATTGTTCTTGCTTCAGAATATCTATGGCCTGAATTTATGTGTAGTGTTTGTCTAGGTAGGACGAGTCTGTCTTATATCTGTATATCTTTACATATCTAAGTCGAACTATATGTTCTTTGTCGCTAGAAAGGTCAAAGGCTGTTCAGCGGATGTGTGGCTAGAGAGGTGTTTTTTGGCTTCGCCCTGATGATGGGGGGCTGTCGTGTTTTTCTGTATCGGCTTGTCGCCGGGAAAAGTGATCTCAATATTTATGGGGAAAGTGATAGTCGTTTAGACCTATCGTGTATGCTTTACCCCAGTGTTTATTCTTATTGCCAAGGAATGGCAGAATCATATTTCTGATACCAAGGTAACAAAAGCACTTCTTATGAACTCTCTTACGAAGCCATCGTTTTCGATAAGCAGACGCACGATTTGTACGTCTGAGGGAATATTTAACTAGATGAAGATGACATTCAGTTCTAGCAGCACTATATCTTGTATGATGAAGTCAATTGCATCATGATAGAATCTACAGAGCAATGAGAACATTTAATGTAGGATTAACTTTGATACAGATTCCAGTTTGTATCCTAAAGTGAGTGACAGCTCACGACAGCAGCCATCTTGTATCCAAATATTTTGTGACTTTCAAGAAGAGAAAAGGGATGCCCCGTACTATCGCTTGATGAGTCCAGAGATCACTGCTACAGATGAGAACCCATTACTAGCGGTTCAAAATGATTATATGAAAAATATGTGCTGAACATTATTTAAAGGAATCTTCGCTAGACGATGTTAGGTCTAGAAGCCATCTTGAATATTGTTTATAAACTGACGTGCTTTGTCAGTAAACTCAGATGATATATATATATATGGGCAATACTGAGTGCTTGTCTACTGACATTCCATTGTGCTATTATGCAACGAGTGCCCATGTATCATTGCAAGACCATTTATCAATTGTACCATGATGTATTATGCCAACCTGTGATTTGTCACTGTATCCGTGCTGTCGAATGTGTACGTCCAATTAAACTATAACAAAAAGTACACAGCAGTTGGCGTCGATGACTTCCAGCCATACATGAGTGAGAAAAAGAACATTTATCAACTCTTCGAACTCTTTCATCATTCGCGTATTATACTCGCACTCTATGTCTACACACCACTGCGTAGGTCGAGTTGATATTCCTATTCCTAACAACAACTCTGACGAGCAACGCTGGGGCCAACAACAAGTCTTTAACATTGGAGTTTCCACAGACCACCATACCTCTTAACACTGTGGTCCTGTAAATAGTTGATGTCAGTGTGAACAAGGAACAATACAACTTCATATCTATACACCATTCCACAGTATATATAGAAACAGCATTTAACTCTGGTGGAATTCAACAAAGAAAATTATTTAACACTGGTGAGCCAGCTTTCTGGGTTTGACCTCGCAGAAGTTGAGAAGTCAACAGACTACCGATACCAGACCGTTTCCTGTGGCTGATACGACACACTTGCAGTATTAGTTTGCTCTTTGTCAACACTTTGTCACGTGACCTATCAAGTGAATGCAGTATCTAGGTCAGCGTTGTTGACATTTTTACGCTTAGACATTACAGAGTTTCACAGTACAGAGATGATACTTTGAAGGCCATAAACTGTTCTATTGTTGCAGTATTGTTGAACATAAGTGCGTAAATTTCATCGTTGAACCTTCTGATACTAATATTGTTGAACATTGTAATAGATTAAATCAAAAATCTAGTATTGATTAAAGTGGCAGTTTACTTTGTTTATTCAGAAACTGTGCCATTATATTTATGAACTGAAACTCTTTCCAACACATTTCATTATTTAATGAATAACTGAGCATCCTATCTGCAACACAGTGCTTTATATATTACACACATGATATATGCATTTATGATTATATGTTATATGTTATTTGTTTGTATAGTATATTAGTTTATATGTCAGCGGGTTGTGTTTAGGTTGGGCGGTGTCCTCACAACAGAATATCCCACGTGATAGAGGGTCCATTGTGGGCGTTTTCTTTAGGTGCAATTTCCTTAATTGGAAATTTGCTTGCAACAACTAGTTGCTATTTGTGTTAGCTGTGAAGACTGTAATTATTGTTATTTTTGTAATATTTCTTTGTTCTTTAGTTTTGTTTTGATTTGTTTGTTATTGGTTGGTCTACCCTTTTCTATCTTTCAGTTCTATTCACAATTTATATTCATATACTGTGACGTCATTTGTGTTGTTATTCCTTGCAGATTCAGTGATTATTTTCATTGATTTCCCTATTTGATTTATTTGATTTCTGCAAACGTTTTCGTATTGTCAGTCTTATTTGTACTTTATGTATGCTGTTGGTTGACATATGTTTTATATAGGTATATTTCATAAGACACTATTGCTTGTGCACTGCACTTGGATTATGGTATAAACCAGTATTTTATTATTATTACTGGTATACAAGAAATTATACAAGGCCTTATTAAGGCTTGTGACCCACTGAGATTGAGATAGTGTACTGATTAATCAAGTCATTAAGAACTTGTGGTATTATTATTGTTTCAAGTAATTAGTATTATTGTTAGACATCATGTCTACATTAGAATACTTCATTGCACAAGGGAAATCCCTTGATAAGACTGGTCAACAATTAGAAGAATGGGCAGTTGCTCAATATGACAAGACATTAGCTGCTGCTGCAGAGGAAAGAAAAGCTCTAGCTGAAGAGAAAAGATTAGCAGCTGAAGAGAGAAGATTAGCAGCTGAAGAGAAAAGACTAGACAGAGAAGCTACTGCTGCTGCTGAACAAAAGAAATTGCAGATGCAGGTGGAGGAAAGGAGATTTGAAGCTGAACAAAAAAAATTAGACAGAGAGGCTGAACAAAAAAGATTAGACAGTGAAGCTGAACAAAAAAGATTAGACAGAGAAGCTGAAGAAAAAAAAGCAATAAGAGAACATGAATTTGAGTTAGAGAAATTAAGATTGACAAGTATGAGTCATGTTAATCAGGCATCTAGTGGTAATGGTAAACCTTCTACTTACAAGGTTAAGGTTCCACCGTTCAATCAGTCCAGTGACGATATTACATTCTGGCTGGATAGATTTGAACGTTCTTGTCGTACTCATAATGTGGATAAATCACAATATGCTAACCAATTAGCAGAAAACTTGAAACGTGAATCTCTGATTAGGTTATGCCTTGTAGGAGAAGCAGATAAGGATAATTATGATGTCATTAGGGCGGCTTTGATTAAAAAAATACCAGCTAAGTGAGGAAGGCTATCGCCTTTTGTTTAAGACGATGGTGCCTGAGACAGGTGTAGAATTCTCAGAATTCATTGCAAAGGCACGTCTCACAGTTGATCGTTGGATTGAGCTTTCCAAAACAGAAAAAACTTATGAAGGACTTATGGATTTGTTGCTCAGAGATAAGATTATGTCATGTGTTAACAAACCATTCCTTGAATTTATACATGAGCGTAAACCCAAATCACTAAAGGAAATGGAAGAATATTGTTCCCAATATGTCACTGCACACCCCGACGTGACTTTTGGCAACACTAAGATGGAGAGTATGCCAGTTGCTTCAGCAACACCATGCAATCCCAATTATTCACACAGATTTCAGGGACCTCAAAACAGATTTGATAAAAAAGGTAACCATAATAGTTATCAAAACCAAGGTAACCAATCATTTCAGGGTTCTTCTTCGAAGAACTGGAGACGAGCTGATAGCTCTCGACACAGGGGTGGTCATAATTATAGGAATTTCCGTAGAGGAAGTAATTATAGAAACTATCCGAGTTATCCGTCTTGGAGTCAACAAGATCATAATTACAGAGATACTCATTATAATGAATATGATAATGGTAACCAAGAGAACTATGACTCAAACCCAAATAGGGGTTACAATAGAGGTAACAATAACTACAGAGGTAATAATAACCGAGGTAGATCTCAAAACAGAAGACATAAACCACATTTTCAGGCAAACTCTGCACAGCAAGAGTCTCATGAAGCCTATAAACAGAGTAAAGATAATAATGGCGCTAGTAATATGGCATGTTCCGCTTTTGATTTTGGGAGAGCATCTCAGTGCCCCCAATGCAAAACATTATTTGAGCCAACCACAGTGTCTACTTTAAGCTGTGGCCATCCTCTTCCTGCTCTTCCTGCATCAGTCGCGCATGATGGAAGAGGTTCTCTTGTCCTACATAAGGGTTTAGTACATAACAATCCAGTCTCCATTCTATTTGATTCTGGATGCACCACAATTGGTGTTAGGCAGTCACTCGTAGATCCTTCCCGTGCCACTGGACAAGTAGTCAAATGTGTAACATTTGGCGGCACATTAGAGAAATACTCTACTGCTATCATTAGGATTGCTACTCCTTTCTTCACAGGAGATGTACACGCATGTCTTTTGCCGAATCCGATCGCTGATCTTATCATCGGTCGCATTCATGGAGTCAAAGAATGCACTCCGCAACAAATTTTCGCGTGGGAAAAGCAAAACATGCAGATTGCTAACGCTGTAGTCACTAGAGCTCAAGCTCTTAATATGCCTCAAACTTCATCTACTGAAGATAATGAAGTGCATAACCAATATGATCCCTTGGTAATTTCTCGTAACTCGTTTATAAAACAGCAAGAAGATGATCCCACTCTGAAGAAATTCTTCATTCTTGCAACTAAAGGTGATCCGAATAAAGACACAAGTCGTAAATCGTGGATTACAAAGAAGAATGGCGTACTTGTACGTATGGTTCAAGACTCCATTACGTCAAGTCATTCTCAAATCCTGGTTCCCAAGAATTTGAGAGTAAAAATTTTGCAGCACGCTCACGACTCTCAGTGTGCTGGACACATGGGTTTTTCCCGTACTAAGTCAAGAGTTCTTGCGGCTTTCTTTTGGCCATTGGTAAACAAGGACATACGGATTTATTGTCGATCTTGTAAAGTATGCCAGGAAGTTAAATCCAAAGGTCCACGCCATGCTGCACCCATTCAGGCTGCTGACATCCCTATTCGGCCGTTTCAGAAAATGGCCATAGACATTATTGGTCCATTTAAGATCAAGTCTGCCAGAGGACATCAGTTTATCTTGACGTGTGTTGATATGTGCACACGTTGGCCAGAGGCTATTCCTCTGAAGAGCATTACTACTGCTGATATTGCAGATGCTCTTTGGCTTATATTCTCTCGTCTGGGTTTCCCCGGAGAGATATTATCAGACCATGGCACCCAACTAATATCAGATACCATGTCTCAAGTAATGTCTACTCTGCAGATAGATAGATCTTTAAGTAGTATCTACCATCCAATGTCTAATGGGATGATCGAACGCCTTAATAGAACACTTAAAAACTTACTAGGGAAGATAACTGAGGATCATCCTCAAGACTGGGACAGAGTTTTACCTGCGGCCCTCTTCGCTTACAGAGAGGTCCCCAATGAACATACAGGGTTTTCTCCCTTTGAACTTGTATTTGGCGCACGTCCGCGCGGTCCTATGTCTTTGCTCCATGATCTCATAACAGCTGACAATATTGACGATGACAGAAAGTCATCTTACGAATATGTCATCGCGTTGAGACAAAAGATTATCGAAGCATGCAAATTAGCAACTTCTTCTTCCGAATTCGCGAAACAGAAGGCAAGGCAATTTGCCAATAAGAAGAGATGCTTACGACAACTTTGTCCTGGTGACAAAGCATTTGTATTACTACCTTGTAGGGAAAACAGACTACTTATTTCTTGGAAAGGTCCGTACGATATAATATCGAAAATTTCCGATGTCGACTATATTGTCGATATTGATGGGAAGCATAAAACCTTCCACATCAATATGCTTACTGAATTCCATGAACGTCCGGATTATTTACAACCCATTTTCCAAGCAACGGACGATTCTCCAGTACAATATGGTCATTACTCATCACTGTCTGTGATACAGGATGAGGAAACGAGTTTTTCAGATGTAAATCTTCCTCTTCCAATGATCCCACTTCATTCTAGTGAATCATGGAAGAACGTTACTGTCTCTCCTGATTTGTCTCTAGGAGAACAGCGACAAGTTTCAACTATGTTGCAAACATTTCAGGATGTACTTACTGACATTCCTGGACAAACTCATGTCATTGAACATGACATTGTTCTAACTGACCATACTCCTATAAGGGTTAGACCTTATCCTATCCCTATACATTTTCAAGCACAGGTCGAGAAAGAGTTGGATGAGATGATAGATTTGAAAATAATCGAACCATCCACCTCTGCATATTCTTCGCCGATGGTTATTGTTCGGAAAAAAGACAATAACATACGTCTTTGCGTTGACTATCGCAAATTGAATCAAGTAACGAAGTTCGATGCTGAACCTATGCCTTTACTGGAAGAGCAACTTACTCGACTTTCCAAATCTCATTTTTTCACTAAACTTGACTTGTCTAAAGGATATTGGCAAGTACCTTTATCTGAACGCGCCAAACCTCTCACGGCTTTTTCAACACCTAGAGGTTTGTTCCAATGGAATTTTATGCCTTTCGGTCTTATGAACGCACCAGCTACATTTGTACGCATGATGCGCCGAATCCTATCTTATCGGTCAGATGTCATTGCATATCTAGACGACATCTGTCTTTTCAGCGATACTTGGGAAGATCACTATTCAGGGTTAGATGAATTGCTGTCTACTTTGCGCGAGCACAACCTGACAGCGAAAACCTCTAAAGCCTATATTGGTTTCAGCGAAATTTCTTTCCTAGGCCACCGAGTTGGTCATGGTTTCGTAAAGACAGAGGACCATAATACTAGTAAGATACTTAACATCTCTATCCCTAAGACTAAAAAACAGGTGAGAAGTCTGTTAGGTCTTATTCAATTTTATGGCAGATTCATTCAGAATCTATACTCTATCATGGCACCTCTTTCTACACTTTTAAAGAAAGGTTCGCCTAATATGGTCCACTGGTCTCAGGAATGCCAATGCTCTTTGGATAAGATTAAAACATTGTTTTCAACACCACCTATTTTAGTGTTACCTACTAAAGATAAGACATTTGTTCTTCGTAGTGATGCTTCATCCACTGGGATTGGAGCGGCACTAATGCAAGAGTACTCTGGAACTCTGCATCCTGTAATGTATATTTCCAGAAAACTTAATGCGGCAGAAAGGAATTATTCGGTTTTAGACCGTGAGCTATTAGCTATGGTTTGGTCAATTCTCAAACTACAAAGATTCCTTCTAGGCGCACATTTCATAGTAGAAACCGACCAAAAAGCTCTTACTGCTATACAGAGTAAGAATTTGAAGAGCTCGAGGTCTACTCGATATGCAATTGCTCTTCAACCTTTTCATTTCTCTGTGCGAGCTATTCGTGGATCAGATAATGTGATGGCAGACATTCTGTCAAGCTGCCCACATGATTCCACATAACTATTAGGGCTTAGACTTCTTGATATGTCTAGTTCTATAGTAGTTCCTTTTCTATATCATGATAGATACACATTTGTAATTTAATAATATAATGATTGTATCACTACTTAGCGGTTCATTGATATTTATTCACCGCTGTTCTTTAATGATTTTTCTTTATAAATCATAAATTTAAGATATCTAATACGAAATTATGGTATGAATTTTTGTATGCATTATGTAATGGCCAGAATTGTATTATACGGTGACACCTTCCTGGAAAAATTTACTTGTAGAGAAATAATTTCTCTCAGATTATGAGATACATTCTCACCAGTCGCTTCATAAGTCGACTTAGCCTCATATTAGGCGTTATATTTATTCCTGATATTTGCATCTGCGCAGTATTCATGCGTTGTGAGCCTATTGTACGTTGCTCCTAGATGTATTTCAAAAAAAAAAAAATGTTTCATTTTTTTTTTCCCGGGAGGTGTGGTAAGACTGTTACGTGCAGTCTTTGATATCTTGCAATATAATACATTTGTATGCTTGTTATGTTCGCAAATATTTTGTAAACAAAATAGATACTTTTTAGTGCTTAAGGAAAAGTCATTATTGAGTTACTTCCCTTGAAAGGAGTTTCGCCACTTTCGATCGAACTCCGCGGATGAATCTAGTTTTACTACGATTTATTCTTTGTTTGGGTAGAAATAGATTGTTCTTGCTTCAGAATATCTATGGCCTGAATTTATGTGTAGTGTTTGTCTAGGTAGGACGAGTCTGTCTTATATCTGTATATCTTTACATATCTAAGTCGAACTATATGTTCTTTGTCGCTAGAAAGGTCAAAGGCTGTTCAGCGGATGTGTGGCTAGAGAGGTGTTTTTTGGCTTCGCCCTGATGATGGGGGGCTGTCGTGTTTTTCTGTATCGGCTTGTCGCCGGGAAAAGTGATCTCAATATTTATGGGGAAAGTGATAGTCGTTTAGACCTATCGTGTATGCTTTACCCCAGTGTTTATTCTTATTGCCAAGGAATGGCAGAATCATATTTCTGATACCAAGGTAACAAAAGCACTTCTTATGAACTCTCTTACGAAGCCATCGTTTTCGATAAGCAGACGCACGATTTGTACGTCTGAGTGAATATTTAACTAGATGAAGATGACATTCAGTTCTAGCAGCACTATATCTTGTATGATGAAGTCAATTGCATCATGATAGAATCTAAAGAGCAATGAGAACATTTAATGTAGGATTAACTTTGATACAGATTCCAGTTTGTATCCTAAAGTGAGTGACAGCTCACGACAGCAGCCATCTTGTATCCAAATATTTTGTGACTTTCAAGAAGAGAAAAGGGATTCCCCGTACTATCGCTTGATGAATCCAGAGATCACTGCTACAGATGAGAACCCATTACTAGCGGTTCAAAATGATTATATGAAAAATATGTGCTGAACATTATTTAAAGGAATCTTCGCTAGACGAGGTTAAGTCTAGAAGCCATCTTGAATATTGTTTATAAACTGACGTGCTTTGTCAGTAAACTCAGATGATATATATATATATGGGCAATACTGAGTGCTTGTCTACTGACATTCCATTGTGCTATTATGCAACGAGTGCCCATGTATCATTGCAAGACCATTTATCAATTGTACCATGATGTATTATGCCAACCTGTGATTTGTCACTGTATCCGTGCTGTCGAATGTGTACGTCCAATTAAACTATAACAAAAAGTACACAGCAGTTGGCGTCGATGACTTCCAGCCATACATGAGTGAGAAAAAGAACATTTATCAACTCTTCGAACTCTTTCATCATTCGCGTATTATACTCGCACTCTATGTCTACACACCACTGCGTAGGTCGAGTTGATATTCCTATTCCTAACAACCACTCTGACGAGCAACGCTGGGGCCAACAACAAGTCTTTAACATTGGAGTTTCCACAGACCACCATACCTCTTAACACTGTGGTCCTGTAAATAGTTGATGTCAGTGTGAACAAGGAACAATACAACTTCATATCTATACACCATTCCACAGTATATATAGAAACAGCATTTAACTCTGGTGGAATTCAACAAAGAAGGTTATTTAACACTTAGCAGTAGCAGAAAGACCTCTGAAGTCACCAGACGTCTATATGAAATCCAGTCGAGGTTTTCCTTTCGACAAAATGAAATGAATTTTCATTATCTGCAGCCTGAAACTACTAACTATTGTATAGCCACAGTGGTTTTCTTGTAAATTGTGTATTTCGATAATGGAGGAACACTGTAAGTAGTTCACTAAAGATAAACTATGCCATTACCATGTCGGCGCTGTGTAGTTTTTGCAGACATGAAGAAGATAAATGGCAGTAGGCATTCCCCCCTGAGATATGCACTGATTTTTAATGTGTGAGCACAAGCACTGGCATATTATTATGATGAAGCTGATTATCAGGTAGAATGCAAATGATAGACACTCTACTGAAACCCCATGTATACTGAATTTATCAAAGAAATGGTTTTTTCAAAAAGAAGATTTAATAAGGAGTTAAATCAGATAACTAGGAGGCAAATCAGAACGATGCAAATGAATCTTAGACTCCTATGCTGGTTTGTTGTAAGAAAAATGCAGATTGACTTAAATGAAAAACTTTGAAGGACATTCGCTGTATTGTACTATGCCTTGTGTTTTGAAAATGTTGCAAAATAAATTGTTTGCTATGATCAAAGATGGTCACTCCCTTGCTTTGCATGTAAAATAGAAAGGAAGAAAAGTATGTCTGCGGAAAAACTAATATTAATCCATTAACTGCTCAAAACCTAACCACCTTAGAGGATCAGTCCCGAACCTGGCAACCCATTAAGTCTGTAGGAGAGAAATTACGAACTCTAGCGCATAGGCTAGTTAAACAATCTACACTCTCTGACAAAACAGCAAAACCCCATTACACCCACGGCGACACATAAGTCAAATATGTATTCGAATTTAGGATAATAAAAATGCCTAATGTGCAATCGTTTATACATAATTACTGTGACGAAATCAGTTGTACCCTTTTCATAACTTTTGTTCTCTCCTACAGTATCACTTCTTTTCTTGATTTTCCTCACCGATCGTCCTATTATTTGGCATATTTTATGCACTTACAATTTTTGCTCTGACCACTCCATAGACTTGTTTACGTTTCGCCCGATGAATAGTAGTAATACAAGGCTAATTAGACAGGTCAGCGGATAATACTTTTGTGACGTAAGTCGTTTAGCCACCTTGTCATTATCATCAAATTGTCATTATCTTGCTCTCGCTGTCCCAATAGCGTGAAGATTAAATGCTGTAAAAATTTCTAAATATCGGGTCGTGTCACAGAACGTCTGAACATACTCTTTTGTGTGATCTCTCACCCCTTCCGCTACTCCGACAGTACCCCTTCTTTTCTTCATTTTTTTCTTTCTTTCATTTAACCGCTATTATGTGGCATATTTATTGCCCTTACATTCTTTTACTGTGACCACTGTTTACGTTCCGCCAGATGAACTGTGGTATTATCGTAACAATACCCGGTCATTATCACCGGTCATCGGTACTACGTTTATCTCTGAGAGTCGCCGGCCACCTGTGAAAGGAGACGATTCTCGTTTAACACAATATAGTCTCGTACGAGGATGAATTGGAAGCAAATATTATCTGTCTGAGCGAGTCATATGAGGTGTGCGAAAACACGGGCGATAATGAGATAATCGTTTCACGGGTCCATCCCGGTGTAAGATTATTGGACCACTACTGCAAAGCATGGGAGGCAATCCGTGACAAATCGCGTAACTTCGAGTTTGGGGCGTAAATAAAACAAAG
The DNA here is from genome assembly GCA_024509875.1 of Oreohelix idahoensis. NCBI lineage: Eukaryota > Metazoa > Mollusca > Gastropoda > Stylommatophora > Oreohelicidae > Oreohelix > Oreohelix idahoensis. The sequence goes on from JAMPIV010009855.1 coordinate 142,426, forward strand.
ATGCCTAACAAAAATGGGTGCGCATGTATTCGAATACGCGTAAACAAAACATGTGTAAACAGAAACTAACTGTAT
>JAMPIV010009855.1:147500-350872 GCA_024509875.1 Oreohelix idahoensis
TGTCCGTTCCACCAACCCTTCCCTTTTTTCTCAGTAATTTTACCCTCCTTGAGCATCAATGGTAAACCCAGTGGATAGGATGAAAAATCAATATTAATTCAGGTAATCTGACGGGGGAAAATGTGGCTGGACAGCGGAAAATGACATTGTCTGGTTTATTAAAATGCTAATATAATAAATATGTAGACTTGGATGTTATCATCACCCACTCCGTGCTCCACTTGGAGCCTGGGGCTAACTCTGCTGTTGGTCCCCTGTGAGAGAGCCGGCATGAAGTAGTCACCAGCGCTTGCTGTAGTGGTACATGACTCTACCATTTTCATATGCTGAGGTAGCCAGCCTCGTATGAACTTGTACAACCCCCAGCGGGTTAACATATCAAATGTAAAATATAAAATGTATGTTACAACTCACCCAGTATCGGGTTATATATATATTATATATATATATACTGTTCAAAAAAAGAAACGCATAGCTATCCGATAGCGCGTTTTTATGAGTTTGTAAGTAAAATTTGGTGCTAGGGTATATAAAAACCAGCCTCAAATGTTCTTTACAGTGTCAAATGCACGTGTTGACCTAAATTGCGTTCGTTTTTGTAATCGTTACAACGCATTGGTCAATAGTGTTTATGACGCAATTTTTGACCACAGCTCATGTTGCGCGCACGTGAAAGCAACAAAGTTTAGGGTGAACACTATTCACTGACTACGCAACTGAAACCCTATAAAAGGATAACGCTACAACAACAAAAAATTCAGTTCATTTTCAAGCAGACATTTATGGCGTCTCTATCGATAAATTTAAGGAACATTGCTATTGGCCGACTGCATGCAGGCGAAAGTCAAAGTCAGGTTGCCAGGCATCTAAAAGTGCATCAGAATACCATCAGTCGACTTTGGCCCCGGTTCCAAGCCACTGGCTCAGTTGAAGACCGGCATCGCAGTGGACGACCCAGAGTGACAACAGCAGCGGAGGATCGCTTTATTCGGCTTCGTCACCTGTGACGATGAAACTCAGCTGTCCCTGAATTGTTAGATGATATGGTAGAACCCTCGTATAACATCAATACCCTGAATATTGTTGTAATTTTTTGTCAACGTGGAACTCTACCACCTGGGTTCATTAGTATGCAGCATTTCCACGTGGATTTTCAACACGTTGGATAATTAATATGTAGACTGTTATCTTCTGTGCATTCTGGAGATCGCATGGCCTTAAGGGGAGGTTAAACCACGCCCACGGGGTAGAGCAATTGATAGCAGTTAGTTTCCTTCATCTGTGCATCCAGCAGAGCGCATCGTCTAAAGGGGAGGTTAAGCCACGCCTTTTGCTTTACCTCAGAGTGGTCTGAATCAACTACCGCCTTCACCTTTCTTTATTACCGCCTGAAAAGGGCGTTGCCTAAGTCCAAACGAGGGAAGCAGCACACGATCAAAGATCATGAGAAGTCTCAGAGACGGACGAAGCAATTTCACATCTCTGTGTTAACCACAGAACCGCTCGCAAGATAGAGACGAACGGGAAAGACGAAGCGGCCAGAGAGTTGGATAACCGAACTGGGACGGGCGGCGTAGAATCTCGAATTTTCCCTGAGTTCTTAAAAGGTGTGAAATTTTAACGTGTCCCCCCGATCTTTAATTCTATTTCATATAAATAGAGACCATTGAAGAAGGCAAGTTATCATTCGTTTGCCAGAGATTTTAAAATTCACTAGCGTATAATTGAATCCTGCGAGATTTCATATGAATTGTTGGCTATATTGGAGTGAATTCTTTTCTGTGCTAAACGGTATAATATATATTAGTTTCTAGTGATCAGTGGTCTAGTTCATTCATTTTTATTTCACTGGATCTTGTGTTAATTTAAATCTATTAAATTAAACCCATCTCAAAAGTTCCAGTGGTAAATTTAATGATATATCTATTACATTATTTCCAAAGATAATAGATGCTGAAATGCTTAAATTAACTTTTAAAGTCGCGAAGGAATTTATAACTAATTAATTAAGTTATGTTCTATATATATATATATATATATATATATATATATATATATATATATATATATATATATATATATATATATATATATATATGCGTGTTTTTAACCATTAGACTCGCGAAGTGTTTTCTTAAATATCTAATTGAATACGCGAGTATATATAATAGTCATAACGGTAAATTTATTGCGCGTTAGAATATTATTGGATTTTTGCAGTATGATTTCATGTTTTTCTATCTTTTCCTATAGAATGATCATATAACCTTTGCGTTCCAGCAATAAATTATATAGAGTCCTCCAGACTCAGTTCTTAAACCTCCAGAACATTTGATGAAACATTTGTAAATTTAATATTGTGGCGATCTTTGTTTGGGATCCCGCTGCCTGAATTTATCAGAAAGAAAGCGAACCCAAGAACAGTTAAATAATACTCATCAAACAAATTAAAGTCTGTAAAGATTAATTGGAGAAGAACATTGCCGGAGCTATATTTAAATTATTATTCCTGCTCTACTGGGAAAGAGAGTATATGTTTTCCTGAACACTGACAGTTGATAATTTTTCTCACTGGATTTTTAAACCCCGAAGAAAAACCTACCTCACTGGTCAGTTTTGTCATCACGCTTAAGAAGTTTTACTATCAGCGGCGAAGTTAAAGAGACCACACCATCCTCACTCCTGTATCTGTGACCGTGCCATCCCATAGAACTTTTTTCTAACAAAACAGAAGTACACTTTGGCTTCACCTTCCAGCGATTCTCGGGAAATTGTTGCTAAGAGCCTAAACCCGTTAAAATCTGGGGCTGGAAAACGAAGAACAGTATTCAGTTATTGAACACTTACTACTGTATGTGTAAATTGTCTATGGAGTGCCAGATTCCACGATCGGTAAGTGTGTGTGAGAAATTGTTTGTTGGCCATCACGAGCGTGCATGAATGAAGGAGCATTATTTGCAAACATTTTTATTTGCTTTACCTGGTAACTACCTTTTTTACTGTATTCCTTGTATTGTTCCTCAAGGGGGATTTCTTAACTTCGTTTATTTCCCCTCCCTTAAATCTGTTTAGTAAAGGGAAAACATTTTGAGAACAATAGGTGTTTTTTTAACCACCCATACCTAGTATTGTAACCCCTCTTATCAGAGTAAATTATCTATACTTCTGATAACCACCTGTCTTTTGGACTGGGTTTTGTTTCTTCCTTTGTCTATTACAAGCGGGAAGGGCATATTGGATACTACCACTCAAACCCCCCTCCCCTGGTATTTGTATTTTTTGTACTATGAGTATTGCCTGTAACATAATACCTGTTCTGATTTTGATTTAAATGATAAATAAACATCATAAAACTTTCTTACTGTGTTGCAAGGCCCAAGCCCAAATTACCCATATTTGTTTACCATAGTTTATATTCACGTAGCATCTGTGTGTTTGAAGTACCAAATTGGTGTGTCCGTGAGTGTCTGGTAACTGGCAAATAATTGTTTAGCCAGGAGAGTGTAGGAGTCTATCAAAATAAAAATATAGATTGTCGTAAGATAGGCAAATCGGAGGAGATTTTTCCCGATTTACTTAGACTGTCCTTACTCTTCCAGCACTTTTGTGAATCTACTACCTATTTCTAAACCTTTCTTTCACAGAGCCTTCACCATCATTTTTCTTTCTAACGGGACCACTAATTCTAAGACCTATCCTCAAATAAAAAATTTACGACATCACCCTAGAGACAGGTTTACAACAGCTTCCTCAACTGCCCAGTCATTGCCTGCAGGACGTCATGTGTCTGATCAAACTGTCCGGAATGGACTGCATGACGCTGGACTTTGGGCACAACGACCTCACCGAGGACCTGTCCTTACGCGCCGCCGTCGCCAAAATCGACTTCTTTGGGCCAACCAGCATCGTCCCTGGGCAGCTGACAATCAATGGAGACGTGTCTGGTTTAGTGACGAATCTTTCTTTTTGTTGCAGCGTCATGATAGGCGGCGTAGGGTCTACCGTAGGCGAAATGAACGTTTTGCCCAAAATTGCGTTGATGAAGCTCCGCCGCACGGTGGTGGAGGTGCAATGGTGTGAGGAATGATCAGTTACAACGGAAGGAGTCAAACTGTGCACATTGAAGGAGGCTTGAGTGCGCAACGATACGTCTATGAAATTCTTCGACTCTGTGTTCTTCCACTTTTGGTTGCCCATAGGTCTGTGTTTCAACAGGACAACGCCAGACCCCATTGTGCACGGTCGACCACGCAGTTCCTGACTGACAACAACATTCTCACCCTTCCCTGTCTCCAGACATGAGTCCAATTGAGCACCTGTGGGATGAGCTGCATAGACGTGTTTGTCGCCGAGACGTTGCTCCAGCCAATCGTCGTGATCTGTTGCAGGCACTCCAGGAAGAGTGGGCAGCCATCCCACAGGCCCACATCAGACGTCTGATCTCATCCATGCCCAGGAGATGCCAGTCGCTGATCGATGCAAGAGGAGGCCACACACCATACTAACGGGAAAGCCCGTACGCCAAAAAACTCTCGTGACCCAGATGCAAAACAACTGTCAATTGATTGGTTGAACTCTAAGGTATTCTTGTGTGCAATTTGAACAATTAACTCATTAAATTAAAAAAGTTAATGTCAAAATTATGGCTATGTGTGTGCCTTCAGTAGCTATGAGTTTCTTTTTTTGAACAGTATATATATATATATATATATATATATATATATATATATATATATATATATATATATATATATATATATATATATATATATATATATATATATATATATATATATATATATATATATATATATATATATATATATATATATATATATATATATATATATTATATATATATATATATATATATAATATATATATATATATATATATATATATATATATATATATATATATATATATATATATATATATATATATATATATATATATATATATATATATATATATATATATATATATATATATATATATATATATATATATATATATAAATATATATATATATATATATAATATATATATATATATATATATATATAAATATATATATATATATATATATATAAAGACGCCTGGCGCAGGAAGAATTCTGAATAATGTTAGGCCACAGGTTTTGGGGCCGTCTGACAGGTCGTCCGTCGAGAATTACTTTAATTTTAATCCCACTATTCCCTGTTATAGGTTCTGAGGAATTTGTGGTTTCCAGTATTATAACGTTGAGTTTTCTTCCTGGTTAATTTCAGTAGCTCCTCAATACTTGATCCACTCCTCGTTAATGAAATCATATATTTCTTCGGTCCTGGCTAGTCTTTAAGTGTCGTCTTAACCCAACGGAACACAGTGCTGGAGTCGGAAAATCTGCTGCATTATATAGGGCCTTGTACTTCACAACAAACCTTTCGTGTAATTTGTTATTATGAATGTTGACAAACACGAGTGTCCATCCCCTGGTGGGTTATGTAACTCTCCTGTCGGCAATTCATGTTTATTTTCCGATTGCCAATACAATCAGTATGGGCACCAGATAGGCACGTGAGATCAATCCGCCTAGTTTGTTTATTTTAACAAGTTAGGGCGGTATTTATCTTTCTGCTCCCAGTAGGGTTTGTTTACCTTTCTCTCTACCCATGATAGATCATGCGAAATAACAACATGAAACCTGAGTCATGCGTTCAATATGAGAGAAAATACGAACTAGGAAGAAATAAAAAGAAGGCACAGTATGAGAGAAGAAAACAGATAGAACACAATAAAATGATAGCACGGCCATTCTTTGATACAAAGCATAAGCCCGACTCTCCCTTCTCGTTTCACTCGGTGGTTTAACAGTTATGCTTAAGTCTGGTACATGGCAAATTAGATTTTGCCCACTCTGAGTCGATGCAGAACAATAATTATAGACCTATTGAACCAAACTGAAGACAAAAGTTGCTTCCAGACATCTGTAGTATTCCACTATCTCACGACTGTTTTCTTTTGTCTATTATTGTATTTCTCTCCAGACTTCTCTCTAAAGCTAGTAATGAAAACCATTTCTCTCAGATCTTTTTCATTTTCTTATAATTGACGCGGCTACAGAGATGTTATATGAATTACTTGGTAAAGTCTGGGAAAAGGAAGAGATACCAGCAGAATGGAAGGAATGCTATCTGGTTAAGTTGCCTAAGAAGGGAAATTTACAAGAGTGCACAAATTATAGAGGAATAATCTTACTATCAGTGCTAGGAAAAGTGTTAAACATGATTATCCTAGAGAGATTAAAAGAATCCATAGATAAGAAACTGAGAGATGAACAATCAGGTATACTATACATTGGATTTGTGGACTACGAAAAGGCATTTGACAGTGTAGATAGAGAATCACTTTGGAAAGTGATGAGGCATTATGGAGTTCCCCTGAAGATCATTAATTTAATGAAGAAAACATATGAAGACATGACATGCAGAGTTCTTCATGAAGGACAGCTTACAGAACCGTTTGGGATAAGAACGGGAGTGCGATAGGGATGCCTCTTGTCCCCATTTCTTTTTCTTACTAGCAATAGACTGGGTTATGAAAACATCGACAACACTCGACAGAAATGAAATCCAGGGGAATCTGACTAAGCAGTTGGATGATCTGGATTTTGCTGATGACTTGGCTTTTCAGTCCCATAACCGTAATCAGATGCAGGACAAATTGAAAACAATCGATGAGAGGCCACAGCAAACTGGGTCTGAAAATACACCGGGAAAAGACAAAAAATAATGAGAATAAATGCAGGTAATGATAACAGGGTTGAACTTGAAGAAACATCACTACAAGATGTAGAATCATACACATATCTTGGCAGCAATATAGACAAAGTTGGAGGGACAGACAGTGATATAAAAATAAGAAACCAAAAAGCAAGAGGAGCTTTCATTGCATTGGGAAATATATGGAGATCAAGAGAAATCGGATCCAACACGCAAATAAGAATCTTCAACTCAAATGTGAAGTCAGTACTATTATATGGCTCTGAAACATGGAGAACAACAAAGACAACAACCAAAAGCTACAGACTTTCATAAATGGGTGTTTGCGTAGAATAGAAGGACTAAAATGGTATGACAATGTTACCAACGTGGAACTGATGACAAGAACCACACAAGTGCCAGTGGAACAAGAGATTAGAAGAAGACGATAGATAGGACGCACACTGATGAAACCTATTGATAGCATTACAAGGCAGTCCTTGTTCTGGAACCCCCAGGGCAAGAGAGGCAGAGGTAGACCAAGAAGCACATGGAGAAGAGAGCTGGAAACAGAGGTGAAAATGATGAGGAGAACGTGGAAAGAACTTGAGATGATGGCACGTGACAGGAGGACTTGGCATGTGTTTGTTGAAGGCCTATGCACCTTTGGGAGTGGACGGTTATGAATAATGAAAAAACTCTCCTCTACAAGTTTCTGTTAAATTGATTTTTGCTACCTACGATTTCTCACGGCCAAGGCAGATAAACTATCCACACGGTCACGGGAGTGACATTTCTTTGGGTTGCTTTTCCAGCCGAGAATCGACCAGCCCGGAAGTGAACCCTTTTGTAACTCTTGACTGGACGCGTGTAAATCAAAAGCGGGGGAGACACCATAATAGAACTGGATAATTCACCTGGACTCGTCCCTTTTGTATGGAAAACTGTAACACGCGAGCCAGTTTAAAATGATGAGAACCTGATTTCCCTGGGACTCAAGAAGAATTTACTATGATGTCACCAAGAGGTCAAATGGGGAAAACCCATCAGTAAATTTTTGTGAAGTTTTAAGGCATTCAATCGGTATCTGTCCAGCAAGTAACATGCTATGGGCCTCAACCAAGGCTAGCTTATGATTGCCGAATCCGTAGTGAATCATTGAGCTATCCAACCAGGTTACGGGTTTAGGGTATAAACTAGGTGACGAGTCCACGGCACCAAAGGTTACCCCTACCAACCATACCCTATCAATCAGGTTACCCTACCTGTCGTGAAATATTCTAATCCACATATATAAATTATCAAGTAAATATAAAGCCTAACAAATACATTTAATAAAGAAAAGAAAAATGGTAAAGAACAGTGCTGTCACAATGACAGTACTCGAAATCCCCTTTGTTTTATGCTTCGTCTGCAAATTGTAACGTTTCCACGTTAAATATAAGCCACTGCATAAATACAAGCGTTTCCACAACACATTAAAACGGGTATTGCATTTCTAAGAAAAACATTGAGAGGCACACTGCGTAATGACCTAAATTAATCCTAACATTAATTATACTACGTTACCAAAACGAACGAACAGATGGACTCAAATAGAAAGAGAAGGGAGGGCTGAAAATCAGGAACGCATGCAAAATTAAACACGCGTCTCGCTATTAATGCCACCCCCAACAAGCGTAACGCGATACACAATTACTACTATCACGCGTGTAAGGCCACATGCACTAACTTTTTTTCAGACGGACAGTGATAAAAACACTAACCTTCCCAGAGTTAGGTTTTAAAATCCTGGAAAACGCTTATTAGAAAAGATAACATTAGATGGGTTTACGTTTGAAAACATTACAGTACCCAGACAGCACATCTTCGAAACAGGAGGTAGAAGAAATTGCATATTTTGAACGCAGCCACTTGGCTCTTTTAAATTTGTATATTTGGGTTCCTTAGGGCTTGATGACAAAGAATATGTTAAGTGTTATGCAAATAGTCTAGGAATTAACAAGTTATAGCCAAAATAAAATGATGGTGCTGTCAGACAACACCCAAAATCAGAATCGCTCAGTGGTAGATTTTTTAAACCACCATTGTACGGGAAATGGGCCACAAGTTACATTTGAACTGATTGGCTGGAATGATATGTAAGGCTAAACACGATTAGTCGGACTATAAATGCTATCCTTGGTTGTTAGGGGAGACGTAGGAAGGTAAAATTTTTTCAAAAACTTGTCGAAACGTGGCTCCATTGGCCAGACTCGCTGATATAATCACTTAGGAGCGTTAGTTCGAGACCACTAGTTCAAATAAGCTTGATAAAGCAACAGTGCGTTGAAGCCAGCTCATATTTTTGCTAAATAAAAGCCTGGAACATAAGCAGATGGGAATTTGTGCCAGTATTTGTGCCAGAATTCATTGCTAGTCAACGTATCTGTGTTTATTCTATGAATTGTGGGACCGTGGTCTTGATGGTATTGAGCAGCACCTGGTCAGAGCTTTGCTGAATCCAGAGTCGGACAGCATACTCCTTGGTCCATTTAGCTATCAGTGAGGTGTCTCCAGAGCCCAGGGGAGAAATCGAGCAGAGGAGTCTTTTCCTGCCGCCATCACGCAAGATAAGCTGATGTGGCCAGCTGAGCTCAACATTATGTACCCCATCTTAAAATGACCTTGTAAAAATAACATTAAGAGGGGAATTTAATTGTTTTAATATCAGGAACTGAGAACATCTCCAATACTAGTTCCAATAAAGACAAACTATTGAAGTCATGATGACAAATACCAACAGAGCTTGAACAAAACAAAACCAGTATTACCTCATATTACTACTACACAACTAACACACATAGGATACTATTAAAAATATATGTCACTACAAGATTCATATTAATAAATTCTGTACATATAACTTGTAATTAAAATTGATTGTGATTCCTGGTTCCTTTGTATTTGAATCAGGACACATATATATTCATGACAGCAATGAATACATATTGTTATTTGAAAAGTTATCAGTGACTCCTTTAAGATATCCTTGTAGAGTGTTTTATGTATGTGAGTGTCACAGTGTTGTCAAGTGTAGTGGAATAATTAAATTGTTTATCTGTCTGTTGTTGTTATGACTTACACTTCATCATACACATACCCTAGACATATAACGTAGTCATCACACTATTCCAGAATAATTCTGACTGAGGTATACATATGTGGCAGCAAGTAAGGTTATATATAATACACTACTCTTATTAGATATATATATACCTTCACAGCTGATCTCAGTCAGTACACTAAGTCCCCTATAAATATTTATAACATCCCACTTCACCACACTACCAACCATACCCAATCAACCAGGTTACCATACCAAACCAAACCCTACCAGCCAGGTAACTGTTGCTGTAATCTTTGACGGAGTTTCAAACGTCGATTTATTGGTTGTATGTTTTTCACCCTGGTCAAAGTTGGGTAACTATGTCTTAACTTTGCTGTGTCAGGTTGATTAGGGGTTATCTCCCTTTTTGGTTCATTCATTGTGTTTGACCTTTAGGGTCAAAGGTAAACAGTTCTGGCCTATGTGCCATGCGCAGTTGTTGAGCGCAAAATTAGACTGCCGTCAGGTAGAGATGCGAACTGGCTTCTGTGGGACTTGAATGTCCGTTGTATTTTGGGGAAGGAAAATCTTCGAAGTGACTGCGTTGTCAGTTTTCCCCAGTGATTTACTGTACGTCAGGAATGACAACAGTGTGGTTTCTTGTGTTCTGATGATTCTGTTCAAGGTAACACCGACTTTATCATTATTACGCATTCGGTTGCAGAACTTGTTAAAGGATTACCTAGCCGTGAGAACAGCTCACAGTTCCTATAATGCAGAACCTATATTTTGTGCTCGAGGTAGCCATTTAAGACTATTCGTCTTCATTTGATCAGAAGTCCAGTGACGAAGTTATATATGGTGGAAACCGCAGGTTAGCGGTATACTTATTCACACATTATAGCAGGGTTTATGCAACCTGCTTAATGAAGAATACACAGCTGACGTCATATCGAGGCTCTGTGTAATGGCCACTATTCTACCGCATGAAAAGATGTAACTGGCATGTTATGCCAAGTTGAACGACGGCCCTGGTAATAGGATTACATGAGTTAAGGGCTCGTCTTTTGTATGACGGATGTTATATGCCCACATATTTGAATGTTCACCAGCCTTAGAATGCCTGATATGTACCAAGCGATTTCAATTAACATGATGTACATGAACCTGTTTACATTGACTGTTCCTGTGTGATTCTACTGTTAGTCCTGTGAATAAATGTATGAACTGTCACCAGTAGTTTCAACCATCATTGGCTTCAGTACGAGTGTGACTGGGTGTATTGTGTAACTATATATGATCCTAAACGCATTCGCGACTACACACCCATGTCTCATCATCATCATCATCGTACAAGGACCATGTATGCTGTCAGCGTGAGTGACCCAGATCTTCACCACACCATTACACTGTTCAGGTGACATCAACACCCATACCTGGCCAACTACACATCAACATTTGCATCACGTATAAAAAACCAACTAACAGTAACCCATTACTTACCAACCATCCCATACCAAAGTACAACTCTAGGTTGTCATACCAGGTGACTCTAACCTGAGTCATTGTCCAGTAAGCAGAAAAGGTATTCAGCAGGGCTGGCTTACCCCATCCGTGTTTGTGATGTGCACTGAGTCCAGAGAAGCAAACTCTGCCACCCTCTGAAACCATAGCGCTGTTTAACTGTACCTCAGTGCTAGGACAGACCAAACCAAGAGAGTCCGACCAAAAATCATCTCAGCAGCTACTAAAGACCTTGAAGAGATGAGTATAACACCTACCAGCAAAACTACCAAAGAAAAGATCTCCTAGTTCATATGATGACCATAGTTGTTTTTTTTCTAAACCTAAGAGTACATATTTTTATTCAGTTTGTAAATCTGTCTTTTTCTACATTTAACTTAACAGAGTCTGTTATTATTTTTCTTGTTATTTTTAATTGGGCTGTATTTTATTTTTAAACATAAATCTACACCCTGGGGGCAGAGCCATAATTAAACTAACTTACAGTGGGTCGGAATATTTTATTCAATGTGGCTGGACACCAAATTTCCTTCCTCAACCTTATGTGCTTTACACAGTCCTTTTGTAGGATACATGAGAAAGAATTTATCGTCCAGAAAATATCCTATTTAGTTGCCAGAATTTTCTTTGCATTAGGGATTTCTAGTAGACTATTTCCCGAGGAGAGGCAGTTCCTTCGAACTCGTAGACTTATCATATAGATATCTATATCTTTTATTCTTCCACTCCATCCAATCTGCCTTCTCCTAAAAAAAAATCACCCCCACACAACACATCATTGACTACCAAGTTTAAATAGTATTCATTGCAGGACACACAAAAAGGCTCGTGTGTTTATGTCCAAGACTCTTTTGTACGCCATTTTCTTAGCCTTTCATGTTACTCCCATTATTATAACCTTGACCACGCAGATTCTCAATCGGTAATCACATTTGCTCAAGCTGTCCAAGAAGAGTCTCTGTCGTAAAGGCACATGTAGCCTTCTTTAGAGGAACAAATCCCAAGAAGTGTTCTCTTATGAGAACAGCAATCTCAACCATCTCATTATCTGATAATTTGATTACATTAAACAAAAACGTACAATCATTGTCATTTGTTCAATATGACTAACATCAGATGTGGAGTCCAGAATGATTGAGTAGTATTTGGCTGAGCTTGCATGTGCTACAATTTTCTGCTTTATAGCACCTGCTAGAAGCTGTATAAGCTCACTGTGGATATCTTTTCCTAGGTAGTGAACCACTGTTTCTTGATCTTTAACTCTGCGCAAATGTTCATTCTTGATAGGATAAAAGAGGGCTAGATTTTCTACAAACTTCAAAAAATATCCATTGCAAGCACTGTGCATCTTGTCAGTTGTACCTTGAAATGTCAGGTTTTGCATGCCAGTAACTCTACCCAAAGCAATCAAGCGTTCCTAGATTTATTGCCAGTATTGATCTTCTTGCCTAACTTTCTGCTGGTCAGGACCGGATCAAGAATAATTATTTAATATGGCGTTCTTACACGTTCACTACCTATCACCACAAAATTTCCATTTAACAAAACCAAACTGCAAAAAGGATAAAATTAAAATATGGATTTGGTGTAATTAAAGAATGCAAATTTAAAATTCTAATCAATCACGTTATTTTAAACGAAACTAACATTTGCACAAATGAACACTTTGGGATTGCAGAGGTCAACAACTATAGCACGTTTCACTAGCTTTGCCCTCAAACAAATGTAATTATCTGATTAACCGTCTAACGTATTAATGCCATTTTTTGCATACGATGTTATATTGGGTTAGACCCAACAAATATATACTTTATATCTGTGCATCTTGTCCAGTTCCCATAAACGGATGAAATCCTTTGATCTTTGTCGGCATACTAATTATTGTGTATCGAGAAAAGAAATGTTACCACTTCATGCACAGATTCTGTGAATTGATTAGGCATAGGCGTGTCTACTATTACAATAATGTGGATATCACGTTTGCAATTGAATACGTGTTGAAGATGATTTCTTAAATGATCTGCATGCGAAATACTCGTGACATTGTTTGTCATTGACATTTAATGCGCTACCAAACTGGACCTTCCTTGATCTAATTATTTCAATGGGTATCATCTCTTTGCGGTTCATAAATATCATAATGGAACGTTGCTCCTCTAATGTGCTTGTAAATAACGGTAAGGTCATCTTTAAAGAAATTAAACTTCATCCGAATCATAATCAGATGTCTCTGAGAAATTGAAAATCAATCTCGGCTGAATGAAGGACAAACCATCATTCTTCCAATATTCCTCTTCCTCTTGTAACACATGGTTCTCACTTTTCTTCCAATAATCCCTGGCTATATTGGAGATGGCGGCTTTTATAAGTATTTCAACATCTTTTAATTTGAACGTTCTATTTTCTGTTGCTACCTGTTCCTTAATTTTAGCCCATACTAATTCTATTGGGTTTAAGTGAGAATGGTAAGGAGGTAATCTTAAACATCTGTGACCATGTTCATGGATTGCCTTGTCTATGTGAAATATCTTTGTATGCTGTGTCTTTTTTTACAATTCCAAGTAATTCAGGTTCATGGACATTTCGTTGAATGGAATGTTGTTTATGGTCAGCCAAATCTTTATTACATCTTTAATACTTGGTGAATTAGAAACTTTATCTTCTGGTGCCACAACGTTGTGATATGAGGCATTGTCCATTATCAAACACCACGGTCTATCCAAGGAAGGAAGTACATGATTCACAATCCAATCTTGAAATATCTTGCCATTCATCTCTGCATCTATTATCTGTGGATTTTGAAACAAATATGAGTTCAGTATTATTTAGAAGCCCATGATGGCTGCTTCCTGGATGTGCAATTATTAGGCGCTGTCCTTTGCTGCTTGGTACTAGTCTCTTAGTTGTTCCATCAGATGATTGCCATTCTCGTTCATTACTGTGGTGCGCATTGATCCAAGTTTCATCTAAATACACAAAATCATAACAATCTCTTCTCATTTCTCTGACCTCGCGTAAATATTTGCTTCTCATTGCAACTATATGAGGCTTCTCACAAATAAGGTTTCTACCACCAACATATTTTCTAAAAGTGAATCCCAAACTCCTAATAGTCCTCCATAGCGTAGATTTGGAAATATCAATGTCATTATTCTTTCTTAACCAAATTTTCAATTTCCTTAAAGTCACTGCCTCATTATTGTGAAACATATTGCAAATTTCTCTGTGGATCAATTCTCTGTCAAAATTATCCACCACTCTTGGCCTAATTTTCGTGTGTATAACACTGGAATTAGACATTTCAGATGTCGCTATCCAGCGGTGCAATGATCGTTTGCTTATCCCCAAGGCGTGAATAGTCCTCTTTTGTGGGTTTGAAATAGAATGATATAGTTTTCCTCGAGTAGCTTCATTGCAGAAATACTTAAAAATCCTATTTGTGATTTGCTGTAATGTCATAAAATGTACTCGCAGACTCATTTTTCCTTCTTAACCACACAATAATTTTTGTAGACACACCTCTGATTGACAATGTGTGCGTTGCACCGGATATAAACTGTTTTATGTTCAAGAAGTGCGATTTCACGCAATTTCACTCAAAAATCATGCCAATTGCTTGATAAACCAAAAATGTGCAAATGAGGTCGTATAATTTACTGTAGACATTTCAATATGTGTGCGTGTGATGTGTGTTGGCAAGTAGGATTTTATATTATATCGCAAAGAAACGAAAATTGAAACCAATGGCCGCATTTTAATGAAAAATTTAATTCATAGGGTCTATACCATTTCAAATTCACACACAAAATTTCACTTATATGCGTTATATATTCGCTGAGATATAGCATTTTGAAGTTGGGCAAAGCTAGTGAAACGTGCTATAATATTTGGGGCAGTTGCTAACTTGAACGTTTTTGACAGCACTAGGTGTGCAACAAAAAAGCACTAAAACGCATAACAATTTTTTTTTTTTAACGAAGTGCTTTTTAAAAACTATTTGATTATTACCGAACTTTAACTATTTTTTTGAGAACGGAAAAACATTAAATGTGTTGAATTTTTAAAAAAAAATTGTTTAGGGGCACAGGCATTTTCTCGAGAAATATTTCTTCGTTGCTTTTTTTTCGCGGGGAGGCCCTGTAAGCCTGGGCCCGTAGGCCCGTGTCTAGTACGCTTAATGAATAATCCGACGCTGCTGCCGTCATAGGTGAATATAAAACCTCTATGATGAGAACTACGCTGGGCGTGGCGTCGCGAGGTAAGCAAGAAGTGTAGGTTTTGTCACATTCTCTCAACTGCCAATCGTCCGTATGCAAGACAAACACTACCTCGATAGTTTCCATGTCCGTCAATATGAGTTTGTGTGAGTGTGTGCATGATAGCATGTCGGTGTTTATGTCTTGCGCGAGATGTTTAGCGCGTAACAGATCTGATTAAAAGATAAAGCGAAATTTATTATTGTTGCTGCGTTGTTTGACAGATAAAGGGAGGTAATAAAATCCCGCCCTTATTTTATGGAAGGCTATCTCGCTGAAGAAATCGGTGCAAAACTAGCGGTTAAGCTTGGTCGGAGTTATACATGTGGTACATAGACAGGTTTGTAGTTGGTCGGAGTTATACATGTGGTAGGGCCTACATAGACAAGTGTGTTCATGGACGGAGTTATACATGTGGTATACAGATAGATGTGTTCATGCTCGGAGTTATGCAGGTGTACATAGACAGGTTTGTAGTTGGTCGGAGTTATACATGTGATAGGGCCTACATAGACAAGTGTGTTCATGGTCGGAGTTATACATGTGGTATACAGATAGATGTGTTCATGGTAGGAGTTATACATGTGGTATACAGATAGGTTTGTTCATGGTCGGCGTTATACATGTGGTATACATATAGATGCGTTCATGGTCTGAGTTATACATGTGGTAGGGAGTTATACTTGTGGTCGGAGTTAGACAGGTTTGTAGTTGGTCGGAGTTATACATGTGGTAGGACCTACATAGACAAGTGTTCATGGTCGGAGTTATACATGTGGTAGGACCTACATAGACAAGTGTGTTCGTGGTCGGAGTTATACATGTGGTAGGGCCTACAAAGACAAGTGTGTTCGTGGTCGGAGTTATGCATGTGGTATACCTATAGATGAGTTATACATGTGGTATACAGATAGGTTTGTTCATGGTCAGAGTTATACTTGTGGTATATAGGTGTGTTCATGGTCGGAGTTATACATGTGGTATATAGACAGGTATGTTCATGGTCGGAGTTATACATGTGGTACATAGACATGTGTTTTCATGGTCGCAGGTAGACATGTGGTACACAGACAGATATGATCATTGTCGCAGGTATTCATGTGGTACATAGACAGGTGTGTTCATGGTCGGAGTTACACATGTGGTACATAGACAGGTGTGTTCGTGGTCGCAGGTAGACATGTGGTACACAGACAGGCGTGTTCATGGTCGCAGGTATTCATTGGTACATTGACAGGTGTGTTCATAGTCGCAGGTGGACATGTGGTACATAGACAGGTGTGTTCATGGTCAGAGTTATACATGTGGTATACAGACAGGTATGTTCATGGTCGGAGTTACACATGTGGTACATAGACAGGTGTGTTCATGGTCGCAGGTATTCATGTGGTACACTGACAGGTGTGTTCATGGTCACAGGTATTCATGTGGTACATAGACAGATGTGTTCATGGTCGCAGGTATTCATGTGGTACAAAGACAGGTAAGTTCATAGTCGCAGGTAGACATGTATTAGATAGACAGATTTGTTCATGGTCGCAGGTATTCATGTGGTACAAAGACAGGTGTGTTCATGGTCGATCTTTATGCATGTGCTATAGAGAGAGGTCTGTTCATGGCCGGAGTAATACATTTGCTGCTATACAGTTAGGTTTGTTCATTGTCCCGTGTTATATATGTGCTACTTTACAGTTAGGTTTATTCATTGTCACGTGTTAAGATAAGTTAGGTTTGTTCATTGTCCCGTGTTACACATGTGTTACTATACAGCTAGATTTGTTCAATAGTCCCGTGTTACACATGTGTTACTATACAGTTAGGTTTGTTCATTGTTCCGTGTTACACATGGGTTACTATACAGCTAGATTTGTTCAATAGTCCGGTGTTACACATGTGCGACTATACAGTTAGGTGTGCTCATTTTCCTGTGTAGTTCCTGGAGGTTTGTGAGGAGATTTACAGGTAATAGGACTAGAGCTCCCTCAGGCATGTCGTAAAATACTACAAATATGAGGTTGTACATACGGCTGGCATACGGATCACGTTGAATAAATTGCTTCAGAAACCATCAGTGGGAAAGCATATAGATATTTTGGCGCGAGATTAAGGAGAACCAGCTGTGGTAGTGGCTTCATGTTTCTTATGGAGCGAAAAGAGAATAAGTGATGATGATACAGATAGGGTTTCTTTCATTGTCGAAGTTATTTGTGTGTTATATAGGTAGGTTCGTACATTGTCGAAGTTATACATGTGTTATATAGGTAGGTTCGTACATTGTCGAAGTTATACATGTGTTATATAGGTAGGTTCGTACATTGTCGAAGTTATACATGTGTTATATAGGTAGGTTCGTACATTGTCGAAGTTATACATGTGTTATATAGGTAGGTTCGTACATTGTCGAAGTTATACATGTGTTATATAGACAGATTTGTTCATTGTCGAAGTTATTCATGTGCTTTATAAGTAGGTTCGTTCATTGTCGAAGTTATACAAGTGCTATATAGGTAGGTTTGTTCAGAGTCGAAGTTATATAAAAGCTATACTGGTAGATTTGTTCACTGTCGAGGTTATATATATGCTATACAGGTAGGTTTGTTAAAGTCGATGAAATAAATGTGCTATGCAGGTAGGTTTGCTCAAGGTCGAAGTTATATGACGTTATATGCTATACAGACAAGTTTGTTCATGGTCAGCGTTATACATGTGCTTTATAGATAGGTCTGTTCATGGTCAGCGTTATGGGGTCGTCCATATTTGATGTCACGCAGTAATGGGGGAGGGGTCAAAATTTGGGACGTTCTGTGACGAAAGGAGGAAAGGGGGGGGGGGTTGAAAAACATGATGTCACCAAATAATGTAAGAGTCATACTCGCTTCTTACATAACTTACATTTCTACTGTTGTAAGCAATTGTTACTGTTGATCAGAATCGACCTCACAGCACTCGGGCAAACCCATAGGTGCTCAGTCTCCCTCAGCAAATGTCGAACAGTATGAATGCTAATTGTACCTGTAGCACGCTGGTTGTACATACGACGGATGCATCCTCTCTCACGTCCATCTCTGTTAGTCCTACGTTTGATGCCAAACTCCAACAGCCTCAGCCTTGTTCATTCATCCATTGCCGTATCATTATCTAGCAGGCGATCATTAATTGTCCTTAACATCTCTCCCTTATCCATGTCCAGTGTCCCCACAATGTGTGTGCTTTCGAGGCCAGTCTGTCAGCCTTCTCATTGCCACGTACCCCTGCATGACCAGGACAGTAGATCCACACCAGTTCTTGAAGACTTGAGGATTCTATTGATGTTTTCCATTCCTGCCGCAGCCATCCGTTCTGAACTTTCCGAAGCATGGCTTTAGAGTCTAATAATATAACTGCCCTGGTTGATGGAGTTTCAGATAGCCACTACTTGGATTATAAGCAATAGTTAACGTGTATCCGCAATAGTTAACTTTTATCCGCAGTAGATAGCAAATCCCTTGTGGACGAGTCATATATATATATATATAAAGTTCTATTTTTTTTTTATGTAAAACTTTTGCCTTGTTTTGGCGAGGCGCGTCCAGTTCAACCTAGTCGGTTATATTGGGGCGCATGTCCAAATATAAAAGGTTTTTTTTTCCCTCGCATGAGGTCGCATATTTTTTCCTCGCATGAGGTCGCATTTAACTCGCATGAGTGTCGCAAAATTGGTTTCAAGTCATTGCAAACGGGATCAGTTAGATTTATAAACCCGTCTACGATCGAACGACCGCTTTCAAAATGGCGGCGTATCAGCGAAATGTATATCGGACAGAGGAAATCGCCAACGATAAATAAAAATAGAAGGGAATCCGTATGAAAAGGATTTTACATTTCAGTACAGGGAAGGATGGTGTATAACTGCATATAAGATGGAACGGTAGGAAGTTCTCATTTACGGAGATATATGCGTATTTCGGCTGCCCACAGTTACGCTAAAAGCATGTAAACCCACTTCTGTTCTAAATATTAAAATCAACAAATAACAGTTTGGGAATTTACATGGATAGGAAGATAGAGTTTTATCAGCTGTATAAAACTAGATAAGATGGAACAATATGGATATTATATATGCCGAGAATGATAAAGGCAAAATTTCAGTCGACGCACAGATCTGCCGAAATCACTGTTCGGGAAGGATTTTTCAGGTTAGGTTTAGGCTGTGACGTCGGTACTCTCCGATACGTCCGCGCTTTGCGTATAAGTAGCGGATCGGTAAACTGAGAGAGATACACAACGAAAGAGGTTTGAGCCAGACTGGAGACAGAGTTTCGCCACTATCCATGAATTGTGAGCGGATCGCCAGAAACATTTTTAAGTCCAGTATCTGAAGTCTGAGGGTAAGCGAAATTATGATAACTACCGTGTATAATATTTGTTATTTCAGGTTCATATAGAATTCACAAAATGTGCCTGTAAAATAGTCATTGATAATATGTATTGTATTTTTAATATGATCTAACATGTACATTGTGGATGATTGTTGCTTGTACAAAAATTAATCACAAATAGCCCCACAGCCTAATGAAGATATATTTATCATATTGCTTTATCGCTTACGAAGATAAAGGCAGTCCCATGGCAGAGATTGTCATAGGGAAATGAAGTGTTAGAAACTTCATCATGGAAGATCCCAGTTACGAGGCTAAGGTGACTAGTCCCCTTCCTCGCTGCCTTTGCCTTCCCTAGTTCGAGCGCACAACTTTGTACCCATTTACAGCTGGTAAACTGGAGTGTTCTATAGCCAGTTTCAGTAGAAAGCAACCTGATCACGTGGTCACTCACTTTCTTTATTTATGTATTACTTTTGTGTAGATGCTAAGGATAGCATCAGTATTTGAATTTGTACTTGATATGATTTGGAAGGGTCAAGTTATAGCATATGAAGGGATGTATAGGAGCGGAATAAACCAGATGATGTTTATTACTGATATGTTAATATTAATTCTGTATCATTGAAATGATGTTACTTGCTATGACTGTATAACTTTGACACCTGATGACTGACTTGTCTGACTTATGTGCTAGTCAGTTACACTTAATTGAAATGTTATTAATGCTATATCACTGAAATGATGTCCTTGCTTACTATGATTGTATAACGGTGACATCTGATGACTGACTGGTCTGACATCTGTGCTAGTCAGCTACAAGTCTAGCCAGATACTAGCCAAGGCTGATATGTTGCAGGTTCCATGAAATAACTCAAACCAGACTGTCCAGTATCAGAAGCCGGTGCAGTTCATCCGAGGCAATCCCACAAAAGTGCAGGACCCCAAAGAGTGAACTTCAACTGGTCATTGGCATCCCTACTGTTGGGCCTACCAAGTCTGATATCAGCAAAGGACAGTTTCAGCAGTATCAAGTTGGAAAGATAAGTGTCCTGTTTGACACTGACCACCTATACATGTGAAACAGCCAATAGTTGAAAACAATAAGTAACCATACAGAAACTCAGTCAACTGATGACAGTTATCCTTAAATTCAAAGGACTAATAACAGTGATTTCAGTAACTTTATTATTTAAGATCTGGAAGTATAAACAGACCATAATAGTAATTGTGTGAATACTTATATATATATGTATATGCTCTTTTCCAACTAGTAGAAATAGAATATTAGTGTAATTATTAAACTATTTTAACTGTACCTGAGGATTTATTCACTTCTTCCATTTGTGGTTTCAGTGAATGTTCATTTTACTTATCCCCTAGAATATAAGTAATCATAAGATAGTCACAGGGAGGAGACACCTTAAATCCTGGTACTACTTCTTACCAACTGGGCCAGGGTTTTCACAGTCTGACTATTTTTATGATAACAATACACCAGTGCTTATTTCTAAGACTGGGGTATTACTTGTAAGACCAGAACTCTTTACTGGCATACTTTTACATAATAAATAATTTTAAATAACCTCCCGCTACAGTGGGGGCTCGTCCGGGATATATCTTTGATATTCCTGAGCCAACTTTCTATTTCTGCTGTGTAGAAGATTTTGTTTTGAAAAATTTTTTTTTGGAAAGAGTAAACATAATAGGAAATAATTATATTTTTTGTAGGAGTACCATTGAGTACAGATAAGACAGCTGTTTCATATATGGTGAAGTCAGTTTAATTAACTTTAATTTTAAATAAGTTAATTATATTGTAGTAAATTAGTTTGAGTAAGATCGCTTGCCCTACTAGACTACAGATACATCATGGCTGACTTGGTCAAATTTAGGTCTGCTACACTGCAGGTGGGAAAAGAGCTTGGCATGGATGGTGACGTTCTGATCCGGTATGTCACGACGGAATGTGAAAAGTACACCGAGAGAGAAGCAAAGCAATTGGAAGCAGAAAGAGAAGCCAAGAAATTGGAAGCAGAAAGAGAAGCCAAGAACTCTACATATGGACTGGAAAAGGAAAAATGGAGTCTAAAGTTATCCCAGGGATTGAGAGGTATTGCATATGATGTGTTTCTGAAACTCCCCAAAGAAGATCAGGAAAATTATGAAATACTAAAGCAAGCCTTACTGATCCGGTATGAAAAGAACTCTGAGGCATATAGGAAGAAATTTAGAACTTCTAAACCTCTACCTGGAGAAACATATAACCAGTTCTCAGCTAGGCTAGAAACGTATTTGTTGAAATGGAGTAGTTTAGGTAAGTATCAGAAAACCTACGAGGATCTGAAAGAAATGGTTATGTTAGAGCAAGTGAAAGATTCCATGTCTCAAGAAATGAGGAAATTCCTTATGGAACAAGGAGCAGAGAGGCTGGAAGACACTTTGAAATGTGCAGAGAGGTACCAAGCCGCTCAAGCTGAACTAGTAGGAACGAAAAGGAAGCAGGTAGAAGGATATAAGCCACCACCGCAGAATACCCAGTTTGACCAGAAGGATCATCCATACAGAAATAAGCCAAGATTTGATAATAAGGACAAGAACCCTCAGACTCAGGAAAAGAAACCCTACAAACAGGGAGATAAGTGGTGCAAATTTTGTAAGATGAGCAACCACAACACTGTAGATTGTGGGAGGAAAAACCCCTTCATCATGCTGCATGTCTACAGGTGAGGACTTCTGTTAGGAAGGAACTGACTGTGAGTCAGAATAGCCTCCATCACCCACCTACCCAGGAGATAGTGACTGTGAATGGCAAACAAGTCACAGGAATGTATGACACAGGTTTGTCCTATGACGCAGTCGTGTGTGCATCTCTAGTGTGCCCTGAACAAATCACCACAGAAACAGTAGAAATTCAAGGGCCACTAAAAGGAACATCAACCCTGACACTTCCCATAGCAAAGATTCAATGTCAGTTGTCGCTACGTGTGGAAGGGGGAGATAAATGCAGCGGTGATAGATGATCCCTTTTACCCCCTAATGTTGGGGCGTAAATATGTTTTCTTGGGAGACCCTAAAAAAACCTATGGTTATGGCAGAAATCCAGACCAGGTCTGACTCCAGGAACATAGAGAGGGACACCAAGTTAACATTTCATTCGACTGAAATGAAACGGGCTCAAGAAGCAGACAGCACGTTGAAGCCTTGTTTTGGCAAATTATCAAAAACACATAAAGCTCCAAGGAAAGGACATTTCTATATGGAACATGGACTCTTGTACAGGAAAGCTGGAAGAGGGACGAAAAGTCATGGTCAAATCGTTGTACCATCCACCTATAGGAATAAGGTTATAGGCTGGGGACACATATCAACTTTGAGTGAACACCTGGGTAATGGTGCCACAAAACAAAGAATAGCCACCCAGTTCTACTGGCCAGGTATTACGGAAGACATAAATCAGTATGTAAATTCCTGTCCAGAGTGCACCTATGTAGATTCAGAAAGTCGACGGAAGAGTCTTCATCAAAAATCTACAAGCAAACCAGCAATCAGGGGTACTCCCGAGATTTGCACGGGAGGGGAAAGGAAACATCCCACACAGGTTCAATTGCAGTCTGAACCCCATGCGCTGGAAAAAAGGAACAAATCACGTAGCAAAAATCAAACACCTACGGATTTGCGAGGGAAAACCACATCCAACTATCAACGAAAAGAGGGCGGTAAACTTCATGGGAAACCTACCGACCCCGTTTCACCAGCAGTAAGAGCCTGGATGAAAAGCCGAACAGGAAGGAGAGAGATAGTAAAGGATGAATATATTCTTGGAAAACAGAATGTGGGCGCAGATTTTCTTAGTCGCCATCCCACAGAGCTTGAGGAGGATAGAAGGAAGGAAAACTAACCTCGGAATGGTCGATTTGCAATTGTCTTGTACCCAATAGTTAAGCTAGATATCATCCAGCTTAAAATATGGGGGAGCTATGTCGCAAAATTGGTTTCAAGTCATTGCAAATGAGTTCAGTTAGATTTATAAACCCATCTACGATCGAACGACCGCTTTCAAAATGGCGGCGTATCAGCGAAATGTGTATCGGACAGAGGAAATCGCCAACGATAATAAAAAACAGAAGGGAATCCGTATGAAAAGGATTTTACATTTCAGTACAGGGAAGGATGGTGTATAACTGCATATAAGATGGAACGGTAGGAAGTTCTCATTTACGGAGATATATGCGTATTTCGGCTGCCCACAGTTACGCTAAAAGCATGTAAACCCACTTCTGTTCTAAATATTAAAATCAACAAATAACAGTTTGGGAATTTACATGGATAGGAAGATAGAGTTTTATCAGCTGTATAAAACTAGATAAGATGGAACAATATGGATATTATATATGCCGAGAATGATAAAGGCAAAATTTCAGTCGACGCACAGATCGGCCGAAATCACTGTTCGGGAAGGATTTTTCAGGTTAGGTTTAGGCTGTGACGTCGGTACTCTCCGATACGTCCGCGCTTTGCGTATAAGTAGCGGATCGGTAAACTGAGAGAGATACACACATTCCACTTCCGTCTACTACAGGGGTAACACGCATTTTTGCTTACCTCAAACCACACAAGCTTGATACGTTCTTTTTAGGACGAGACACAGTGAAGACATCCTTAGAACTACACAAGTTATCAGATAAGTTGATATTTTTATCCATCCTCAGTGTTAGCGTATTGCAGTTAATTTTAGAAATTAAAATAATAGAAATTAAATAGCGCCACGTGGCAATTCTTTGAGTGAGATCAGGCAGCCATCTTGAAAGACATATTTAAGTGGTGAATAATTTATACTTTTGTTGATAGTATTAGAGTAGGCCTACTGTAGTTAAGGTTAAGTATTAGGGGACTATTTAATTTAAGAATCGTAGTGGGGTAAAGATATATATATAACAAAATAAACCAAAAGCCAAAGATTACATATAATATTCAATCATCAGAATATAATTCAAAGACAACAAATAGTAGCATACTAAAAGACAGGGAAAATAACCAATGGTAGTATTCACCAGAAAAACAGTCCGAGGAAGGGAAAACGATGGCCAAAACTCCAGAAAAAGACAAAACTTCAGAAAAAGACAAAACTTTAAACCGGACAGAAAGAAACAGGACCACGAACCCTGAAATAAAAAAAACAGAACTAAAGGACACGAGTAAAACAATAATGGAAAATCGGGAAGGAGGCGCGGAAGGAAAAACAACAAAAAGCAGAATCAACAAAGGAGAAAGATCAGGAACCAGCACAGCGAACGGAAAGAAAGGACCCAGGGAAAAGGATAATCAGGACAGCCAGGTAAACGCGGACAAAACAAGTCATGAAACCAGAGGGGATAAACTGAAAGGAGGCTCAGAAGTAAAAACAACAAAGGAAGGCAAAACGTGGGCAGAAGCAGTTAAAAACCAAGGTAGGGACACCAGACATGATAAACTAGAAGAAAATAATAACCAAAAAAAAAAACAATGAAAGTACCAAAAAAAGACTCAAGACATCTAGCAACCCAGGCAGATCCCAAAAATACAGATGTAGTAAACATATGTCGTTTAAAGATAACGCAAGTAGCTGGTGAGGCTGTCAAGATCAAGGCATTAGATGAAGACAAAATTATAAACATCCTTGATCCTGTGTTAGGCAAAAAGGCGATAGCCAAAATTTCAAAAACCCATTTTGGCATAATAATTACCCCAAATCAGAGTGACAGAATAAAAGAGATGTTAGAGGAACTCAAAGTAGAAGCCAAAACAGTGACTCTTGCACGCGACATAGAAGTAAAGATAGAGCTAGCAAAAGTGACCAGTAGATGTGTGTTAAAAGGAATAAACACTACCCTATCAAGCGAGGAAGTTATGAACATCCTCGCAAAACATAACATAGACATAAAGCTGGTACACGTGGACAGAATAATGGTGAAAGGGAGTATCGTTACCCCAGTGGTAGTGATAACAACAGAAGGTAGGGAACCCCCCAAGACGGTACTATTTGGGAAAACACAAAAAAACACAGAAGCCT
Source organism: Oreohelix idahoensis (assembly GCA_024509875.1). Taxonomy (NCBI): domain Eukaryota; kingdom Metazoa; phylum Mollusca; class Gastropoda; order Stylommatophora; family Oreohelicidae; genus Oreohelix; species Oreohelix idahoensis. The sequence goes on from JAMPIV010009855.1 coordinate 173,522, forward strand.
TCATTCCCCCAGTGTTGCAGTGCTCCAACTGCATGAAGTTTGGTCATGGGCGCCACACTTGCAGGGGGAAGGCAGTATGTAGGTTTTGTGCGGGGGCACACCCTTTCACGCAATGCGAAAAGGCAAAGTCAGATACTGACTATAAAAAGGATAATGCAAACAGAAAATGCATTAATTGCAAAGGAAGCCATAGCGCCAGATTCCAGGGCTGCCCAGTTTATCAGCAGACCAAAAAAAGCATTGAGGGTAGCTATAACAACCCAACCCCCTTTCGAAACGGTCATAAAAGAATTAAAAGAAAATGATTCTAATACGAACACTAAAGTTATAACAGAAATTAAGCGGGTGCAAGAAGATGTCAAAATGCATAAGTCAAAGATGGCAAAAAAAAAGTAAGATCAAGTTAGAAAGTAATAAAATAGTACCAAATAACCAGTCAGATGATTCAAAGACATCCTCGGTTGACACAAGTGCTGTAAAAAGTGCAGATGCATTGCTGAAAGAAGAGAAAGCCATACAGCACCAAATTTCCCAGGATATAGCTAACCTGCCCGCACTGAAAGAAGAAAATGACATGATACTAGTCAAAATGTCTGAACACAAAGAAGACCGTGAAATAATACTAAACAGAATGGAAAGTGAAAAACAGGAGATTAAGATACGGATAGAAGGGAATGTAGCATTGGCGGAAAATCGGAAAGTGGTGAAAAAGAACAAAAGGAACCGAGAAGAAACTATCATAGAAACTATCAAAAGACGATTTGAGGGACTGTTACCACACTTAGCGGAAGAAGTTAGGGGAAATAATGACAAGTTTAAATAAGGATTTTCTTGACAACTTGATGGATAGTGGGTCCACACAAGTAAGACAATTGGTTATAACCAAAATAAAAGGTACTATGATGAATAAGAGCAGTGGAAATTGTTGATAGCACCCTAATCCAAAATAAAAGGTAAAACCCAAAAACTAGCTTGATGTTAAAATTCAATTTAGAAGATTTAGATAGTTGTAAGGGCTTAAGATACTTAGACACGATAGGAAAGAAGGTAGAGGAGGAGGTGCGCAATTATCCAGTCCAGGAATAGCAGCTGAACCAAACAAATCTAACAAAGGGGTGGCACACAATTAAAGATGAAGAAATTAGCCATAAGCACCCAGACTAGGCCCCAAAACAATCATAGTAGGCGAATTTTAAATCTCCCAGCATTGTGCTTTGGGGTGGGACAACATTGCAGATTAATGCAGGAAAATGCCTACATACTTATAGAAAACTATTGAACTACTTCTTCTTCTTCTTGCGATCGCATCTTTGATGATTCACACCGTCAGACGAGTTCTCATGATGAATTCGACTGTTGTTTGAAGTTCCTCTTTAACTCCATATAGCTTTGAGTTTAGTGTTGAGTCATTGGGCCCAGTATCATCTTTCCTTATATGGTCATACAGAGGACAAGTCCTGTAAGAACTTGCTCAGCAGTTTGTTCGTTTAATCACATGTGGCTCAGTGGTGAAGCAGACAATCGTAGGCTTGTGCATGTGTTTTTTTCAGCTTGATATGCCCTCGTTCTGAGTCGAAAAATATAGTTGTCTGTCCCTGCCGGTCGAGAGTGTGATAGTCGTCTTTGGGTTGGTTCTGTTCTCTTCTGATAGTCTGGATAGCTCTCTTTTTCTCAAAGTATGTGACTTCATTATCTTCATGTTCACATTCTCCTCCCTTTTTTGCAAGTTTATCCGCCTTTTCATTTCCGGGTACACCACAATGAGATGGTACCCACTGAAGTATGGTTCTCTTTTTGGCAGCTACCTTGTTTAGTTCATTTCTCAGATGCGGGAGTTTACCACCCTTGAGAGCTTGCAGGACTGACAGTGCATCTGTGAGGATGACTACCTGGTGGCAGTCAGAGTTGGTGTTATAAATCATATTTGCAGCTTGCTCTAGAGCTTGAACCTCAGCTGTATAGTTGGAACAGAATTTACCAGTGGGAATGTGCCTAGTCTCATAGTGGTTGTCAGGATATGAGATAAAGATACCGGCACCTCCATTCCTAACAGCATTTGTTGCTGATCCATCTGTATAGGCATGTATCCATGATTGATCGGGATAGCTTTCTTGGATCATACTCAATGTAGCAGTTCGTTTTTGCAGATCATTATACTCACATCCACTTGTGAGACCACTGACTGTTGTATGAATTGGGAGGGCACTGCTGGCCTGCTCCCATGGTACAGGGTATAGGGTGGGCTTCAGTGGTGTTGTCTTCATGGATAGGTCTTCTTGATGCTGTCTTATAAGTCTTTTCCCCCCGATGCACAAAGCTGCTACGCTTTAGACGTCCCAATGCCAGATCATCTAGTCTTGCCTTCATTGGGATGCAATTGGCATTTACCTGTTTGTCACTTTTCTCCATTCTGGAATTCATGGTTTTTGTGTCTCTTCTATGGGACAATGTCTGTAATCCAGCAACCTTCTGCATCTCTGTTATTGGTGTAGTTTTCATGGCTCCTGTAATGAGCCTGAGAGCTTGATTTTGCACCTTTGTCCAATGGCACTGCTGGATGTTGTGTTAGCAGATGATTGGACCATGCTGCTGTGCTAAACTCTAAGTGTGGGTCTTACTTACTCCATTATAAAACTTCTTTAGATTTCGTTCATTTGCTCCCCAGGTGGTACATGCTTAATTTTATGAGTATGGGCCTAGTCGTCTTCGGGGCCTTTCCTTCTTCATTTTCCAATATGCTTATTCCATGTAAGCCTTTGGTCAAATGTCACCCCAAGATAGGTGGGGTAGCTTTCTTCCTTGATCACGGTTGTCCCTAGGTGTATGTTAGCTGATTAGTCCTTGGGGGGCGAGGGAGAACAGTGTTGTGGAGGTTTTGTCTGTGTTTATTGTGATAAGCCATTTCTCTGCCCATGACACTAGCATGTCTGCTGCCCGCTGCATTCTATAATTTGCTCTGGTGCCATTTTCATCAGCGCCTCCAGGAGTACTAGGTAATCTGGAATATTAAGGCAGCTTTAAAATCCTGCTGGGAGATCTTTTCACAAGGTCATTGATGTAAACATGGAAAGGAGTGTTGGGGAAAATTACTCCTCCTTTGAGGGACCCGCCTGATGGTGCAACACCTTTTCTGCTCTGCTGACCGTCTCAAAGTGTGGAACTCTAGTTCTCCTGTTATGCAAGTATGACTGGATCCATTTCATTCATGTTGCCTTGTATTCCCACTTTCTCCTAAAGTTTTGCATTGAGGCCATCTTTCCACCACATTGGTCAAAGGCCCTGCTTGATGTCGAACCCCAGAATCGTTAGGACTTTTTTTTTCTCCTGGAAAGGCATCTACTATTGCTTGAGACAAAGGAAAAAATGTAACTTGGTCTATCTATACTGTTGCATTCTCTACTATCCAAAAACTTTGTTCCGGCACAAGGATCTGCTCAGACTCTAATATTACCATTTCAATCTGTGGATTGGGACATATTCGCTCCATTGTCTTCCCAACACCGATTGTGGAGGACTGATTTGGCCGAGTAACTTGCAGCCTCGGTCTTACATTTCCCTTTCTTTAGTATGGGTATTGTGATGGCTTCTCTCCATACTTGGGGTACCGTTCCTTTCAACCAGCTGTGGTTGAATATCTCAAGCCGTCTTGTCTTTGCTGCTGAGCTCAGATTTACTAGCATTTCGTTGCTGATTTTGTCTCGGCCGGGTGACTTTTGAAACTTAAGCTTGGAAATAGCCTTCTGTAGTTTCTTCCTGAGGTTTGATGGGTTCCCGCATTGGGTGCAGGGAGGATCTGTATGTCCCATGGTTGCCAGTATTTCTTTTTCTTATTCTCTCTCTGATGGTCTATGTTAATGGGTAAGTAATTGCTTTCCTGAAAATGTCTCTTCTAGCCATACCAAGTCTGCAGCTTGTTTTCCTCTGAAAAGTTTGCCACCTTCATCCAATGTGATAGTCTGCCTTGGTGAGGAATGCTCTTCATTTAGAGACTTGACTAATCTCCAAAGTGTCCTGCCGTCTTTCTCAAGGTTCAGCGATGCCGTTTTAGTTCTCCAGCTTTTCCGTTTTTCTTCGAGCCTTGTTCCCTGAAACTCTGCTACAGTCCTTTTTCCCATTTGTCTGTGAGTTTCAAGTGAAGCTGAGACTTCTGCGTTCTTTCTAGCCCTTGTCCATGGCTTCCTGACGTTCTTGGAGTGTGCTGGACCAGTATGGTATGTAGTTACGCCGGCATCCTTTGGGAATGGTTTCTTTTGCAGTTTGTAGTATGCATCTGTTGAAGTCTTTTACCACTTCATTAATGTCTCTGTTCTGTACCTTGAGGGTAGACAGCAGCGTGTTCACCTGATGCCTGAATAAACCCCAGGTGGCTTTTTTGTAGTTCCATCTTGTAATGGCTGGGCCTGTACTGAGAGTTGCACTCTGGACAGTAAGAAAGATTGGGCGATGGTCGCTTCCCCCTAGTTGGTCTCCTACTTCTCTACTAATAGATCCAGCTATATCTGGTGTGGAGAAGGCAAGATCTGGTGTTGAGGTTGTGTGCCATCCTCTGGAGTAGAAGGTAGGAGTATCTGTGGCATTATTGACTAGGATTAGGGAGTGATCATCTTGCCAAGTTTCAACCTCTTCACCTCTGTGATCCAGATGGTTATAGCCCCAGCTCTGGGAGTGGCTATTAAAGTCTCCAACTGCTATAAAGTTGGTGGCTGGTACCTGTATAGAGCTGAGACTCAGGGGTTTGTTGTTCGGACAGTTAATAGTTCAGGAGTTCTATTTCCATCTTGTCTACCTTTATCTGCAGCAGCTGATATTCTGCTCCATCCATGAAGGTTTTCCTTTCGTGTGCAGGAATGTTATTCCTTACAAGAGTAAGTACTCCTCCTTTTCGTCTATCTTGTCTGTCGGATCTGAAGCATTGATATCCCCCTATTTTAAAGGTTTGATCTGCTTTCAAGTGAGTCTCTTGGATACAGCAAACACTGACTTGCTTCTCATACAAGATGTTTTCCAGCTCTGTCTTTTTGCTGTATCCAGCCTGCTTGCTGTTCACTCCCTCTGCATTCCAGTGCATCATGACAAGTGGCACTCTGGGTTTCTCTTTTTCTGTTTTGTTTTGGTCAGTAGTTATCCTCCGCCGTCTGTTGACTCCACAAGACGGTCTAGAGGGTCCTCCAGTAGCTGAGGGTGGGCTCTGTCGAGGCTCAGAGCCCGGCACTGCACCTGCCTGGTGGAGCTCCACAGGGCGAGCACCAGAACGAGATTTATTTGACGGTGTACTCTCCATAGAAAAAAAAAAGCGAGTTGCATGATACTGTGGTTTCCGGTGCGCCTTCTGGCCCAGTATCTACGACTTTAGCACCTGTTCAACGGGAGCGTGGGCTCATCCCTAATCTGTTTATGTTCCCAGTAGTAGACTATTCGCAAGCAGCCTGGGGGTGTCACTGCTCTGCGCGGACCTTGTTTACCGAGGCGGCGTCCGAGCTCGTATGGTGAAAATATGGTTGCGTTATCTTCAAAATAGCCCTGTCTTTCCCGTGGCTTTTCTGCCATCCTGCAACTTTGAGTTAGGGAGTTCTGAGCTCCAGTCTCTTTCCCAGGCATTTTATCCTGGCCTGGCACGCATACAGAGGACCCCACTTCTGGTTCTAAGTTAGCAGTTGGGGATAGGTGGGGTAGCACACTGTGCATTCCCCGTCATCCAGGGGGCTCTCCAACTATGCAGAGCTTGCACAATGCTGTGCTCTGGTTCTGGGCTCTCCCAAGGAATCCTCACGTCCTGCACAGAGCCACTTCCCGATACCCACCACCTGCCAACCCTCCATTGTAGAAATCTCCTGCATGCGGCCATCCAGTCAAGAGCCAGTAATAAGTCTGGTGCCCAAGTGATCCCCCCAAGCTCAGTGTGCAATGCTGGGTTCTCATCATGCTGCAACACAGGAGGGATTGTGATGCTCAGCCATCTCTCTCAATTCTGCACCGATAAGTGACATCGGGGACTTAACTTTGCCTCAGTACTGGGAGGCCCCGTTTCCGGGTACACCACACACAGCCAATTGAGGCAACGGTCGCCATGGGCGTGATAGACGACAAACAGTGAGAATGAGGCAAGAAAGCATTTAACCCATGAAGTGGGGGTGGATTGGTGCAGACCAGAGCATGTACCACTCGCCGGTGGGTTCTGCATCTACACCTATAGGGTTCCACCCACTCCTCAGCCCATTTAGTCTGGCCCCTCACCCAGGACCTGTCCGGCTTGGGTGACCCTGCCAGGAGTAAAACTCCCGCCGGCATAGCTCCCGGGATCATTGAGGCGCTCAAGCTCTCCAACCACGGCAAGGTAGGCTTACATGTGGAGAGAATGAACTACTAATACTAAATGATGGATCTGCAACAAGAATTAATCCACAAGCTAATAGGGCAGACTCAGCAATAGACATAAGTATATCAACTAACAACCTAGCGAATGTAAATTGGGAAGTGTTACAAGACACAAACTCAGATCATCTGCCCATTGTAATAACCATGCATGAAAATGTCATTCCAAACCCAGAACCAGAGAAACCTACCTTCAACTATAAAAAAGCAAACTGGGAAGCTTTCCAATCAGAGCTGGAGGTGATGGAATATAAAGACATGGAATCAGATGATACTGACTTGTGGGCAGAAACACTGACCAATGAAATTCTGAAAATAGCAATAAAGTATATACCAAATAAAAACATGCCACAACACCTTAAAACAATAAATAACATTAATAAGAAAAGAGAAACTCAATGGAATAAAGAACCAGTTGCCTGGTGGAATAAAAGCTGTGCAGAAATTCATGAGAGAATAAAAAGGGCCTTACAAAAATATAGAAATAACAGAACAGAAGAAAACTATGATAAGTATAAACTTATTAGGAATGAATCTAACAGAATAATATTCAAAGCCAAAGAAACTAACTGGAAGGAGTTTGGTCAGTCATTTAACACTTGCACTCAATTTAGAGAAGTATGGAAAAAGCTTAAGGCAATCAAGGGGAACAATAAGAAAACAATAATGCCAACAATCAAACTACCAAAGAGAGCAGAAACAGATAAAGAAAAAGCTAATGCCCTTGCCGAGTATTTCTATAAAGTCAGTGCAAAAAGTAGCCTTGGACAGGAAGAAAATGAGAGAAGAGAAAGACTTAGGATTACAGTTTTTAAAAGAAAATACCAGACCAGATAGATGAAACAAACTATTTAGATGCTGATATAACAGAGGAAGAAGAATGTAACTAATGCAATAAAAGATAAAATCTAAATACTGCCTCAGGGCAAGATATACTTAGTTATGAAATCCTTAAGAAAGTACCCAAAAGAACTATAAACATAATAACTTCACTTTATAACAAAATCTGGAACTTAGGAAAGATACCAAAAGCATGGAAAGTAGCTATGATAGTACCCATTCTAAAACCCAATAAGGAAGCCCATGATGTAAGTTCATATAGGCCTATCTCCTTAACATCACAACTAGGTAAAATACTGGAAACTGTTGTGAATAAAAGAGTTAAATTCTACCTAGAAAAAAACCAGTTATATAGCCCAAACCAGTCAGGGTTTAGAGCAGACAGAAGTACAGTAGACCAGCTTGTAAGATTAGAACATGATGTAAAGCTAGAGTTCAAGAGGAAAGAGAAAACAGTGGCAGTCTTTCTAGATGTAGCTAGAGCATATGATGAATGCTGGCGAGATGGAGCTCTTTACAAAATGAAAAAGATTGGCATTACTGGTAAAACCTATAGGTATCTAGAAAACTTTTTACAGGACAGGTATTTTGCTGTACAGGTGAATAATGATAGGTCAAAAATATATGAACAACAGAATGGGATTCTTCAAGGATCGGTGATTTCTCCTTCAATTTTCACTATATAAGTAAATGATTTAGCAGATGAATTTAATGACATAAAGAATGCAGTATCACAATTTGCAGATGACTGTGCCATTTGGCGATCTGGAAAAAAACTTGGACCATGTTTACAAAAAACTTCAAAATCAAATAGACAAAGTTTCAGAGTGGATGAAAAGTTGGGGCTTCCAAATTAATGTAAACAAAACAGTAGGTATGATTTTCAGCAAAGGAAATTTAAAAAAAAAATAACGAAATCAATATAACCATTAAAGGACAGAAAATATGTACCTCCTCAACAACAAGATTTCTGGGCATAACTTTAGATAAACAACTAAATTATAATAAACATATAGACAATTTGGTAGAAAGCTGTAGGGGACCCCTAAATATACTAAGGATTGTAAAAGGTAATGGATGGGGGGCCAGCAATAAAATAATGCTTATGTTCTACAAATCCTTCATCAGGGGGGGAAACTGGATTATGCCAGCATAGTCTATGACTCAGCTGCAGCTTCTAACAAAGCAAAACTGGACAGGATTCAAAATGCAGCCATGAGAACCATTACAGGTGCATTTATATCGACACCAGTAGAAGCTCTAGAAGTAGCTCTCGGCATACCTCCCCTTGGTCTAAGACGGAAAGAACTGAGATTAAATTATTGGAGTAAAGTAGCACAAGAAGTGACCCACCCAGCACATAAAGCATTTGTCAAAAACCAACCAAGTGTATGGGACGTCCCCTTAAATAAAGATAGATATCCAACAGGGTGGAGAACTATAGAAGACCTAATGCAGTTCAAAGAACTATCAAACACAATTGAAAATAGTAATAAATACAGAAGCAAAATACCACCATGGGAACTAAAAACACCAATCATAGACTACTCACTTACTGAAAAGATCAAACAAAACATAGAAGATAAGGAAGCCAAAATGATAAGTAGAAAGTTCATAGAGCAACTAACTAAACAAAGTCTGGCCGTCTACACTGATGGATCCAAGGGTGATAGTGGGCAACTAGGTGCCGGAGTTGTAATACCACAATGGGGAATAAAAAAGAGCTACAGTGTAACGGAAGGGGCATCGATTTTTACTGCAGAGATGGTAGCAATTCTTAAAAGTCTAGAAATAATCGAAGATAACCCACCAGAAGCTGTTACGATATTTACAGACTCACTATCATCACTACAAGCACTAGAACACCCAGGTAATGTAGCCGGCCAGACATAAAGGAAGAAATTCTAGCAATTAATACATCACTAGAGAACAGAGGATGTAGTGTGAGGCTAGTGTGGGTTCCAGCACACATAGGTATAGCTGGCAACGAGTTGGCAGACCAGAACGCCAAGAAGGGAAGAACAAGTAAAAACAATATAAAAGCAGGACTGGGGAGGTCAGAGATCAAGAGCCAAGTGAAGGAAACTATAAACGAGGAATGGAAGACAACATGGAAGGAAAGTAGAAAAGGCAGACACGCGTTCAAACTGCTGAAAGAACCAACGAGGACATGCCAGGTCAGAGAAGAATTAAAGATACCATCGAACAAAAAAAACTGTGGCGTCTCCGACTCGGTGCAGCATACTTCATGGTAGAAGAACCACACTGCCAAGAATGTCAGGAAGAGAATGACATAGACCACTACCTGATCCACTGTAAAAAGTATGAACAACAAAGGCTTGAATTAAAAACTTACTACAGAAATCACAATATAGACTTAACAGGTGATAAGGTTTTAAGTATAGATGCCCCAAGAGATGCCCAATCAATACTTAAAAGATATATACATAAAACAAAGGAAAAAATATAAGGTTAGAACTTCAGGAAAATCATCCAACTAAATAGAAATTAAGCAGCAAGAACTAACAAAGCATTAACAAAAAATAAACTACTCATAGGACAAGGAAAGACAAGGTATTAAAAAAAAAAAGGGACAACAACCCAAAAGGAACAAATACTAATACAAATAAAAACCAAGTGTAAAGGACAACAGTTAGCTTGAAACAATACATAAGAGAAAATAAAATTGACAAATACTAATATAAATAAAAATCAGCAACTGCAAAAGACAACAGTTATTTAAATTGAAAACAAAATTAGTAAATTAAATGACACTAAATACCCCAATTATAACCAACTTTCAGGTTGAACAGGGTAGACCAAGATGGAACGAGAAAAGGCAACAATGATCAGATGCTCAGTGCCCGATCTCCACCCATCAACTCATCAAAACAACAACAACAACGAGAGAGATACACAACGAAAGAGGTTTGAGCCAGACTGGAGACAGAGTTTCGCCACTATCCATGAATTGTGAGCGGATCGCCAGAAACATTTTTAAGTCCAGTATCTGAAGTCTGAGGGTAAGCGAAATTATGATAACTACCGTGTATAATATTTGTTATTTCAGGTTCATATAGAATTCACAAAATGTGCCTGTAAAATAGTCATTGATAATATGTATTGTATTTTTAATATGATCTAACATGTACATTGTGGATGATTGTTGCTTGTACAAAAATTAATCACAAATAGCCCCACAGCCTAATGAAGATATATTTATCATATTGCTTTATCGATTACGAAGATAAAGGCAGTCCCATGGCAGAGATTTGTCATAGGGAAATGAAGTGTTAGAAACTTTCATCATGGAAGATGCCAGTTACGAGGCTAAGGTGACTAGTCCCCTTCCTCGCTGCCTTTGCCTTCCCTAGTTCGAGCGCACAACTTTGTACCCATTTACAGCTGGTAAACTGGAGTGTTCTATAGCCAGTTTCAGTAGAAAGCAACCTGATCACGTGGTCACCCACTTTCTTTATTTATGTATTACTTTTGTGTAGATGCTAAGGATAGCATCAGTATTTGAATTTGTACTTGATATGATTTGGAAGGGTCAAGTTATAGCATATGAAGGGATGTATAGGAGCGGAATAAACCAGATGATGTTTATTACTGTTATGTTAATATTAATTCTGTATCATTGAAATGATGTTACTTGCTATGACTGTATAACTTTGACACCTGATGACTGACTTGTCTGACTTATGTGCTAGTCAGTTACACTTAATTGAAATGTTATTAATGCTATATCACTGAAATGATGTCCTTGCTTACTATGATTGTATAACGGTGACATCTGATGACTGACTGGTCTGACATCTGTGCTAGTCAGCTACAAGTCTAGCCAGATACTAGCCAAGGCTGATATGTTGCAGGTTCCATGAAATAACTCAAACCAGACTGTCCAGTATCAGAAGCCGGTGCAGTTCATCCGAGGCAATCCCACAAAAGTGCAGGACCCCAAAGAGTGAACTTCAACTGGTCATTGGCATCCCTACTGTTGGGCCTACCAAGTCTGATATCAGCAAAGGACAGTTTCAGCAGTATCAAGTTGGAAAGATAAGTGTCCTGTTTGACACTGACCACCTATACATGTGAAACAGCCAATAGTTGAAAACAATAAGTAACCATACATAAACTCAGTCAACTGATGACAGTTATCCTTAAATTCAAAGGACTAATAACAGTGATTTCAGTAACTTTATTATTTAAGATCTGGAAGTATAAACAGACCATAATAGTAATTGTGTGAATACTTATATATATATATGTATATGCTCTTTTCCAACTAGTAGAAATAGAATATTAGTGTAATTATTAAACTATTTTAACTGTACCTGAGGATTTATTCACTTCTTCCATTTGTGGTTTCAGTGAATGTTCATTTTACTTATCCCCTAGAATATAAGTAATCATAAGATAGTCACAGGGAGGAGACACCTTAAATCCTGGTACTACTTCTTACCAACTGGGCCAGGGTTTTCACAGTCTGACTATTTTTATGATAACAATACACCAGTGCTTATTTCTAAGACTGGGGTATTACTTGTAAGACCAGAACTCTTTACTGGCATACTTTTACATAATAAATAATTTTAAATCACCTCCCGCTACAATGAGTCGCATTGGAACACGCCCAACATAAACGCATGTCCCAACAAAAAAAGACCCAATGACAAACAAGTGTCACTGTAATGATCCTCTGTGTTTTCACACAAAAGATCTAATGACACATAAGTGTCTTTTTTTTCCTCGCATGAGGTCGCATTTTTTTTTCCTCGCATGAGGTCGCATTAACTCGCATGAGTCGCATTGGAACACGCCCAACACAAACGCATGCCCCAACACAAAAAGACCCAATGACACACAAGTGTCACCAATGATCCTCTGTGTTTTCACACAAAAGATCTAATGACACATAAGTGTCACTACACTGATCTTTTGTGCCGGGCACATGGTTATATTAGGGCGCATGTCCAAATATAAAAGACCCCTAGGTATGGGTACTGTTATAGTTATAAAAGTTCTATTAGGCGTCCCCTGCCATAATAAAATGTTTCCCACCCAGCACTGTTACAGTCTGGAAATTATATAAAAGTTGTGCGCTTCTGGGCTTTACACTAAACTGTATGGCGCTCAGTATAGCGCGCATCTTCTTTCCCTATCAAAGTTTTTGTTATGTTTTAAATAATTTTTAAAAAGTACATAGGAAAAATCTACATATGAGTCATTGTTATTGTTATTATTTGGTTGCCGTCTGATTGTTTCCCTTTAACAGGAAGAGGATAAATTACATCCCTTGGGTAAAGTAACCTCATTAAGAATCAACAAAATGAGTTGCCCGTCTTCTAAATGTGCTGCAGATTTTACTGAAAGGTTAAGACGTTAACGTTAGTTCTTTCACGTCATTATTTTGATATTCCTGACTCTACTCTTGGGTGTTTTCTACTTATTATTTAAAATATAACTGCAACGTTTGTGGAAAAAAAGATGCATTGAGCATCGTGCAGTTAAGTGCAACGGTTTTTGTTTAAATGAAGTATCCCGTTCAATCCTTGATGGGTTATAATTAGGACATAAGGTGAACTAATTCAAGAAAATAAAGTCAGATTTCCAATACCCAAATATAGTACCTTCTTCCCCCCCCCCTTTCACTCAGTCCAAATAGAGTAAATCAAAACTAAATTTATGTGAATGTTTTTGTGTGTGACCTCTCCTTTCCATGATACAAACAAACAATAAAAATAAAAAACAAACGAATAAACATTAAACAACCTATTGTTATCAAGGTGAAAACGGGTGAGAAAGCCCGAGACTGTCAGAGATTACATCAAATCCACCAATTATCTGCCATCAGCCATACAAGCACCCCATCTGCCTACCCCTTTTCCTCACACCATCATTGATCATCATCATAACCCTCCACTCCCAAAGGAGCATAGGCCTTCAACAAACACATTCCAAGCCCTCCTGTCACGTGCCATCATCTCGAGTTCTTTCCACGTTCTCTTCATCATTTTCCCCTCTGTTTCCAGCTCTCTTCTCCATGTGCTTCTTGGTCTACCTTTGCCTCTCTTGCCCTGGGGGTTCCAGAACAAGGACTGCCTTGTAATGCTATCAACAGGTTTCCTCAGTGTGTGTCAAATCCATCGCCATCGTCGTCTTCTCATCTCTTGTTCCACTGGCACTTGTCTAGTTCTTGCCATCAGTTCCACGTTGGTAACCTTGTCATACTATTTTAGTCCTTCTATTCTACGCAAGCACCCATTTATGAAAGTCTGTAGCTTTTTGGTTGTTGTCTTTGTTGTTCTCCATGTCTCAGAGCTATATAATAGGACTGACTTCACATTTGAGTTGAAGATTCTTATTTTCGTGTTGTATCCGATTTCTCTTGATCTCCATATATTTCCCCAATGCAATGAAGGCTCCTCTTGCCTTTTGTATTCTTATTTTGATATCGCTGTCTGTCCCTCCAACTTTGTCTATATTACTGCCAAGATATGTGTACAATTCTACATCTTGTATTGGTGCTTCTTCAAGTTCAACCCTGTTATCATTACCTGCATTTATTCTCATTATTTTTGTCTTTCCCTGTGTATTTTCAGACCCAATTGCTGTGACCTCTCATCGAGTGTTTTCAATTTGTCCTGCATCTGATTACGGTTATGGGACAGAAGAGCCAAGTAATCAGCAAAATCCAGATCATCCAACTGCTTAGTCAGAGTCCACTGGATACCATTTCTGTTGTGTGTTGTCGGTGATCTCATAACCCAGTCTATTGCCAGCAAGAAAAGGAATGGAGACAAGAAGCATCCTTGTCGCACTCCTGTTCTTATCCCAAACGGTTCCGTAAGCTACCCTTCGTGAAGAACTCTGCATGTCATGCCTTCATATGTTTTCTTTATTAAATTTATGATCTTCAGGGGAACTCCATAATGCCTCATCAATTTCCAAAGTGATTCTCTGTCTACACTGTCAAATGCCTTTACGTAGTCCACAAATCCAATGTATAGTGGTGAATTCCATTCCAGACTTTGTTCAACTATTATTCTCAAAGTGGCTATCTGGTCTGTACATGATCTGTTTTGTCGAAAACCTGCTTGTTCATCTCTCAGTTTCTTGTCTATGGACTCTTTTAGTCTCTCAAGGATAATCCTGTTTAATTCTTTTCCTGGCTCTGATAGTAACATTATTCCTCTATAATTTGTGCACTCTTGTAAATTTCCCTTCTTAGGCAACTTAACCAGATTTCCTTCCTTCCATTCTGCTGGTATCTCTTCCTGTTCCCAGACTTTACCAAGTAATTTATATAACATCTCTGTAGCCGTGTCGATATCTGCTTTGATGGCCTCTGCTGGAATGCCATCAGGTCCAGACGCTTTTCCACCTCTTAGAAGCTTTATGGCTTTCTTTATTTCTTCCTTTGTTGGTCTTTCACCGTTAATTTGTAGCTCTTCTTCTGCTGGCTGGATGTCCGGGGGGGGGGGGGGGTTTGTGGAGCTGGTCTATTGAGAAGGTCCTCAAAATATTCTGTCCACCTCTTCATTTGCTGAGTATTGCTGAGCAGTTTTCCATTCTTGTCTTTTATGAGACAACTTGTTTGCTTGTATTTCCCTGTTAGCTTCTTTGTGCTGCTATACAGTTCTCTCATATTTCTTTTGGCTGCAGCATCTTTTGCCTCTTTTGCCAACTCCTCAATATACTTCCTCTTGTCTCTTTTGATACTTCTTTTTACTTCTATGTTTTCTTCTGTGTACACTTCTTGAGCCTTGGCTTTGGAACTTCTGGTTTTGCTTGTGTTTAAATCTGCTTTCTTGTTTTTTCCTGTCTTTTATCTTATTGATGGTTTCTGTTGTTATCCATGCTTTTTGTTGTCGTTCCCTTTTCCCCAGTATGTCTCATTCCATACAGTTTTGACCTGCTGCCAATAGTCTTCTGTATTCTCTACATCTTCCAGCTATTAGAGCACTTGGAATTTGTTGGATATTGTGACCGCAAATTTGTCTCTTGTTTCTTGATTTCTTAGATGTCCTACATTAAATTGTTGTCTATAATTTTGCATTGTTGCATATCTCTTGAGTTTCATTTTTACTTTGGCTATCAGAAGGTGGTGATCTGATGTCACATCTGCTCCTCTATATACCTTTACATCCTGCAATGACGATCTAAACTTCTTGTTTATGCATATATGATCAATCTGATTTTCTGTTCTATGGTCTGGTGATATCCATGTTGCCTTGTGTATTCTCTTATGTGGAAACATGCTTCCTCCTATAGCCAGTTGATTTGAAGCACAGAAGTTTGAGAATAGTTCCCCATTTTCATTCATTATTCTTAGTCCATGTACCATCATTGATGCTTATACATTAATTTTAGTTCCCCAGTTATGGATGAATTGCATGCCTGTGAATAATCTAATATTGGTTTTCTCTATTGTTCATACTTCCTACATTTTAATAAGAAATGCTCTATATTATTTTTTTTCTAGACACTCTGCACAATAAGGCTCTTCTACTCTAAAATAGCCCATTCCTAGTTGCAGTCTAAGAAGTTTCATATTGCTGGAATTTTAAGTTCTCTAGATACCTGACATGTTCTTGCTGGAGCCTTGAACAATTTAAATGCATGTCTTCCCTTCAGACTTCCATCCCACTCTACTGTCCATTCCTCAGTTATTATTCTTTTAATTAAGTTTTTGATCTCTGTTTTACTCATCCTCACATTTATTTGGTTTCTATTATTTCTACTTTTCTTAGCTTTTTAATCCGCCTTTTCATTAGCTTCTATGTCAAAATGTGAAGGTATCCAAGCTGTTAGAAGAGAACATCCTCTGGAGCATGGGTAAGTATTTGCCAGTAATATCTCTTCTGCTATATCAGGTCTGCTGCATTCTCGTAAGTTTCTTATAGCTTGAATAGCAGAAAGTGAGTCTGTTAATACTGTCAATTTATGAGGAGGGTTGTTAGAGAAGATTTCCAGAGCTTTCAGAATTGCAACCATTTCTGCCGTGAAAACAGATGCATTATTTGTTATACTATACTGTTCAAAAAAAGAAACGCAACATTTTAGGTGTCACTTTTATAAAAGATATTCGCTGATTGGACATCAGTAAACCTATCGACTGTGTCCATCTGGTCATTAACTGCTCGTGGTTACCTGAATTGTACTCACTTCATGATTCGTGAGGTCATGAAAGAGGTCAAGGTCAAAACAACATTTTTGACAATAACTCGTGACAGGTTTATGAGAATCCCGTGAAACTTACTGAACACAAAACTCTCTGACCATATTATTGAATGCCTATAAAAGATTGAAGCTCCTCGAATAAATTCAGTTGAAAATTCAATGCGTAAGTATGGCTCATCTCACTACAGAACAACGACTCATCATCATTGGACGTTTACAGACTGGACAGTCACAAAATGTAGTGGCCAGACAATTTAATGTGGTTAGAAGCACCATTAGTCGCCTTTGGAGACGATTTCAAGAAACTGGCTCAGTGGCAGACCGGCCGCGCAGTGGAAGACCCAGAGTCACAACTCCTGCCGAATACCGCTTCATACGGCAGCGTCACCTCAGGATTCGACTTGCATCTGCGTCCTTCCCAGTCTAGTCAATGTCAGCAGCTCGTCGAATTTCAGATCAAACGGTCAGAGGTTATTGTCAAAAATGTTGGATTGACCTTGACCTCTTTCATGACCTCACGAATCATGAGGTGAGTACAATTCAGGTAACCACGAGAAGTTAATGACCAGGTGGACACAGTCGATAGGTTGACTGATGTCAAATAAGCGAATATCTTTTATAAAAGTAACACCAAAAATGTTGCGTTTCTTTTTTTGAACAGTATATATCCTTTCACAATTTGCCACATGGGAACATAAATTCCTATCCCCAGTTTTTTTTATCGTCTCCATTAGATCCATCTGTGTACCCTGCCAGAAGCACACGACTTTTATATAATTTCCAGACTGCAACTTTGGTGCAAAAAGGTTTTAACTGACGTCCGTGATGGTACACCTGAGAGAATTAAATTTACAGGGGATATAAGCCGTCCACGAGGGAGTTTTTATCTATTACGGCTAAAAGGTAACTATTGCAGATAAAAATTAACAAATGCGGATAAAAGTTAACTATTGCGGATAAAAGTAGAAACATAATTTATACGTCACACCCCCACCCCAATCGTAACACAACGTCACAAAATTGTGATCCCCTCCCTCTCTCCCCCTCCTCACTGCGTGATGTTATATGGGGGCCGACCCCTATTTGATTAATTTTCCTTTCTTGGTTGGAGATAATTCATACGTGTCCTGCTTGAAGACGCGGGGAGAGAACTAGGTGTGGTGGAGCAATACAACTAGATATCGAGTCGAGATCGTTATCAGCTTTTCTGTTTCGTAAAGGAAGACGCCCATGAAAATGTAATTATAAATAGGAGAACACAATAAGGAAGTAAGCA
This sequence comes from Oreohelix idahoensis, assembly GCA_024509875.1. NCBI lineage: Eukaryota > Metazoa > Mollusca > Gastropoda > Stylommatophora > Oreohelicidae > Oreohelix > Oreohelix idahoensis. The sequence goes on from JAMPIV010009855.1 coordinate 191,196, forward strand.
AGTTCAGGTGTATTGTTTGTTACATGCAAGCAGCCATCCTTGTCGACTGTATTAAGATTTCACGGCGGAGATATGAATCCCACTTATGCGTAACATGGTCTGAGAATACACCAACAGAGGTGAGTATATTAGTCATATTAACAATTTGTTCATTCTGATACACGAGTTTACATAAAATAGACGTCAGCAGTAAATATCTGCTAAAATAAAAATTGTTGTGAATGTTTAAAAATGGCAGAAGCTCAGTAAAAACACAGAAAGTACATAATGACAGAACTAAGCTGGTCGATGGATGAGTGTGTCCTCCTGAATGACGGTCTATCTAAAACTGTGTGCAGACGATTGGGATTCAGCAACACCATTCTTATTGTTAGTCCCCACCCCTGTCTACACTGCACAAAAAGGATGGTGTTCTTAAAGAAAGATGAAAAAAAAATGTCAATCTCCTGGAATTTCATTTCAGTTTTTCAATGTGAGCCTCAAGTGTGAAAGTAATCTTCTTCTTCTTCCTCGTTCGTCCTGAAAAGGACGTTGGTTGCGTTATGTGACTGCATTCTCTATTGCGCATCTTTGGGATGACAACATTATATTAGTTACCTGTTGCGTCTTACCTAATGGAGCAGTATTGACAACCAACATTATATTAGTTACCTGTTGCGTCTTACCTGATGGAGCAGTATTGACAACATTATATTAGTTACCTGTTGCGTCTTACCTGATGGAGCAGTATTGACAACCAACATTATATTAGTTACCTGTTGCGTCTTACCTGATGGAGCAGTATTGACAACATTATATTAGTTACCTGTTGCGTCTTACCTGATGGAGCAGCATTGACAACATTATATTAGTTACCTGTTGCGTCTTACCTGATGGAGCAGTATTGACAACATTATATTAGTTACCTGTTGCGTCTTACCTGATGGAGCAGTATCGACAACCAACATTATATTAGTTACCTGTTGCGTCTTACCTGATGGAGCAGTATTGACAACATTATATTAGTTACCTGTTGCGTCTTACCTGGTGGAGCAGTATTGACAACATTATATTAGTTACCTGTTGCGTCGTACCTGATGGAGCAGTATTGACAACATTATATTAGTTACCTGTTGCGTCTTACCTGATGGAGCAGTATTGACAACCAACATTATATTAGTTACCTGTTAAGTCTTACCTGATGGAGCAGTATTGACATCATTATATTAGTTACCTGTTGCGTCTTATCTGATGGAGCAGTATTGACAACCAACATTATATTAGTTACCTGTTAAGTCTTACCTGATGGAGCAGTATTGACAACATTATATTAGTTACCTGTTGCGTCTTACCTGATGGAGAAGTATTGACAACCAACATTATAATAGTTATCTGTTGCGTCTTACCTGATGGAGCAGTATTGACAACATTATATTAGTTACCTGTTGCGTCTTACCTGATGGAGCAGTATTGACAACCAACATTATATTAGTTACCTGTTGCGTCTTATCTGATGGAGCAGTATTGACAACCAACATTATATTAGTTACCTGTTAAGTCTTACCTGATGGAGCAGTATTGACAACATTATATTAGTTACCTGTTGCGTCTTACCTGATGGAGCAGTATTGACAACCAACATTATATTAGTTACCTGTTAAGTCTTACCTGATGGAGCAGTATTGACAACATTATATTAGTTACCTGTTGCGTCTTACCTGATGGAGCAGTATTGACAACCAACATTATATTAGTTACCTGTTGCGTCTTACCTGATGGAGCAGTATTGACAACCAACATTATATTAGTTACCTGTTGCGTCTTACCTGATGGAGCAGTATTGACAACATTATATTAGTTACCTGTTGCGTCTTACCTGATGGAGCAGTATTGACAACCAACATTATATTAGTTACCTGTTGCGTCTTACCTGATGGAGCAGTATTGACCAAATTATATTAGTTACCTGTTGCGTCTTACCTGATGGAGCAGTATTGACAACCAACATTATATTAGTTACCTGTTGCGTCTTACCTGATGGAGCAGTATTGACAACATTATGTTAGTTACCTGTTGCGTCTTACCTGATGGAGCAGTAAGTCTGTTCTTTCTTTGCCGCCTCAGAGGCCTCCGGAAACTATAAGGGAGGCAAAAAAAAAGGGAGGCAAGCCACACATTAAACGGTAGTCCAATAGCAGATACTGTCGTAGGGGAGTGAAGGTGTTAGAGACTTCATGTCTACTAAGTCTCCGCTCAATGAACTGTGATGACCGTTTCCCTTCCTCGCTGCCTTTGCCTTCTCTAACTAACGAGCAGGGTCAGTACCCATTTACAGCAGGGTAGACTGGAGCGTGACAATACTAGGTTCCTCCCACCCCCGGTAGCTTTGCCCCAAGAAGCAAACCATTTAGCCGATCAACGCCCTAAACTACCCAGACATTACCTTACAAATAAATCTAAAGAACCAGTTGTCGTTGTGTGGCTACTGAGAAATGTCTGGTCTTCATTTATTCTACTAATGATTTTGTATGCATCCTCATATAACACTGCAACAACATCCTCATATAACACTGCAACAACATCTTCATATAACCACTGCAACAGATATTTCACTTGTCACTTCAGATTGTTTATTACATCTGCGCTTGTATCCAGGAAAGCGTAATAAAACCAATTATATATCAACCGACTCAATTTCCCTTAACACGGCAAGTCACAGACCGAGTGTATAAGTGATAAATCATTGTAACTGTGTTCTAATAATAGGGTTCTTGCAAGTAAACTATGAGTAAACAATAATAGCTACTACACACCAGTGTTACCACCACGGTGAGAATTATTATACTCTAGTAACACAACAGAGTGCTACATTTTAGTCCTCCCTGCATATGCTTCGACGGGGTAATATTCTTTGTATTTAATTTCTCATGTCTCATACTCAGCTCTCTAAGTCTCTCCTTTCCCTGACGAAGGCCTTGAGGCGGCAGCGTAGGCAGTTTTCTTTGTCTTAGTCCAGTCAGACGCGTTACCGTCTCCCCTCTTTGTTAATAAAGACATTACATTTCTGCATCAGGTAAAGTAAGAAATGTAAGTGCTTTGACCATCTCATGAAAATGGAACTCTATGAACTATCACTGCACGCCTACGACGGTAGAAGATCTAGTTTCACAGCACGAGGAAGACCAAAAAATAGATGGACGACGCCATCAAAGAAATCCTACAACAACAGACTCACAACAACCACTGCTACACACTTTTCTCAAGAAGGCAAACTTCAACTCTCCACTACACACTCCAGCAAGAGGAGGCCGAAGAAGTAAAATATAACTAAGTAATTAACAAGCCATTACAGTTTGATTGGCTATTGTGATAACATTTTAATTATCCACGACTACAAAATTTAATTACACAAACAGATAAGTGGTAAGCATTGATGCGCCCGTGCCATAACAATTCGTTAATTCTTGCAATGTCTAGTATTGTCGTTAGTTGTTGCAATGTCTAGTATTGTCGTTAGCTGTTGCAATGTCTAGTATTATCTTTAGTTATTGCAATGTCTAGTATTATCTTTAGTTGTTGAAATGTCTAGTATTGTATTTAGTTGTTGCAATGTCTAGTGCTGTCGTTAGTTTTTACAATGTCGTCCAGGATGTTTGTGTGTATGACAGCCTAGGAGTGGTGAACAAGACAGCAAGTACGGCAGACACGCCCGTTATTGAATTTCACTCTGGGCTCTGTCTACAGTGTATTATTAAAGTGTCCTCAGTTACGATGTAGAAGGGCCTACTGATGTCGCTTTGTAACCGACGCCTGAAATGGATATGTTAGATACGCTTGTTTGTAAATCTTTATTACACATAAGGGAGGGAAACCCGAGGCCTGTAAACAGTAAATTAATATGAAACAAATATAAAGGTATGTTATCAGGCACTCGCAGGAAATAAAGAAGTAGAACACCAGACAACAGAAAAACAACAGACATGAGTGGCTTACCCAGAATTTTAACACTGGACCTTCCGTGCGACAACCCCGCCTAGCCATGCAAGCGAATCACACTATCCGCCCTGCCATCTACGCATCATCAAAAATGATGTTTCAATGGCAGGTCAACAGTGCGAACCACAATACATGACACCAGAAGTCCTTTATATTTGTTTCATATGAATTTACTGTTTACAGGCCTCGGGTTTCCCTCCCTTATGTGTAATAAATGTTTATACAATACCAAAACCTACCCACTATCCTGTTCTCACTGTTCTAGTCTACTATCATTTACTGGACACAGTATTAAGGTCCTTGTCTTGTTGGATTCGGCCTATACTGCTTGATAGAAATACAACAGAAGTGATTGCGTCATTAATAGGCTGAACTGCCCATGGTGGACTTCTGGTGTCATGTATTGTGGTTCGCACTGTTGACCTGCCATTGAAACATCATTTTTGATGATGCGTAGATGGCCGGGCGGATAGTGTGATTCGCTTGCATGGCTAGGCGGGGTTGTCGCACGGAAGGTCCAGTGTTCAAATCCTGGGTAAGCCACTCATGTCTGTTGTTTTTCTGTTGTCTGGTGTTCTACTTCTTTATTTCCTGCGAGTGCCTGATAACATACCTTTATATTTGTTTCATATTAATTTATTGTTTGTAAATCTGTAGGTTTATTATCGTGACTCATCATTAAAAAACTCGTCCTCTTTTCCAGTCGGTTTTTTATGTGCTCGTAAATAATATTTTGGCTAGGCGCGTCCCGTTCAGCTTAGACACATGGTCCGTCGGTGTGATAAAATTAACCGTGATACAACGTTAAAATATCTCCAAAGATAAAATGTAGGGATAAAATTAATGCGTAAGCTACTAGAAGACATAATCGCCCATGCCGCGGGTCACCACCCGCCATGGAAACTAACTTGTTAGACGTGAAGGCAAAACGTTTACCCTTGTAGACGGGATGAGAAAGGAGATCAAAAGAAAAAAATATGACTGAACACGTGCTTGAAACTAGCAAGGCTAAAAAGACGAAATTGGTGGGGAAAGGAAAAAAATTCACGTCCCCAAGTTGACACAAGGTAAAGAAATGGACAAAAGGGACCTTAGCTATTATACGCAACAGTCATTTCTGGACGCTTTTGCGATACTGAGTCCTGTTATTTGAATTCAGCGGCAAACGCATTACAGAAGATGCTCGAACATATTTAAAAAAAAACAACTAACCTTGAAAAGTAACTTTTTCTTAATAATAATGTTAGGAATATAAAACCTAGCTGGCCTGATGGCCCATCTTGAGTAGAGAAATAATATGCTTTCATTTATACAGACGGATAGATAATAATGAAGATATTGACAAAAGACTGTGTTGTTCATATCAGCGAGCGACTGCATTGAAACAAAAAATGTCACTAATTTTCAAAAAATTGCGGCCTTGAGACTCAAGTGCTAAAATCTAGTTAGAATGAAAGAGAAGGGGAATTAGTGGACGGTTGTGGCTAAAAATAACTCTAGAGGCAGATTCGTGTAGGAAATGCCTATATAAACAAGTGTGTTTTTGTTAACAACGCAAGTAGAGACAGACGGACCAACAGACAATAATACATACTTGACTGAGGTATGACTGAATTGACTTTTGGTAGGAGGTTTGAATTTGAAAAGGGGAAAGGCGGTGATTGGCCACAAATAATCATATTGTCGGCGCTCAGACGCGCATTTTTGCCATTCAACATAAACTGTCCAAGTAGTAGACACAGAAATTCTTCAGTGGTGTATTTCCCAAAAGCTAATTGAAATATTTAGAGGGACGCCATACTAGAGCCAGCAGCTCAGCTGAGTTTTGCTAGCAAATAACTGTGTTCTCTATTCATAATTTTGAACTGTGAGTTTTTTATTTGGCACCAAAGTGGTGTCAAATGCTATGTTGAAACATACAAGTGTGGACCAGTCCAGTCTGGTATTTTGGCAGAGCAGCCTTATATTGCCCCCAAGCACGGAGAGGTGGGGCCACCAGATTCCAGCACCAGAACTACTCAGTCAAGATACGTGAGCGTCTGGCCTGCTGGACATTCACTAACTTATTTTCTAACACACCAACTATATTCCCATCAATAAATGGACAATGTTTAGTAGCCATAGACAGGGAGTGATGAAGTCACCCCAACAGCATATCCATTAATCGTTCTCCCAGATAAATTACAACTATAAACAGTAGTAATATTAACTAGTCTTGTAAAATACATATGTACACACTTTTCATTTATTATGCCATATATTCATGCATTTCATTCATAATTTCAAAACCTTTCATATGTTCTGACCAAAATAAAACCTTGGTTCAGAACAAATAAACTTAAAGAAAATTTACTATCAAAATTTTACACAGCTTGAGTTAGTTCAGTGTGTTATAACATTTTATTAATATTATTAGACTTATTAAATATCTGTGTGTGTGTATGTAAACTACCACAACACATTACATATCAGTACCCTAGAATTTTAACGTAGCCACATTCATTAGTAAAAAAAGATATGTGTGAGGTCGTAAGTGGTAGCAAGAAGGGCCTTCTGTAAATTCACAGCTACATTTATCTCAGGAGCCTTCACAGCTGACCTCATGCATCACACTAGGTAATATCACAACCATACAGTACCATCAAATCCACTACAGTCGGTTACATTAGAGCGCATATCCAAAAGAAGACATTTTGGTCTCGTTCTTTTGTGTATTTTGTGTAATCCAGTTGGTTCTAACTTCTCCTTGGGGAAGTTTTGATTATCAAACTATTTTATCTCTTGTGTAATCAAGTCGGTTATAACTTATCCTTGGGGAAGCTTTGATTACACTGACAAACAACATTTTTCTTTCTTATATAAGAATAAGTGTTCTTAGGTCAGTTTCTTGCGCTGATTTCAAATTTGAAATCCGTTTATCACTATCACATCGGGTTCTTAAGATATTTGTGAACAAATATATTTTTGGGAAACCGTTATTTGCTCCGTTTCATTTTTACTATATAACTTATTAAAAATTAATAAAATGCAAAATAATTCTATTTTTTATACTGCTAACAGATGCATGACATATGTTACGCTATTTTTCAAATAGTTACTGTATTTTTAAATAATTCTGAGCCAAATATGGCTTCTAGAAGTTGTAGAAATTTGGCTGATCTGTTCTGCTACGTGTACCGATCGTGTTCACCAGAAAAACTTTACACCATTACTAAAGAAAGCATATGAACTTTATTTCGATTCGAAAGTTGATGATGCAAATAAATCTTGGAAGCCAAATGCAGTTTGTTCGACTTGTGCAAATACATTGGCAGGTTGGTTACAAAAATTGCCGAAGCATAAGTCGATGCCTTTTGGAGTACCAGTAATATGGCGTGAACCGACAAATCACGCTACTGATTGTTACTTCTGCTTGACAAATATCCATGGTTTTACTTTTAAAACTAGAAAGTCTGTGGTTTATCCAAATATTGAATCGGTTTCGAAACCAGTGCCTCATGATCCAATCACGTGTCAGATCCCAGTTCCACCAGAACAATATCTGTTGGACGTGAATGAACCATCAGAAAGTGATAGTTTACCTGCTTTAGAAACTAATTCTGACTCAGATTATATACCGGTGAATGATGGTGTTCACTTAATTAACTATTCAGAACTTTCAGATCTAATACGTGATCTCGCTCTTACCAAAGGACAAGCGGAATTACTCGGTTCGCGACTCACAGAATAGAATCTTTTAGCGCCCAATACTCCGATATCTAAATTTCGTCATAGAGAACTTGTTCAATACTTTGAGATGGATGATGACATTTGCTATTGCAAAGATGTAAACGGTCTAATGGTGCACCTCGGTCATGAGCACATAGTCAACGAATGGCGACCTTTCATCGACTCTTCCAAGACTAGTCTAAAAGCCGTGTTATTGCATAACGGAAATTTATTTTCATCAATTCCAGTCGCCTACTCTGTTCATATGAAAGAAACTTATGACAATATGGCTATACTTTTGGCAAAAATAAAGTACAATGACTACCAATGGCGGATTTGTGTAGCCCTAAAAGTCATTGCAATTCTCACGGGCATGCAGACTGGGTATACTAAATTTTGTTGCTTCCTATGTGAATGGGACAGCCGCAACAGACAGGAACATTATGCAAGAAAGGTGTGGTCTATCAGGGATCGTATGCAGCTCGGGCATAAAAATGTAATACACGAGCCATTAGTTAACAAAGACAGCATAATTTTACCATCGTTACATATAAAGTTGGGGCTCATGAAGAATTTCGTAAAAGCGTTAGGTAAAACGAGCAAAGCTTTCACTTATCTTCGAGAAAAGTTTCCGCAAGTTAGCGATGCAAAGATAAAGGAAGGTATCTTTGTAGGACCTCAGATTAGGAAAGTTATTGCAGACAAACAATTCGAGAACTTGTTACATGATAGTGAACTTCGCGCATGGATGGCATTCAAATCGATCGTCAATAACTTTCTGGGAAATCACAAATCTGTCGACTATGTGCATATTGTTAAGCAGTGCATAGATGCATACAGTATTATGGGCTGTAACATGTCCCTCAAAATCTATTTGCTCGATTCGCATCTTGACTTTTTCCCTGACAACCTTGGCGAAGTCAGCGATGAACATGGAGAACGATTCCATCAAGATATCGCCGTAATGGAGTCACGTTATCAAGGACCGTGGAGTGTGACCATGCTTGCCGATTATTGTTGGATGCTTCATCGCGATGTACCACATGCCATTCACCGACGAAAGTCGACTGCAAAGAAATTCAAGCTTACATAACTGTTATACTTCTTGTACGAATGATGTTGTAATACTCTATGCGTTGTTAAAAAACTTCAATTGCATATTTCTAGAGATCCCGACCTGATAGAGAAAAATGGTTTGCAGATTTAAAAACAGCGCATTAAAATTGACCAGAAAAACATAGAAATGTTAGAGAAAGGAAAAAAAAATTTTTTTTGGTTAGCCAGTGATCAAACTATTTTATCTCTTGTGTAGTCCCTAGATGGCACGCTGTGATGATATTGCCTCCCCTTCTCCGCAGTAGTGGTCAAACAATGGCCAATCTTAGAGTATAATGATTTAGAGTTATCAACCTTTGCTCAGGATTACTCCTGGCAGAGACATATGTAGAAGAATGAAGCTTATACTGTGGTAGGGAATGCAGTCAAGGGAGAAGTTAAGGGGATAGTACAGTCAATTAGAAATATTCAAGAAAACATGTAAGTTAAGAGGTAGGGATCATAAGGTTAAGGGGTAAACAGGTTGGCGTGATAGCCACGAGCTCACCAGGGCTCCATAAAAAATAGGTGACTAAGAATAGAACGAGACAAGTGATTGGGCTCAGGTCAGTTGGCCAGACCAATCAGAAGGAAAGGACTGTTAGCGGTCAACGGGGGATGGAAAAATAGTGTTTTTCACGGGCAGTTGGTGTAGAACCGTGAAAAAGAGCGGCTGGCTCACGAGTGGGAACAGAGTCGTTAGTCAGAGCAGTTAGCTCGATATGAATTAGTTCTAACAGATGCAAATTGGTGTTAACGAGGTTTTCCTAGATGCAGCATGTGCTAAATCTTTAGCAGAGCACAAATAGATTCTTTAAACTAGAAGTGAGCAGAATTTCTTAACGTTGAGGATATTTGCTGTAGAGTAAGGAACCAGAGTTTCCATGTACACGCTACCAACCATCTATTGTGTGAGTACGGTTCACGAGTACCGACTAATGTATATGTTGCGGCCATTTTCATTATTTGTAGGTAGCCTGGTGATATTGCCAGGTCTAGCATGCGTTTGTATATAATCATGGCTGTATTGGATCAACCTTAAGGTTGGAAATAAATGTTGTAACATTTTTATGAAACCTGAGTCCTGAACTAGTGTATGACGGTCTGAGTGCACCTGTCGAGTTACTTACAAAGAAGCGTGACTGCTTGTCCAGTTGGTACGAAGTATAGTTAACACAACCCCTATTACCATCAGCCTTTACCCTTTGTCGGCGTCTGTGGCCTAATGGATATGAATGCGGTTTCATAATCCAGATATACCAGGTTCGAAACCTGCTGCAGGCGATTTGGTAGCAGATCGCTTTGTGTGGATTTTTAACAATGGTATAAGCGCCGTACCGTTCAGAAAGCAATGGCAAACTACTGAACGTAAAAATATTGCCTAGAAAAATCACAAAACAGCCAATAAAAGCTGGGGTTGATTGCCACGTCCTGTAAAGGATAAGCAACTAACTTTTTTTTTACCCTAGAACATGGAGTCCCGAGAGTACGCCACCAGATCACGGGCCTGTAAATTGCCATTCGAACGAGTCATCTCGAGCGGCAACTATGCACACGAAATGGCCTAACTTCTATAAGCAGCGGTAACTAGGAGAGACAGATTTGTACAGTACCATCCTTCTACCACTAACCCATTGGCACTTACCAGCATGTACTGGCTGCCACAATACTTTAGGGAGCGTCACAGGATTTTAAAGAAAAGCAAGTGTCGCCGTGGATCGTATTAGAAGGTTCGGACCACTGCCCTTTCAGTAGATAGTGTTTAGTAAGGTAAATGTGACAAGCTTCCTTCTCTCAGACTGACAAAAATACTTTCTCATGCTCTCTGTTGATTCAAACGAATTCACCCGAGTAATAGCAGTGAAGATGTCAAAGGTCGAACTTTATTAACAAGGTTAGCAGTCTTTCATAACGACAGCTTCTTCAACAACAAAAGTATTCAATATTCAAAACTGCAATTTCTTGTCTTCTTACTATTTGCTTATTTCAGCTATCACAATGTCATTTAATTCTTCAGGTAGAAACTTCTTTTTATTCTCTTCTGTACTGACTGTTTATTTTAGGTTTCTTTTCATATGTCTCTTGGTATATCTCACTAAGAGAAAACTGGCCTTACCGCCAGGGCTGTCACTTTGCCAAGATTTTCGTCTATTATTCTTCTCTACTCAGACCTGGTCTGCTGAGCTACACATGTTACTGATATATAAAAGTGTTCAACGTACCTGGGTTTGTTCTCAAACGAAATACACTTTCTTTTCTTTCACATCTATCATGTCCTCAGAATAAAATACTATCACAATAAAATACTGCCGTACACCAAATTTATGGTACATAATGTACTGAGCGTTTTCTATACACTCTATTTCTCACAGCATAAATCTTGCTAATCATCTAAGACTGAGTATGTTTTCTCACACATCTATTACGCTGAGCGCGTTTCTCAAGTCTAACTTTAACACTTGGGAGAAAATCCTTTTTCCTTCCTACGCATAGCGCGTCTCAAACCCGACTGCTCTAAACAACCCCGTTCTCATTTTTCTTTGTTCCCCCTAAACTGTGTTCACGCACCTCAACTTTCCCGTGCGTACTTTTTTTTCCAACTCACTCAAATCCGCAAGGGACATAAATCTTACATTATCTCCCTTTGAATGTTTTACCTGAACAGCGTACCCTCTTCTTTAAGGCTTACTACAAACTCGTCATATGCTAATTTTCTACACCATAATTGCTGACCCACTAAATCTACTTAACCATAATCTAGCACTTTTATCCATCAACCGAAATATGTGGAGTTTCCTCCCTTACGACAAAGTCTTACTTCACTCATCTTATCTCCCTGCAACAATGACAAACAATCTGCAACCAAACCCACCTACATTTCCCAAACCATTTTTCCACACTCTTTCGCTCTATCAAAACCAAACCACCGTTCACACAAGCATAAAAACTGAGATCATCTAAGCTGTCGTGAACTAATTATTCTCTCCCTCTACTGTGAGGAAATATCGACTCGTATTTTCTCAGAGTAGTGCTCCACAAACTTTGTCAACGATTCAAAAGTGTTGTGATCCAATGGATCCCATCTCATTGTAACATCACCGGCAATGAAGAGGCTGACAGAATGGCAAAAGAAGGTTCACATCTACTTCAGCCTGATGCAAGCATAACTTTTGAGGAGGCAAAGAGTTTTATCAGAATCAGATACAGAAACAAATGGAATGTAGAACATCCAGGGCACACACAGAATGATGCTTACTACCAGCTCCACAGAAGAGAACAAGTGGTAATCTTCAGATTCCGCACTGGCCACAACAGATTGAGATGCCGTCTATTCAACAAGCTAAAGATAGGAACTACCGATCAGTGTAACTGTGGCACTGACAAAATGACTGCTGAACATCTGCTTCAAAGTTGCCCCTTATACATGGTACAGAGAAAGTGCGTATGGCCGACGCCAGCTCCTTTCGTGGAAAAGCTTTACGGGAATTCAAATAGCCTCAAACTGACTACTGCTTTCTTTGAGAACATTTAAGTGGACGTCTGAGAGTGTACGAAGAAGTATTTTCTAAGCCCCCAGCTGAACTTTAACAGCTCTTTATGATTATGTATTTAAAAAAATATGAGTCATACTGGTGCAGACATACAGTTCACTGAATAGTGGTTAATACAGCTATAGATTTAAAGTTAAAGATTGTGACGACTGGTCCAATCTTCTCTTCATTTAATTTACGAGACACCATTTTTTTTTTATTCATCTTCAATGCATGATCGAAAAGCCGGTAAAAATACGCGGTAAATTTTCTCTTGTTGGTAAATATTTTCCTAGCGTCAAGTACTATTTTTAGATTAACGATGTCATTCTAAACCTAACCTCAGTGGCCTGAAACCGGTTATGAATTAGGGCAGGCTATTTTAGACTCAACTAGAACCAGTCTAAACCCACTCTAGGAAATCCCTCACGTGACTTTTAACGTTATTGATTGGAGTGTCTATTGGACGCCAAAATCCCCAGCGGAAATAACGCGCTAAAAGTTTACGCCCAGTGATGCGAAATTACTTGCATTCAGCGTTAAAGCACCGTAAAGCCACGTGTCTAAATTGCAGATTAGAGTCCAATCTCTGAGTAAGTAAGTGAAATCTTGTTAGAAAATAGTATTGTGGTGAAATGTGTAGTACCTTGCAAAATCGACGCAGTAATTGGTCCGAACTTGTTTTGCTTTATTCATTTTTCCTTTACTATCGCATCTAGCCACATGGCTACAATGTGATCTGATGTATTTTATGATCCCACGGGATGAGACTGTTCAAAGTGTTCATATTAATTTTAAAGGGATTATATATTAATTTCCATATGAATTCATCGTATTTGACCCGACGTTTATACGAGAAGTTTATTATATATTAATTTCCATATTAATTCATCGTATTCGACCAGACGTTTAGACAAGAGGAAATTAATATCAATAATAATGTTGACAGACAATGCTATATATATTCATCATAATTTACATGACGATTCGACCAGAGATGAAGTGTTGGGATAATGTCGTCAGACAATTCTATAATACTGGTGTCCGACAATTATATGTTTATTCATCATATTTGACATGACGGTTAGGACGAGGCACAGAACTAGAATACTGTCGCCCTACCTTTCTATGATAATGCAGTGAGTTTAACTGACAGTTCTATGATAATTCAGTGTGTTTAACTGACAGTTCTATGATAACTCAGTGTGTTTAACTGACAGTTCCGTGATAATTTAGTGGGCTTAACTGACAGTTCCATGATTTTTTTTTTTCGTTCGCCCGCTAATACTCGAGGCGAAATCTCAGGTTATTATTATTTTATGTCTAACCTGACATTGATTTTACGTGAGTATCCCTTTATTTCTTGTACAGAGACAGGTGTCCCTCGCCATTCAGGCAAATACTCGCCGATTTCGGAGGTACCCATTGCAGCTGGGTAGGCTCAGGAGCCGCCAGTCCCTGGTCGACGACACTCCTTTAAATGTCCTCGCCAGGTCTCGAGTTAATCCAGTCCAAATCCCGGTCGACGAAAAATCCTCAAATGCCGTCGCCCGGGTTTGATCCTGTATCACCCGGTCGCCAGAGCGGTGTTGTAACCACTACGCTAGCGCGGCTCCCAGTTCCATGATAATTCAGGATGTTTAACATGGCGATAAATGGGTAAAGAATTTTAACACTGCCGTGTCGCGAGAGGTTCAGATGTTATTGAAAATAGGAAGATATCCTGGACATAAAGGTGTATCAGATGATACCAGGATAGTGCCAGATAAGTGTCTGGTCTTATCAGCAATACCCCCTTCTCTGAAGAGAGTAAGGGTGTATAGACAACAAAGGTAGGGTCAAGCTGTGCAAGTTACCAGAGAAGATGGTAAAGTATTACTCTGATTCCCTAACTGCTACCTCTCCAGATCCTCCTCTGTTAATATGATATTACTATTGTTTCTGACTCTGCTAGGGGAAATTATTTAATTAAAATTTACCAACATTGAATAAAAACTTAACTTAAAGAATTTAAGTAAATCTGTTGGTAAATATTTACAATTTTATTTCTACATGAACTCTTTTCTGTTTGAAAAGTTTTTTTTTTAAATCAAATATTTTACAAAAGTAAATAAATAAGAACAGTTAAACGAATGTCTTTCCCTTGTGTTAAGATGTCTATCATCTTGTAGACAGTTTAGCTTGCTTGATCTTTCACTGAAGAATTACTAGTGTTATTAGTTCAATTTAATTGAAGCTCTTTACTGGTTTGTTCACCCGAACTGGATGCGTTTATTTTGGTGAACAGTCATACGCTACACAATTGCATTGAGAGCAACTTAACTGAGTCACTGCCGATGGCTCCCTCTGATGCTGGAGAGAATCTTCAGATGAAAACCTTCCAACTGTTACACACGATATGGCTGGCCCTCTACCATAGACTGGCACTGCATTCGTTGCACTTTCAGTAAGAGAAGCCTCTTCTTATTTGTGGTAGGCTTTAAGTTAAAGGATTAAACCTGAAACGAAGTCAAACGCAATCATTGTATTTGCCTATCAATATCCCTGTATGACACAGATGGGGACGATAGACAGTTTCAGACTAGCGTGCTAGCAGATGCACAAGGTATAGTATAGTAGCAACAATCATTTTAGTTCAATGTGATCATAATTTTCTTCTACCTTCTTAATTACCATTCGTTTCCCATGATTCGCCTCCATACAATAATTTGGTTGCGAATAAAACTACTAAGTAATAGGTCAAATTATACAGTACTTCAATCCCTTTCATCCTTCCTTATGTTCCTGGTAGGTGTCTCATTCCATTCAAGAAATACTTCTTTAAATACAGGTCTGAACTCATATACACACTTGGCCATCATTCTCAATATTTTAAATATTTCCGAAGGCAGGCTTTGCCTCTAGAATTACACATGAATCTGTACGTTTCACCAGTACACACTATCCATTCCTAACACATCTATACACTTATCGCACAGATGGATTAATCAATAGAATTACACATTAATATATATATATATATATATATATATATATATATATATATATATATATATTCATTCTTACCCTCAGGCACACACAGAGACGAGCTCTTAATGGTTGATTAAGGTTTGCTAACAGGTACAGAAGGCAAACACTTGCATTAACATATGCTCCTTTTTTGCCACCCTCTCTTTGTATTCAAATAATAGTGACTGACCCGAGTTTGTTAGGCAGTCTTTTTATAGTGTGACCTCGGACGTACGAGATGGGAAAATCGAGGAATGAAATCACGATCAGAAAATGTGGGTACCTTTTTGCCTATGGTTCAATCTACGAAAACTACTTTTTTAATTATCTTCGTTATTCCTGATGCGATTTTATTCATCCAAATCTTAAATTATACTTGGAATTAGGCTTTATATATCTATGTAACAATCTGTTAGTTTCCAAATTGCATTTTATTTTATGCATAGTTTAAACTGTTAAATTTAGAACAACCTGAAGCTTCGAATGCATTCAACCCCAGATTTCTCCCGTCCTTTATTAGTATTAGTAAAAGTATTATTACTTACGGGTAGAGTAACATCCCTAATATTGGTTTGATACTCTCTTTCAAGTGGTACTTCTTCCAAAATGTCGTAGTAAAATTCCGAAGTTAATCAGGTTACACAGATTGGGCCTTGCCATCTTTATTTTTCCAGCTGTAGTAAACAGAAGACCAAAAAAGCGTTTTAATTGGTTAGTGTATAATATCTTTCCACGAATGTATGGCGTGCGGTATGGTCAGAATTTTTTAGAATTCGTGATGTGAGACAGACGTCATTTCACCACATGCCGCTTGGGCAGAAAAAAATAAAAATAAAAGGCAGAAAGAGGGGAAACTTGATTTCAAGATTAGGCTATAGACATATTATGTTAGAGACTAAAGTCTAATATGACTGGCAGATGGACGGCTTAGAGAAAGACGGCTTCCTCAAGCTAGGAAATTAATGAAGCCATATTTGTCTTCAGTCTATGGGGGAGCCTTGCACGACATTCCAATCTCAGACGAAGAATACGGAGTCGAGCACAGTGAAGGCAGATCCAAACTATTAGATACCCACCTTATGCAACGTTACAACGAGACAGGTCAACCAACCACGCTTCACTATCAGCCAGGGGCTGAAAGGATAAGTTCCCTGTTTCAAAGGAAGCTCACCAAATCACTTTTAGCACAAAAGCCACTAGCCAGTAGATGATGAAAACACTTGAATTGTAAGACTTATCACATACACAGAATACCCACAATTTCCATCAACAATACCATAATTCATCATCAGTTCATTTTAATTTTATTAAACCAATTGGGTGTATATATTTTACCCCATGACTTCTTTATTCACTTATATGTTAAATAGTGTCCGATGTTTATCTTCTTTTAGAAGGGAGGGGGCTCGAAAAATATAATATTTCATCATCCCAGTAATGATTAAGGATAATAATAATAGCTAACTGAGAAGGGGGCTACGGTAGCGAGAGACCAAATATCCCCTAACTAACTTTTCCAGACCTTGTCTAAGTTAGAAGAATTTACACTCTTGTCTCCCTTCAGCCGGTTGAGAAACCCAACAGGACTTCTTGAGCCAAATCTTCCTCTGGATGATCCAGGCAAAACTTCACTTCATTTATATCTATTATTTCTAAACTACTATAGGTTTCGTATCCTCCCTACGCTACGCCACACAGATAAACAGGTTTAATAATCACTTATAGTTTAACAATGTAAAATAAAAAAAGTTGTTTATAAAAAAGAAGCGATGATATGTCTCATCATCGGATGATGTTAAATTTTGGTGGCTGATAAGAAAAATGTTGAAATGTCCATTGGTTGATGTGTAATGGTACTTAGCTGCCGGTATGGGGACAGTTGGCGTCTGCTTCAGCCGCTGTTGGTTTCCACGAGTGTTTTCGACGGGTCCTTCTCTTCAGTAGTCAAATATTGTGGATGCAGCACGTCCTTTGCAGCAAGGCTGGGGTAGCTGCTTTTGCCCAGGCAAAACCCATCTGATGTAGGAGTCTAGCGCCGGCTCTGGTAACTTGTACCATAAACTAAGAGGAAACAAATGCCTCTTTGAAGTATTGGGTCTCCTGATATGAACATCAGGTGACCTCCGTTTCCATCCCCCACTTCATCTTCCTCAGACTTTTTACCCTCTCTGAGCGTGAATTTTAACCCCAGTGAGTCGGATAAAAGTGCTTTTGGACAGCGGAAGGCGACAATTGAAACATATATAAATGTACATATAGAAGTTCCCAAAGTGTTAGTGTAATAAATATATACACCATGATATCATCATCCACTCCCTGCTCTGTATGGAGCCTGAGGCCACCTCTGCTGTTGGGTTCTTGGGAGGAAACCTGCACAAAACAGTCACCAGCTCTTGCAGTGGTGGCTCATGTGCTACGTTATTTGCAGTGATGAGATTGCCAGCTTCGTATGCTACTGTGCATCCATAATCAAATCATACATGTCAAAATGTAAATATAAAATGATAAAATGTACATAATACAACTTACCCCGGTTTCGCGCGAAGTAATACACAGGCTTGAGGCACAAAATAGACGTAATTTACTGTAACTAGTGTGACGATATTTGTGAATGTCCTTCTCATTCTTCGTTCTCTCCTGCATTATCAATTTATTTCTTTATTTTCCTCACTCATCGTCCTATTATTTGACATATTTTATGCACCTACATTTTTGCCTAGTCACTCCTAGACTTGTTTACGTTTCACCACGTGAATCGCAGTATTACAAGGCTAATTAGACAGTTCCCCATTCTCGTCCATCATACAAGAATGGGTAACTATTAGCAAACTGCTGTGCTTCAAATCAACTAGCTATAGGAGGAAGCATATTTCCACATAAAAGAATACATAAAGCAACATGGATATCACCAGACCACAGAACTGAGAATCATATTGATCACATATGCATAAGCAAGAAGTTTAGGTCATCATTGCATGATGTGAAAGTATGTAGAGGAGCAGATGTTATATCACACCACCATCTTCTGTTGGCTAAAACAAAATTAAAACTCAAGAAATTCACAACAGCATATAGCTATAGACACCAGTATAATGTGGGATATCTACGAAATCAGGAAATAAGAGAAAAATTTTCAATCACAGTATCCAACAAATACCAAGTACTCCAAAAGCTGCAAGATGAAACAGATACGGAAGACTACTGGCAACAAGTAAAAAATATATGGAACGAGACATGTGAAGAAGTACTGAGAAAAAGAGAACATCAGCACAAAGCATGGATAACAACAGAAACCATTAGTAAGATAGAAGACAGGAAAAACAAGAAAGCAGATTTAAACAGAAGCAAAACCAGAAGCTCCAAAGCCAAGGCTCATGAAGTGTACATAGAAGCAAATAAAGAAGTAAGAAGAAACATCAAAAGAGACAAGATGAAATATATTGATGATTTGGCAAGGGAAGCAGAGGAAGCTGCAGCCAAAGGAAATATGAGGGATATGTACAACAATACAAAGAAGCTAACAGGGAAATTTAAGCAAGCAAATGGCCTCATAAAAGATAAAAATGAAAAATTGCTTAGTAATATACAATTTGTATGAAATTTGTATTTGTATACAAATGAAGAGATGTACAGAACATTTTGAGGAACTTCTCAATAGACCATCTCCAACTAATCCCCCAGACATCCAGCCAGCAAAAGAGGAGTTAAAAATCAGCTGTGAACGACCAAGTAGAGAAGAAATAAAGAAAGCCATAAAGCTTCTGAAAGATGGAAAAGCAGCTGGTCCAGATTGCATTCCAGCAGAGGCCATCAAAACAGATATTGATACCTCTACATAGATATTATACAAACTACTTGGCAAAGTCTGGGAGAGAGAAGAAGTACCAGCAGAATAGAAGGAAGGTTATCTGGTCAAGTTGCCTAAGAAGGGAAATTTACAAGTGTGCACACATTATAGAGGAATAATGTTTCTATCAGTGCCAGAAAAGTATTAAACAGAATCATCCTGGAGAGATTAAAAGAGTCCATAGACAAGCAAGTGAGAGATGAACAAGCAGGTTTTCGACAAAATAGATCCTGTACAGACCAGATAGCCACATTGAGAATAATAGTTGAACAAAGTATGGAATGGAATTCACCACTATACATCGGATTCGTGGACTATGAAAAGGCATTTGACAGTGTAGACAGAGAATCGCTTTGGAAATTAATGAGGCATTATGGAGTTCCCATGAAGATCATTAACTTAATAAAGAAGACCCATGAAGACATGACATGCAGAGTTCTTCATGAAGGACAACTTACAGAACCGTTTAGGATTAAAACGGGAGTGAGACAGGGATGCCTCTTGTCTCCATTTCTTTTCTTACCAGCAATAGATTGGGTTATGAAAACATCGACATCACACAACAGAAATGGAATCCAGTGGAATCTGACTAAACAGCTTGATGATCTGGATTTTGCAGATGACTTGGCTCTTCTGTCCTGTAGTGGATTTTGATGGTATTGTATGGCTGTGATGTTACCTAGTGTAATGTATGAGGTCAGCTGTGAAGGCTCCTGAGATAAATGTAGATGTGAATTACAGAAGGCCCTTCTTACTACCACGTACGACCTCAAACATATTTTTTTTCTCTACTAATATGAATGTAGCTACGTTAAAAGTCTAGGGTACTGAAATGTAATGTGTTGTATTAGAATAAACACACACACAGATATTTAATAAGTCTAATAATAATAATAAAATTTATAACACACTGAACTAACTCAGGCTGTTTTAGTTTAAATATTAAATCTTTTGTTAAATTTATTTGTTCTGAACCAATGTTTGTTGGTCAGAACATATGAAATATTATGGAGTTATAAATGGAATGCATAATTATATGACATAATAAAATGGATGTGTGCACATAAGTATTTTAAAAGACTGGTTAATATTTATTATATTAGATTGTCCCAGGAGAACTATTACTGAATGTACTGTTGGAGTGGTATCATCACGCCCAATCTGTGACTACCAAAACATTGTCCATTGACTTATGGGATGAATACATGGTTTATTTTCCCACAATGGAATGTCTTTATTAAATGGTGAATTAGTTGGTGAATTTCCAGCAGGCCAGAATCTCACGTATCTCGACTGCGTCGATCTTGTACAAGAGTCTGGTGGCCCCTCCTCTCCGTTGCCAAACAGAAACTCACAATTCTGAAATAAAAGTTTTGTGGCATGGGTCAGAACTCTACCTACTGAGCCACTTCTGCACACAACACTACACAACAACACCACACAGACTGGGTCAGATCTCTCTGACCACACAGCACATCTTACCCAGTTGTTTTCTTATAGTACTAGTTCCCCAAGACTGCATTGCATCTGAGATATGTTCAATAGTTTCCTTTCATTCAATAAGATAGGTGATATGTTCCCACCGATCTCAACAATAGATCCGCCTTCCATAGTCTTAGTTAGGCGTCCATATATTTTGTTTGTCTCTAGACCCTGAACTTGGGCTGGGGACCTAGAGCGAGCACTTACTTGTCGTAATCATTTTATGATATGGCAGTATCAATCACTCGAAATATTAAAATGTACAAAAGAAATGCTTTCATTCTTACCAGAATTCAGAATTGAGAACACAGTTAATATCTAGCGAAACTCAGCTGAGCTGCTGGCTATCAGATGGCGTCCCACTAAATGTATAGAAATACTTCTGGAAACAACACCACAGGCAATAAACCACTGTGTCTCTGGACAGTCTTGTAACGAATGGCAAAATGTGTGCCTCTACCCCGCTACTATGATTTCATTCATCCAATCACAGACTCCCCCCCCCCCTAACTTTCAAATCTACAACCAAAAGTCAAATTTCAGTCAGCTCTCAGTCAAGTATGTATTACGGTCTGTTGGTCCGTCTGTCTCTACTTGTTTTTTCATAAAAAACACGCTTGGTTCTTGGGCCAACACCATGCAATACCCTACACACTTCTGCCTCCGAAGTTATTTTTAGCTACAATTCTCCACCTTACCCCTCTCTTTAATTACAGCTCGATTTTTGCATCTGCGTGCCTCAATGACGCAAATTTGAAACTTTAGTGAAATTTTTTTAACAGTGCAGTCGCTAGTCTGATATGAACAACACAGTCTTTTGTCAATATCTTCTTTATTATCTATCCGTCTGTATAATTTAAAGTATATTAGTTCTCTGCTCAAGACGGGCTATCAAACTAGCTAGGTTTTATATTCATAACATTATTATTAAGAAAAAGTTACTTTTTCAAGGTTAGTTTTTTTTTTAAATTTGTTTGCGAGCCTTCCCCCGCTGAATTCAAATAACAACCAAGTATTGCAAAAGTCTAAGAAATGACTGTTTCTGACAAGAGCTAAAGTCGTTTTTTGTCCATTTCCTTACATTGTGTCAACTAGTGACGTGAATTTTTTTCTTTTACTACCAATTGCGTCTTTTAGCCTTTCGATATTCAAACACGTGTTCAGTCATATTTCTCCGTTTCTCTCCCGACTACAAAGGGTAAACGTTTCGTCTGTACGTCTAACTCGTTAGTTTTAAATGGCGGGTAGGAAAAGGCGGGCATGGGCGATCATGTCTCCTAGTATCTTACGCATAATTTTTTTATCCCTACATTTTATCGTTATTTTTGGAGATATTTTAACGTTGTATCATGGTAAATTCATCACACATCTCCCCAACTGAGAACATGCACTACGGCAAGTTCCAAAACCAGTGATACACATAGATAAAATTACTCCTCACGCCTGCCACTATCTAATCTTGATCACAGGGGTGCCGACTGAGAAAATCTGCACCGACATTCAATGACCCTGGGATGTATTCGATAATAAACTGATAAGGTTGCAATAATAAAGACTATCTCAACAATCTTGCGTTTTCATGCTTAGCCTGAGATAAGAAAACCAGGGGCTGATGATCCGTCTGGACCACAAAGGTCCTACCATACAGATAGATTTGGAACTTTTTTATTGCCCAGATTAACGCTAAACATTCTTTTTCGCTTGTGGAATATCCTTGCTCCGCTTTATTCAATTTGCGGCTTGCATAAGCGACTGGGTTCAGTTCCCCATCGGGTGAAGATGACCTTTGCAACAGAGCCGCCCCGAGGCCTACATTACTTGCATCTGTTCTCACCACGAAGTCCTGTGTCAAATCAGGCAATTTGAGAATAGGCTTGCTAGTGAGTTTTTCCTTTAACTCTTGAAAAGCCAATTCACATTGCGCAGTCCAAACAATTTTATCTGGATGTCCCTTGCGAGTCAGATCAGTCAGAGGAGCACAAATAGAGTTAAAATTTTTGATATATTTTTGGTAAAATCCACATAACGACACGAATGATCGCACGTCCTTTTTTGTTTGTGGTCTAGGTGCTCTCTGCAGTTTTTCCAAGTTCTTGGGGTCAGGGGTCATGTTACCATGATATACAGTGTGTCCCAAGAATTCCAACTCTTTGCATCCAATACAACATTTTGTTGGCCTAGCAGTTAAGTTCGCCTCCCTAAGTCTATCAAATAACATTTTTAGAGAGTTAATGTGTTCTTCAAATGTCTCTGTGGCGACGAGAATATCATCCATGAAATTCGTGATACATGGGTTATTCAAGGGATCCAACAATTTGCGCATCATCCTTGAAAATACACTCGGAGCATTTTTCAATCCGAATGGTAGCATGTTGAATTCATAATGTCCTTCCGAGGTGCTAAAAGCTAAATAAGGTCTCACTTCAGGCTTCACTGGAATCTGGTAATAGCCTTTACTAAGATCCACTTTTGAAAAGTATTTTGCCTTGTTTAATCTGGCAAATAACTGTTTTGTGTCTGGTAATGGATCCACTTGTCCTTCTGTGACAGCATTCAGTTTTCTGTAATCTATGCACAGTCTGTGTTCCCCAGACGGTTTCCTCAACAAAACTACACTGGAGCTAAAAGGTGATTCACTGTGTGAAATAATCCCCTCCTTCAACAAATAATATATTTCTTCCTTCAATGCCTTCTCCTTCGCGAACGGAATAGAATAGGCTCTCATACAGATTGGGTTTGAGTCTACCAGTTTCATGTCATACTGTAGCAAATTTGTATGGCCTGGTTTATCTGTTAATACATCTGTATGTTCCTCCAGAACCTGTTGACCTCTCTCCCTCTGGTTTTTAGTCAGGTGCTTACTGACTTTTACCTGTGCTGCTGTTTCACAAGGATGTAATGGGTATTCATGTGAGGTGAGTGGTTCCTTTTGCATTTGAGTTGCGATAGCCAAGGTCAGTAAGGGGGTGCTTTCCTGGAGTGGTCTGTCCAGATACTTCTTTAACAGGTTTACATGATAAACTTTCTCCTTCCCCTTTTTGTCAATTTTATAGTTTGTTCTAGACACCTTCTCTAGAACCGTATATGGACCTTGCCATCCAATTTGTAATTTATTCTGGCTGCCGGGTAGTAGAAGAAGCACCTTCTCTCCCACAGCTAGTTCTCTGTCCTTTGCCTTCCTATTAAAATATGCTGCATGTTTCTTCCTGGCTTGTCTCAAATTATCATTTGCCAGTTTCCATCCAGCTTTCAGACGAGTGGTCAGTTCGTTCACATATTGATACGATGAGGTAACAGTCTCTTCTGCCTTCTCATCTGACCAGGTCCTTAATAGTGCTTCATCTGGACTTTTAAATTTTTATCCTTATTTTTCATGGCACCCATCGGATCCCTTCCATTGGAAGCCTTATAATGAGGACTTTTCTTCCTAGAATCATCACTCACAAATCGACCACTACTAATTTTCTTCTTGGGTTTGTCTCCCCACTTTAGATTGCTTGTGAGAGATCTTCGCTCTCTTTTAGTTTCCTCCAGTTGATATAAGGTTGACCGAGGGATTGTCAGCTTATTCTGGGGTAAATTTCCTCTTTGTACTCGTCGCATAGTGGCTATGTTAATCCATTCAAGTGAAGACTGGGTGTGAAAAGGGGGCTCCCATTGCACTTTGTCTACCTGAGTATAATAATTTTTCCTTCCAGGCCTAAGTTTGCCCCGTGGCGTTTCTAGGTCCTGCACATTTTTTCCCTTTGTGGGTGTTCCCTCATGAAATACGCCACATGCTTCTACAAAGTTTTCAATATCGACATTTACGTCGGGCCAATAATATTTTCGAGCAACTTTTTGGCAGATGGTACCTACTTTCTCATGGTCACCATCTTTTCCAACATGTAAGCTCCTTATTAAATTTGCCCTATATACCTTGGGAAGAACCAACTGTCCGTGACCAGTGGATCTAGTTCCTGTCTTCCTATATAACAATCTGTCCTTCATAAAGTATTCCCCCTTGCTTGGAGGTGTGTGGCATTTGGGCAATTTTTTAAAACATGGCTTGAGTGTCCTATCCTCAGCCTGCGCCTTCCTCATCTCCTCTGGATTAGCATTTATAGGTTCACCTTCTTCCTCCTTTTTCTGTGACCTGGTCTGTACTGTCGCCATGATCACAGGTCTCTCGGGATTCCCCAAGAAGACGTACCTACACCCCAATATCAGAGGGTAGATTGGTTCATCTATCACTGCTGCTCTGATTTCTCCTTCCACATAGCGAGTTTTCACCATTATCCTTGCGATGGGAAGTGTCATGAGTGGTATGTCCTTAGTCGCCCCTTGTATTTCCACTGTTTCTGTGGTATACTGACTTGGGTCCACTAGGCTAGACTTCACAACTGAATCATAATCCAAACCTGTATCATAAAGGCACCTTATGGTGACCCCATTACAAATAACATCCTCACAAACTGGGGGGTGATAAGGTTCCTGCTGTCCATTAGGATTAACCTTTAATCTTTGAGTCCCCGACTTCATTGCAGCAATGTTTGAAGGTTTCCTTCTACAAAATTCGGTGTTATGGTTGTCTTTCTTACACCATTTGCACCATCTTTTTCCTTGGTTTAACTGTTTTCTTTCATTATTTTTTGGTCATTGAACTGTGAGTTTCTGTCACGATCGTCATTTCTTGGCCGTTCAAAGTTTGTCCTGCCTTTATTACCCTGTTCTCTATTTTCAAATTTATTAAATTGCTGTGGAGCTTTAAAATTTTCTATGTGCTTCTTTTTAGTGCCACTTACCTCTGCCTGGGCTGCCTGATACCTCTCAGCGACATTTAAAACCTGCCCCAACCTCTCTGCACCTTGTTCCATGAGAAATTTTCTCAAGTCTGGAGCCATGGACTCTCTTAATTGCTCTATCATGATCATTTCTTTAAGATCTTGGGTCTTCCCCAGAGCAGTCCATTTCTCCAAATAGGTTTCCAGTCTGGCAGAGAATTGGTGGTATGTCTCCCCAGACAACAGTTTGGCATTTCTAAATTTCTTACGATAAAATTCACCATTTTTTTCGTATCTCAATAACAAAGCCTGCTTTAACATGTCATAATTGTCTTGGTCTTCTCTACTCATTTTAGCAAAGACTTCATAAGAAGTACCTCTCAGTCCCTGTGATAACTTTAGACTCCACCTCTCTCTCTCTCTAACCCATATGTAGTAGATAATAACTCAAATCTACTGAGGTACCCCTCAATGTCATCGTCTTTCTCAACAAAATGGTCTAAATGAAACCCCATAGCTGAGTTTGAGGCACCCTGACTAGCTGCAGCATCTGAGGCAAAAGGGCTGGCACCATTTTCAGGAGCATGGCCTTGTAGTTCCAGCTCCCTTAGTCGTAATTCATGCTCCCTTTGCAACCTTCTATCTTCTGCTTCCATTTCGGCCTTTTTATCTTCTGCCACCCTTTCGCCCTTTTTATCTTCTGCTTCCCTTTGCTGTCGTTTTTCTTCTGCCTCAATCTGCAGCCTCTTAAGTTCTCTATCAGCCTCAATTTGTAACCTCTTCTCTCCAGCTAACCTCCTATCTTCCCTTTCAATATACTTGTCACATTCAGAAGTCACATACTGAATTAAAGCCTGACCCTCCATGTTCATCTCCCTCGCCGTTAGCACAGCAGCTGATCTGAATTTTGCCAGGTCAGCCATCAGACAAAATAACAATGACCCAGGTAAATCTAATTACTTAATGACAGGTAATTCTAATTATCAAATGTCAGGTAATTCTAATTAATAAATAGACCAAGGTAATTCTAATTAATTAAATTGGCCAAGGTAATTCTAATTAATTAATTAATTAATCAATTACCACTGGTTATGAAGATTCACCAACTTTTTATTTTCCCCTTTTATTTTAAGGGACACTTTTTAAATTTTTACAATCTGTCCCCCTAGTTTAATTCTCCCACCAGGAGATCCTAATATTTATGATAAACTAATTATCCCTGGACAAGACCCCAATATTTTTAGTGGATTTTGATGGTATTGTATGGTTGTGATGTTACCTAGTGTAATGTATGAGGTCAGCTGTGAAGGCTCCTGAAATAAATGTAGATGTGAATTACAGAAGGACCTTCTTACTTCCACTTACGACCTCAAACATATTTTTTTTCTCTACTAATATGAATGTAGCTACGTTAAAAGTCTAGATTACTGAAATGTAATGTGTTGTATTAGAATACACACACACAGATATTTAATAAGTCTAATAATAATAATAAAATTTATAACACACTGAACTAACTCAGGCTGTTTTAGTTTAAATATTAAATCTTTTGTTAAATTTATTTGTTCTGAACCAATGTTTGTTGGTCAGAACATATGAAATATTATGGAGTTATAAATGGAATGCATAATTATATGACATAATAAAATGGATGTGTGCACATAAGTATTTTAAAAGACTGGTTAATATTTATTTTATTAGATTGTCCCAGGAGAACTATTACTGAATGTACTGTTGGGGTGGTATCATCACGCCCAATCTGTGACTACCAAAACATTGTCCATTGACTTATGGGATGAATACATGGTTTATTTTCCCACAATGGTATGTCTTTATTAAATGGTGAATTAGTTGGTGAATTTCCAGCAGGCCAGAATCTCACGTATCTCGACTGCGTCGATCTTGTACAAGAGTCTGGTGGCCCCTCCTCTCCGTTGCTGGAGTACAATATTCGGCTGCTCTGACACAATGTTAGACTGTTGTGGTCCACGCTTGTGTATTTCACAACAGCATTTGGCACCTCTTCGGTGCCAAACAGAAACTCACAATTCTGAAATAAAAGTTTTGTGGCATGGGTCAGAACTCTACCTACTGAGCCACTTCTGCACACAACACTACACAACAACACCACACAGACTGGGTCAGATCTCTCTGACCACACAGCACATCTTACCCAGTTGTTTTCTTATAGTACTAGTTCCCCAAGACTGCATTGCATCTGAGATATGTTCAATAGTTTCCTTTCATTCAATAAGATAGGTGATATGTTCCCACCGATCTCAACAATAGATCCGCCTTCCATAGTCTTAGTTAGGCGTCCATATATTTTGTTTGTCTCTAGACCCTGAACTTGGGCTGGGGACCTAGAGCGAGCACTTACTTGTCGTAATCATTTTATGATATGGCAGTATCAATCACTCGAAATATTAAAATGTACAAAAGAAATGCTTTCATTCTTACCAGAATTCAGAATTGAGAACACAGTTAATATCTAGCAAAACTCAGCTGAGCTGCTGGCTATCTGATGGCGTCCCACTAAATGTATAGAAATACTTCTGGAAACAACACCACAGGCAATAAACCACTGTGTCTCTGGACAGTCTTGTAACGAATGGCAAAATGTGTGCCTCTACCCCGCTACTATGATTTCATTCATCCAATCACAGACTCCCCCCCCCCTAACTTTCAAATCTACAACCAAAAGTCAAATTTCAGTCAGCTCTCGGTCAAGTATGTATTACGGTCTGTTGGTCCGCCTGTCTCTACTTGTTTTTTCATAAAAAACACGCTTGGTTCTTGGGCCAACTCCATGCAATACCCTACACACTTCTGCCTCCGAAGTTATTTTTAGCTACAATTCTCCACCTTACCCCTCTCTTTAATTACAGCTCGATTTTTGCATCTGCGTGCCTCAAGGACGCAAATTTGAAACTTTAGTGAAATTTTTTTAACAGTGCAGTCGCTAGTCTGATATGAACAACACAGTCTTTTGTCAATATCTTCTTTATTATCTATCCGTCTGTATAATTTAAAGTATATTAGTTCTCTGCTCAAGACGGGCTATCAAACTAGCTAGGTTTTATATTCATAACATTATTATTAAGAAAAAGTTACTTTTTCAAGGTTAGTTTTTTTTTTTTGAAATTTGTTTGCGAGCCTTCCCCCGCTGAATTCAAATAACAACCAAGTATCGCAAAAGTCTAAGAAATGACTGTTTCTGACAAGAGCTAAAGTCGTTTTTTTGTCCATTTCCTTACATTGTGTCAACTAGTGACGTGAATTTTTTTCTTTTACTACCAATTGCGTCTTTTAGCCTTTCGATATTCAAACACGTGTTCAGTCATATTTTTCCGTTTGTGTTCTCCGTTTCTCTCCCGACTACAAAGGGTAAACGTTTCGTCTGTACGTCTAACTCGTTAGTTTTAAATGGCGGGTAGGAAAAGGCGGGCATGGGCGATCATGTCTCCTAGTATCTTACGCATTATTTTTTTATCCCTACATTTTATCGTTATTTTTGGAGATATTTGAACGTTGTATCATGGTAAATTCATCACACGTCCCATAACCATAATCAGATGCAAGAGAAAATGAAAATTCTCGACGAAAGGTCACAACAAGTGGGCCTGAAAATACGCAGGGAAAAGACAAAGATTATGAGAATAAATGCAAGAAATGATAACAAGGCTGAACTTGAAGAAACACCACTAAAAGATGTAGAATCGTACACATATCTTGGAAGTAATATAGACAAAGTTGGAGGGACAGATAGTGATATCAAAATGAGAATACAAAAAGCAAGAGGATCTTTCATTGCATTGGGAAACATATGGAGAACAAGAGAAATCAAGTCCAACACGAAAATAAGAATCTTCAACTCAAATGTGAAGTCAGTCCTATTGTATGGCTCTGAGACATGGAGAACAATAAAAACAACAACCAAAAAGCTACAGACTTTTATAAACGGGTGCTTGCGTAGAATAGAAGGACTGAAATGGTATGAAAAAGTCACAAATGTGGAATTGATGACAAGAACCAGACAAATGCCAGTGGAACAAGAGTTGAGAAGAAGACGCTGGCGATGGATAGGACACACTTTGAGGAAACCTGTTGATAGCATTACAAGGCAGTCCTTGTTATGGAATTCACAGAAGAGAACAGAACAAACCCAAAGACGACTATCACACTCTCGACCGGCAGGGACAGATAACTATTTTTCGACTCAGGACAGGGCATAACAAACTGAATAAACACATGCACAAGCTACGATTGTCTGCTTCACCACTGTGCACATGTGGATTAAACGAACAAACTGCTGAGCATGTTATACAGGACTGTCCTCTGTATGACCAGTTAAGAAAGATATACTGGCCCAATGACTCAACACTTAACTCAAAGCTATATGGAGTTAAAGAGGAACTTCAAACAACAGTCGAATTCATCATGAGAACTCGTCTGACGGTGTAATCATCAAAGATGCGATCGCAAGAAGAAGAAGAAGACACAGGGAAAGAGAGGCAGAGGTATACCAAAAAACACATGGCGAAGAGAACTGGAAACAGAGGTGACAATGATGAGGAAAACATGGAAAGAACTTGAGCGGATGGCACAGGACAGGAAGACTTGGCATGTGTTTGTTGAAGGCCTATGCTCCTTGGGGAGTTAAAAGGTATTGATTGATATTGAATTAGACAGGTCATCGGATAATACTTTTGTCACTTAAGTCATCTAGACGCCTTTGATAGAGACGGTCATTGTTGACACAAGTAGGTTTCGCACGTTCGACAGACAGAAAGCCAGATTATCTCTCTAAGAAATCCGTCAGGGAGATGGACGTAAATGTCACATGATGATGATGATTTCAGTGTAATACACATATCCAGCAAATGTTGTAAGGATGATGATGATGTCAGTATAATACAGACATCGAGCATATGTTGTAATGATGATGAGTATATCAGTGTAAATACAATTATCGAGTGTGTATTGTATTGATGATGATGATGATTACGCTGATGATGATGATTATGGTCAATGTATGTGTGTGTGAGCAAATGATAAAGTAAGAGGGGTTGTTTGCGGGAACAGTAAATTGTGTAGGCCTGTGTTTGTGTTAAGTGCAAATGAATAGTGGTCAGTCTGGGTTTTACGTGAGTTTGCCTTGTGCGAGACTGTGGGTCAGAACACGGGAGAATAGTGCAGAGTGCGAAGTGGTGAGTTGCTGTCTGGAAGGTAAACAAGAAGAGGTGGCGTGTAGGAAAAAGATGGCTAGATGTGATGGCTAGATCTTGTTGTTTAATTCTGAAGGAAGAATTACGAATTATTACCTTGGATATTTGTATTCCATATATTGTTTGTGTTTCATGACATTTCCGTAATACAGTGTTCTGTTTGGGACTAAATTTCGGTGTTGATTGGTTTACTCAGGAATGGATGTGTCAAGTATGGTATAAGAAGATAGTAGCATCTTTGAGGAGTAATTAATGTGACAGCATGCATCCCCACAGCATGTGTCATTTGGGGGCTCTATGAGGGAAATTGTACCCGCCAGAAGAATCTAGCCAGACGTGCCAAAAGTATTCAGCCAGTTTACAATCCAGGGTTGCCAGTCAAGAAATATCTACTTATATTCCTGAGAGTTTGGCTCACGTATGTTGACGTGTTCACACAACACTAAATTTCAAAGACAAGGCCGTGTTCAGTCTACTATCGAAATTACTGGTTCAACGCAACACGTAATATTCAAGCCATTTGCATGTACGAGCAGAATGTATTGCCACTAGTGTCGGTCATCAACGTTTGAGTTTGGGGCGAATTTAGGAAGCTACACTCTGTCTCAAGAATTCATATGCTTTGTTGAAATTCATCAGCGCTTGTGTGGTGGCGAGTTGCACAGCTGCACGCTGTTTCGAGGACTTACATACCGTTATATAGCCATTGTTATCGTCTTGTTTGTGGTACTTACTGACATACTTCTTGCCATAGTGTCAGGACTACCATCAGTGATATGTACAACATTTTTCAACATTGAAAATCTACACCACTTGCCGCATTTTGTGCAGTATCAGTGAACATTCCTACTTCAAGAACGTCTACACTGCTTGTCGTATCTTTTGCAATATCAGGGAACATTTCTAATTCAAGAAAATCTATACTGCTGCCGCATCTTGTGAAGTATCAGTGAACCTTCCAAATCATGAATATCGAAGTCTACGCTGCTTGTCGCACCTTTTGCAGCATCAAGGAACATTTATAATTCAAAACATCCTTACAGTAGAGTCTACGACGCTTACCGCATCCTGTGCAGTGGAACTGATTATTTGAAAACCAAGGCATCATTACAGCAAGATTACTCGTCAGTACAGCTCACTGCCTTCTCCCTTGTGCATGAATATTTCTAGGGAGTGAAGTCTACATCGCGTACTAAGCAAGGCACCATGCAGTGACAGGCTGCTAAACAGATAAGTCATTTTTGTGCTATCATTGCTCTTGTTCGTGCGTACCACACTGTTGGCATTCCTGTCTTTACCTCATCTGTTGCTTGTTTTTATTGTGCGTGACTTATGTGTTTGCTTGAATTATGTTTTAGATTCAATGTTTAGTCTTCTTTATAGAGGAACTGATGTTGAGTTAATCTGTTAGGATTTTGTTAAAATAAATCCCTTAAGGGGCCACATCTGTGTTGGATCGGGTGATATGGAGCACCCTGAGTGATTTCTTTGAACATTATACACGTTAGTTGTGGTGGTTTAGTTCGTAGAAAGCGTTGCAATCGTATAAAGTCTCTCTTTGTCCAGTTTACATGTTGTACTTGTATTCTTCAGTTATTTTTCTTACTATCATTGTACGTAAGTTCTTTTTTTAGTCCCATTGTGGTTGGTCGTCTGTCAGGTTCGGTATTGTATATAAATCTATATTTTCTATTTTTGTTTCTTTCCTCTTCTTTTCTGTACGTTATTATCCACCACCTGCTAGTTTTCGTTGTCCTTATTGTAGCGTCTGTTTTCTTCATCTATCAACTGTATCATTATGTGTCATTCTGTGTCATGAATATCGAATATTTCATTGTATAGTTAGTAATTCTTATATATACTGCCGTTTGCAGAACAGTTTACCTTGTATAAATATAGTTTTTTTCCTGGTTTGGGTAACCTCAATATTAGTCGAAGGCAAGATGGCAAGTCTCAGAGACTTTATTGATATGGGAAAACAGTTGGACAAAACAGGCCTCAAACTGGAATCATGGGCAATGGAACAGTTCAAAGAGGCAGAGATAAAGCAAAAACAGGACGAGGAACGAAAAAAAGATATGATGAAAGACTGTTAAAGAGAATGGAAGTTGAGGCGAAACAAAGAGAAGTTGAGGAAACTACCAAACAAAAGGAAGTTGAGGCAGCTACCAAACAAATGGAAATTGAAAAGGAAAAGACCATTGCTTTAAAGAAATTAGAATTGGATGCTTCTAGTCATGAGTCCTCTGGTAGAGAGTCCTCGGGGAAGGAACCATTCCATACATATACATTAAAATTACCTAATTGTACGGACTCCTTCGACTTGATCGACGTGTACTTAGAACGCTTTGAAGGAAAGATGATATCACTAAAGATAAAGAAAGAACAATGGAGTTCCATGTTATGCGACCTGCTCACTGGCCAGGCGTTACAAACTTTTTTTATTACCTGTAGATGACCGGCTCAACTATGATGTTGTGAAAGAAGCATTGCTTCGCAAATACCGTCTTACTTCACATGGTTATTCTATGCGTTTTAAAAACGAGAAACCCAGTAAAGATCAGGATTATGGCGACTTTATTGCTAACATCAAACTAGCATTTACACGCTGGATAGATCTATCTGAGATCAGTAAAGATTTTGAAGGCCTCAAAGATCTCATCTTGAGAGATAAAGTCCTCTCGGCCTGTAGTTCGGACTTAGTTGCGTTCTTTCAAGAACGTGACTCAAAGAATCTTGACACCATGTTAGAGCTAGGGAGGCAGTACTTGATTGCCCATCGTGGGAGGTCAGTACATAAGGAGGTGGAACCTGAGAATTTTCCGGTATGTTCTGCAAGGGAAGTAAACAATGCACCATATCGTAGACCGCGATCTGATAATGTGAACAGACAATACGACAAGAGGTCGAGATTTTAAAGGACATTTCACCACGATTCCAGACCGCGTTATTCCCCGCCCAAACGTTTTGCTCAGCGTAGGTCAGATAGCTCTAAATGGGGATGTCGTAGCTGTGGTTCCTGGTGCCATGCATCCAAATTTTGTGACAAATCAGGCCCAAGCCCTACTAACACACCACCATCCAGCCCAAAGGGAAGTTCAAGAAATAACTACCGTCGTGGAGATCACTGTTACCTTTGTAATGCGACGGATCATTTCCAAAAAGAATGTCCGACCAGGAAGACAGAGCATGCAAACGCTACATCGGTATTGGAAACATTTAACAGTGAAGATTGTCTAGGTTGTAAGCCTTTATTTGAACCTAACGGTAAGCCGATACTGATCTGTGGTCACGCTTTGCCCGTGTTGTCATCGATTGAGAAAAGTGGCACTTTGACTTTACACAGAGGTTTGGTAGCCGATAAATTAGTAAGTGTGCTACGAGACACTAAATGTACGACAATTGGAGTGGGCCGTTCATGCATTGACGAGTCGTGTCTCGTCGGGAAAACTGCCAGATGCGTTACATTTGGAGGCAGACTAGAGTACTACCCCCTAGCGGTTATCGAAATAGATACCCCTGTCATATCATGTACAGTTCGCTCATGCGTCCTCGACTCTCCCATCGCAGACTTAATTATAGGCAATTTACCGAAAGTACAGAACTGCACTGTTGCGTACTTTTTGTGTACCTTAACTGTAGCAAAAGTGGACATAGTCTGGCTGCAGTTAAGTTGGTACGCACCAGCATATGTATTAAGAAGATAATTGTATATTTAATTTTTCGCGCATGATAGCGCACAATTTTTTGGAATTTTGAAATTAGCGCGCTTGTTGCCAAACAAGCGAGATGACGCAGAGGCTTGGATGAACAAGCTAGGATCCCTGCCAGACAGTTTGTCTGATGAGATTTTCAGCCCTTTGTTGGGGCATATTGAATTATGTTGTGATCGGCTCCCTGCATAGAAGTCATAGCCATATTTTTCACAAGCGTAAGTTATTTCAAATCAAATATTGAAATATATCTAATTATTTTCATTGACAATTTTATTCAAGTCGACCTCTAGGTAGTACCTTCATGCGATGGTCCTAGAATGGATAAAACTAGGAAAGTCAATTCATTGGGAGTTTTGAACATGTTTTAATGGAATTGGTTGTAAAGAGAAAAGGGATCTACTTAATTGAATTACGGAATCGCCGTCATGCGAGTAACGGCCTATATGTGGAGAGGTGAAACAGAAATTAGAAGTTAGAAGCCTAGAAGTACTAATCATGTTAATGATTCTACTATGATGTTCAAAGACCAGATGTATTTCATTACCAGAATATATAAGAAGGAGTATTTTTTGAGGGGTTGCATACCCTTGTTCACAAAATGTTGGATTGTCTTTGAAAGGTCAACCGTCGTTTAGAACATTTTGTTCAAGCCAGCTGTTCTACTATTACAAGTGAACGTTTGAATATGTCAATGTTTTTATGATGCCCAACTATCTATATAATGGAAACCAACTATCGCATGTCAAGAATTGATCAAATATGTATGCACTATCCGTATTGTATTCTGTGTCCACGTAATCGTCAAAATAAATCGTTGATCGCATTCTTAATCAAACCATGAGTTCCAGTGTCCTTCCCTTAACACTGTTGGAGTTGATGTGACTATTGAAAAGTAAATGTTGCCTATTTATCCTGCAACTGTACATTCGCGTAAGACACACAAATAGTTAGTTGTCATCCTTGCACCATCACCATCTATACCCAAAGAATCAAATAAGGAAATGACAGCTACATGCACACAGCAGGATATAGATGACTGGAATCAGCAACACTCACTTCTAGCAAACGCAGTCACTACTAGGGCACAGAAAAAGGCTGAGGATCAACAGGTGGATAAGAATCCGGTACTGTTCCTTAATAATAATGCTGCTAAGCCAAACAAGGATCCCGAGGATCGTTGTACGTCGTTTATAGAACAGCAGCATGCTGACTTATCCCTTCGACCTTTGTTCGATTTTGCTGAGAAGGCTGATATTAAACACACTAAATCAGCGAGATATTGGTTTTAATTAAAGAATGAAATACTAACCAGATGTTTTGCCAAAAATCATTCTCTAATGCGGCAAATTGTCTTGCCCAGTTCACTTAGGACTATGGTGCTTAAAACCGCACATGACTGCCCGTTCGCAGGACACATGGGAATAGCTAGAACCAAAAATAGTGTATTATCACAGTTCTATTGACCAGGTTATAATAAAGACATTCGGGCATACTGTCGTTCGTGCGTGGTGTGCCAAAGTACGTTTCCCAAAGGCAGGGTCCTAAAAGCACCGTTGCAGGTTACGGACATATCTAGTAGACCATTTAAGAAACTTGCAGTAGATATTGTAGGTCCCCTGCCCATAATGTCTGACAGAGGACATCGTTACATTCTTACTGTGGTAGATCTTTGCTCTAGATGGCCCGAGGTAGTCCCTATGAAAATAATCACGTCCGCAGCTGTAATAGAAGCTCTCCAAATGATATTCAGTAGGTTCAGGTTTCCGGATGAAATATTATCCGATAGAGGGGCACAGTTTACATCAGACGTGATGAAAGAGGTATGCAAAATGCTAAATATTAAACAGTCATTCACAACTCCTTATCATCCACAAACTAATGGCACTTGCGAGCAGTTCAATGGATCGTTGAAGCGTATGCTAGGAAAGGTGACGACAGAGTCACCCACAAAGTGGGACATATACTTACCAGCCGTGCTTTTTGCTTATAGAGAAGCACCGCAGGAAAGTACGGGGTTCTCGCCATTCGAACTTATATATGGAGCTAATCCTCGTGGCTTACTGAGTCTATTGAAGGATTTGTTCATCGGTAAATACCCCAACCAGGAGGTGAAATCTTCATACGAATTAGTTGTCAGTCTGCGAGAGCGCATCGTGAAATCATGTCAGATTGCAAGCGATTCATTAAGTGGAGCGGGTGCTAGATATCGTGCTTATGCTAACCGTAATAGTAAACTATTGGCTCTTCAACCTGGGGATAAGGTGTGGCTCTTGCTCCCCACCAATAGAAATCATTTGCTTATCTCCTGGCAAGGTAAATTTTCTGTAATTCAAGCAGTTGCAGACATAGATTATATGATTGAAGTGAAGGGGAAGAAAAAATATTCCATGTCAACATGTTAAGACCCCACTATGAACGCCCTGATTCCCTCCAGCACATTGCGGAAGCTGTCCTTAAGGATACGCAGGAAATTGTATGTTCTGCAGTGGTGGCGGAAAAAGGCTGTGATGGAGAGGATATCCATCTCCAGTTGTCTCTTGTTCCCTTACAACGGTCAGAGTCATGGAAGAATGTAGAGATATGCAACTCCGTTCCTCTCGATCAACAACGGCAACTTCAAGCATTACTTCAAGACTATGCTGATGTGCTGACGGATAAACCAGGCAGGACGACATTGATAAGTCACGACATCAAATTGTTAGATGAGCGCCCCATCAGACTGAAACCATACCCGCTACCTCTCCATTATAAGGCGGCAGTGGAGAAAGAGATAGACGAAATGCTCCACTTGGGGATTATTGAACTTCTGAGTCCCCTTATGCATTACCGTTTGGGCATGTTAATGCCCCAGCGACATTCGTGCGTATGATGAGAAAGCTACTCGGCGACCGGCCTGATGTAGTAACTTACCTGGACGATATTTGCCTCTTTAGTGATTCTTGGGAGCAGCATGTCCATGGACTGTCATCACTTTTGGCATGTCTTAGACTGCATAATCTAACAGCTAGATCCACAAAAGTCAAAATCGGGTTCCACGAACTTGGGTTTCTGGGATATAGAGGAGGTGGGGGAATGCACAAACCAGAAAACACTACTGTGACGAAGATTATGAATCTCCAAGCTCGTACTAGCAAAAAAAGTACGCAGTCTCTTGGGGTTGATCAATTTTTACCATAGATTCGTTCCCAGTTCTCGTCATTGTCTGCCACTCTCTCCTCGTTAATGCGCAAAGGTATACCTAATAGAGTGGTATGGACGGATGAGTCCGATGTGGCATTAGCAATGATAAAATGTATTTTCTCCAAACAACCAATTTTAATGCACGCTAACGTACATCTCCCATTTGTCCTCAGGACAAGATGCATCCTCTGTCGGCATAGAAGGATGCCTAATGCAAGAACACCAAAACACTCTGCATCCGGTCTTACATACAAGTCGGAAATTATTACCAGCAGAGACCAGATATGCTACCATCGAGAGAGAATGCCTAGCCATTGTATGGTTTGTTGCGAAGCTTTCCAAGTATCTGATGGGAGCTCATTTTTTTCTTAACACAGATCATAAACCTTTAGCATATATGAGGACGGCAAAATCGCCAAACAGCCGGTTAACAAGATGGTACCTACTGCTACAACAATATGACTTTTCTGTAATACCTCTTGAGGGAAAATCCAATGTGTTGGCGGATGCTTTATCCCGTCTATAACCCCTTAAGGCCCAGCGGCCCACATATGACCCATCATACATAACTTTGTAATAGTTTTATAACAAAACAAGTATTAATTCCCACTTAATCAAATATGGGTTATTTCATAAGCAAATGAACGGCCTTTAAATTTTTATAGAAAGTTACATTCTAAAATGCGTATTCAGTCTTAGAAATAATAGTTAAGTATAAAATTTAGCTTTCAATTATAGAAGTTCTTGGGCCTTAAGGGGATAACTTATAATATGATCACAGATATATTTTTCATGAGACAATTTTGGATGATATTATGTTATGCTGATTTACCTGTAACTAGATGTAATACACTCTTTTGTTGTTCTAGACATTTGCCCTACTCTATGAGAAAACTGTGTTTTCTTCTGGAAAAGGGGGTAAATGTCACATGATGATGATGATTTCAGTGTGATACATCATCATCATCATCATCATCATCATCATCATCATCATCATCATCATCATCATCATCATCATCATCATCATCATCATCATTAGATGCCATCTCCACAACGAAGGTTGGCTGTAATGGATCTCCAACGTCTTCTGTCTCTTGTCTTGGTGGTGCACTCTGATAGACTCTTTCCTGTCCATCTCTTGAAGTTATCTTCCCACTTAGTGTAATACACATATCCAGCAAATGTTGTAATGATGATGATGATGTCAGTATAATACAGACATCGAGCATATGTTGTAATGATGATGAGTATATCAGTGTAAATACAATTATCGAGTGTGTTTTGTATTGATGATGATGATTACGCTGATGATGATGATTATGGTCAATGTATGTGTGTGTGAGCAAATGATAAAGTAAGAGGGGTTGTTTGCGGGAACAGTAAATTGTGTTGGCCTGTGTTTGTGTTAAGTGCAAATGAATAGTGGTCAGTCTGGGTTTTACGTGAGTTTGCCTCGTGCGAGACTGTGAGTCAGAACACGGGAGAATAGTGCAGAGTGCGAAGTGGTGAGTTGCTGTCTGGAAGGTAAATAAGAAGAGGTGGCGTGTAGGAAAAAGATGGCTAGATGTGATGGCTGGATCTTGTTGTTTAATTCTGAAGGAAGAATTACGAATTATTACCTTGGATATTTGTATTCCATATATTGTTTGTGTTTCATGACATTTCCGTAATACAGTGTTCAGTTTGGGACTAAATTTCGGTGTTGATTGGTTTACTCAGGAATGGATGTGTCAAGTATGGTGTAAGAAGATAGTAGCATCTTTGAGGAGTAATTAATGTGACAGCATGCATCCCCTAGCATGTGTCACAGGTATTTTGAGGTAATACTTCCGCTGGACTATCTCTGGATCAATAATACAGATAACCCGTCTGGGGAGATGATGTTAGGAATGGTATTATCAAGGAAATAAGTTCACCGATGTGTTGGTGAGTTTGTACAAATGCAATCGGAAGTATTACTTCCATATTTGAAAGAGGTCACGAGTTTAAATTTTAAAATTGATATTTTAAAACACGTGGGGGAAAGTAATGATTTAACACCCCGATCCACATAGTTCTAAAGAGACAGGATTGGTCTAAATCGAGAGTCTGAAATAAACTTTAGCTCTCATTGGAAAGCTGGTCCGAAATACCACTCTGGGATTTGGACTAAGAAATGGAAATATAATCTAACAAAGTCGGAGACACAAATCAGACTGCATTTTCAACAACGTCAAGTAACAACTCCCAGTAGCCAGAGAGAAGCATCAGACAAAGAATTCCAAAATTAAAAGTGACAGATCGAAGTATTTGTGCGTCTTTATAACTTAAAAGAGAACCTGCAATTTTAAATACAAAGACAGGACACTTAAGCTATCAGAAGCAAAAGTCGAAAGAGAGATTCTGAATCTACCCCAGATCAAAGGTTCGAAGCAGCTAATCAAAGTTGCTGTGTCCATTCTACAGTGCCAGGAGATTGTGTTCCCAGGTTATTTGGGGTAAGTTGTGAACATTTATTTTACAATGTGAGTTAGACATGTCTGCACTTGCAAAGTGGTTATACAAGTCATACGAAGCAGTTGTCACGAGTGGTTTTCAAGAGTCTGCCTGAGATGAGACAAAAGGTCTGTGTGACGTCTGAGACAAGACAAAAGTCTGAGTAAGGACTGAGAAGATAGATGAGTAATGGTGTTGAATGTGAATAGAGTGACTTACAGTTATCAGGAGTAAAGAACAGATACTGACTCTCTCTCCTACCACTCAATGAATATGTTTCAACTACTGTCGCTCCGCCTATCTCTCTTAATTGGAGTAAAGTTTATTACAATTTTAGTAACTCCACAAACAAACAAGTACCTGTACATATAATGACAATTACAAGTACAGATAGTAAAAAGAGTATGATCCACCGTAATAGGTCTAATTTATTAAGGGTAAAACTATTTCAAGTATAAGGAAACAATAAAATTGTCAAAATCACAAAGCATCAAATCCTACACACACACACACACACACACACACACACACACACACACACACAATGCATTAACCAAAAATCTTGTGACAACAAAGCTGGAAAATAAGAATAATCAAACGAGCTTGACTCTCAGGTCTACGTAATTCCAATGTTCCCTAATAATATGGGGTAGATGTTAAATTAATCGTTTGCAGGGAACCCTGAAATAAAGAAGTCCATACACACCCAAAATTAAGCCGCTGACTTCTTCTTGT
The DNA here is from genome assembly GCA_024509875.1 of Oreohelix idahoensis. NCBI lineage: Eukaryota > Metazoa > Mollusca > Gastropoda > Stylommatophora > Oreohelicidae > Oreohelix > Oreohelix idahoensis. The sequence goes on from JAMPIV010009855.1 coordinate 231,939, forward strand.
CAACCACACAGCTATTAAATTCTACTTTAATATCCCTGTCCCTCAGTTCATACAAACTCTCCCCTTCCAACCAAGTGTCTGAATGCCCTCCCCACAAGCCCTTCTTCTTTGGCACACGTGCGTTAAATTCCGTTTGAATTACAGCTTGTGGGCGGATAGCAGACGGAGAAATGTTAACCCTTTCTTCTCCCGGTTTCTGATAACAAATCCGTGAACCCCCCAACTGTAAATCCACCACTGGGAGAAAGAAATTCCAAGGACCGATGCAAAGTCCTCCAAATGTTCACATAGGCTGTGAATCCACGATCTAAATGGGTGATGCTGAAGTAGCTCAGTTTAAAAGGCGTTGAATGTAATCAATCCACTTATACTAAGGCCCGTCACTCTTGTGAAGGCGCTTGCTAGATACAGACGACGCCAGTGGAGCATGGGCACTCCACTTACTTTGCGAGGTGGCATTACAAATATTCCCAGTGAGGGAAATCACTCGAACGAACCCGTAGAAAAGTGTCGCGGAAATAACTGTAGTTGGTGGTGACACCCCAAGGTAAAAGGGTAGCCGTTTAATCCGGCCTTTCTAGGAAAGCAATTCAGGCCGATGGCTCAGAACTCCGTCGGAGTTTACCGGGCTTTGCTGTAATGTCACAAATCTCTGATCGTCTAGCCAAAATAACTCATTAAATGTTACAACAACGTAAAACAAACAATTGTCTAAACAGGTACAGGTTAATTATTTTCATTCCGTCCCACCCCAAGCGCTTGCCAGTGCTGATCTAGTTACGCAGTTGTACTCTCCCCTTTCTCTTCCTCACTGACTGGTAAATAGCCAAGCGAAACTGTAAGTGTCATAAGCAGCCCACTCGTGACTGGCGTAATCAGCCATAGAGTCAAAAATACTTATAACAGGAATTTCGCTGGATTGAACCAGCTGGGGGCTCGAACAAGCCACACCATTGCTTAAAACTTCACAAAAAGTGCCGGAGCAGATATAAGTTAGTAGTGCTCTGCCCTATGCAGCATTGTTCTTGACTTCTGAATTATATTTTGATACTCCCTGTTACGTGCAGTCTTTGATATCTTGCAATATTATACATTTGTATGCTTGTTATGTTCGCAAATATTTTGTAAACAAAATAGAAACTTTTTTGCTTAAGGAAAAGTCAATATTGAGTTACTTCCCCTTGAAAGGAGTCTCAGATCGAACTCCGCGGACGAATCCAGTTTTACTGCGATTTATTCTTTGTTTGGGTAGAAATAGATTGTTCTTGCTTCAGAATATCTATGGCCTGAATTTATGTGTATTGTTTGTCTAGGTAGGACGAGTCTGTCTTATATCTGTATATCTTTACATATCTAAGTCGAACTATATGTTCTTTGTCGCTAGAAAGGTCAAAGGCTGTTCAGCGGATGTGTGGCTAGAGAGGTGTGATTTGGCTTCGCCCTGATGGGTGCTGTTGTGTTTCTGTATCGGCTTGTCGCCGGGAAAAGTGATCTCAATATTTATGGGGAAAGTGATAGTCGTCTAGACCTATCGTGTATGCTTTACCCCAGTGTTTATTCTTATTGCCAAGGAATGGCAGAATCATATTTCTGATACCAAGGTAACAAAAAGCACTTCTTATGAACTCTCTTACGAAGCCATCGTTTTCGATAGGCAGACGCACGATTTGTACGTCTGAGGGAATATTTAACCAGATGAAGATGACATTCATTCCTAGCAGCACTATATTGTATGATGAAGTCAATTGTATCAATGATAGAATCTACAAAGCCATAAGGACATTTAATGAATGACCAGCTTTGATACAGCTGCCTAGTTTGTATCAAAAAAAGAAAGTGATTGACAGCTCACGAGAGAAGCCATCTTGTATCCAAATATTTTGTGACTTTCAAGAAGAGAAAAGGGATGCCCCGTATTATCGCTTGATGAGTCCAGAGATCACTGCTACAGATGAGAACCCATTACTAGCGGTTCAATATGATTATATGAAAAAATATGTGCTGAACATTATTTAAAGGAATCTTCGCTAGACGAGGTTAGGTCTAGAAGCCATCTTGAATATTGTTTATAAACTGACGTGCTTTGTCAGTAAACTCAGATGATATATATATGGGCAATACTGAGTGCTTGTCTACTGACATTCCATTGTGCTATTATTCAACGAGTGCCCATGTATCATTGCAAGACCATTTATCAATTGTACCATGATGTATTATGCCAACCTGTGATTTGTCACTGTATCCGTGCTGTCGAATGTGTACGTCCAATTAAACTGTAACAAAAAGTACACAGCAGTTGGCGTCGATGTCTTCCAGCCATACATGAGTGAGAAAAAGAACATTTATCAACTCTTCGAACTCTTTCATCATTCGCGTATTATACTCTCACTCTATGTCTACACACCACTGCGTAGGTCGAGTTGATATTCCTATTTCTAAGAACCACTCTGACGAGCAATGCTGGGGCCAACAACAAGTCTTTAACATTGGAGCTTCCACAGACCACCATACCTCTTAACACTGTGGTCCTGTAAATAGTTGATGTCAGTGTGAACAAGGAACAATACAACTTCATATCTATACACCATTCAACCGTATATATAGAAACAGCATTTAACTCTGGTGGAATTCAACAAAGAGGTTATTTAACACTGGTGAGCCAGCTTTCTGGGTTTGACCTCGCAGAAGTTGAGAAGTCAACAGACTACCGATACCAGACCGTTTCCTGTGGCTGATACGACACACTTGCAGTATTAGTTTGCTCTTTATCAACACTTTGTCACGTGACCTATCAAGTGAATGCAGTATCTAGGTCAGCGTTGTTGACATTTTTACGCTTAGACATTACAGAGTTTCACAGTACAGAGATGAGACTTTGAAGGCCATAAACTGTTCTATTGTTGCAGTATTGTTGAACATAAGTGCGTAAATTTCATCGTTGGACCTTCTGATACTAATATTGTTGAACATTGTAATAGATTAAATCAAAAATCTAGTATTGATTAAAGTGGCAGTTTACTTTGTTTATTCAGAAACTGTGCTATTATATTTATGAACTGAAACTCTTTCCAACACATTTCATTATTTAATGTATAACTGAGCATCCTATCTGCAACACAGTGCTTTATATATTACACACATGATATATGTATTTATGATTATATGTTATATGTTATTTATTTGTATAGTATATTAGTTTATATGTCAGCGGGTTGTGTTTAGGTTGGGCGGTGTCCCCACAACAGAATATCCCACGTCATAGAGGGTCCGTTGTGGGCGTTTTCTTTAGGTGCAATTTCCTTAATTGGAAATTTGCTTGCAACAACTAGTTGCTATTTGTATTAGCTGTGACGACTTGTACCCATCATTATTTTTGTAATATTTTTCTGTTCTTTAGTTTTGTTCGATTTGTTTGTATTTGTAGGTCTCCCCTTTCCTTTTATTTAGTTGTATACATAATTTATATTCACATACTGTGACGTCATTTGTGTTGTTATTCCTTGCAGATTCGGTGATTATTTTCATTGATTTCCTTATTTGATTTAGTTGATTTCTGCAAACGTTTTCGTATTGTCAGTATTACTTGTACTTTATGCATGCTGTTGGTTGACATATGTTTTATATAGGTATATTTCATAAGACACTATTACTTGTGCACTGCACTTGGATTATGGTATAAACCAGTACTTGATTATTATTACTGTTATATAAGGAAGTATACAAGACCTTATTAAGGCTTGTGACCCACAGAGGTTGGGATAGTGTGCTGGTTAATCAAGTTATTAGGAACTTGGGGCTACATTACTTTGAAATATATATAGTATTATTATTGTTTCAAGTAATTAGTATTATTGTTAGACATCATGTCTACATTAGAATACTTCATTGCACAAGGGAAATCCCTTGATAAGACTGGTCAACAATTAGAAGAATGGACAGTTGCTCAATATGACAAGACATTAGCTGCTACTGCAGAGGAAAGAAAAGAGAAAAGACTAGACAGAGAAGCTACTGCTGCTGCTGAACAAAAGAAATTGCAGATGCAGGTGGAGGAAAGGAGATTTGAAGCTGAACAAAAAAAATTAGACAGAGAAGCTGCTGCTGAACAAAAAAGATTAGACAGAGAAGCTGAAGAAAAAAAAGCAATAAGAGAACATGAATTTGAGTTAGAGAAACTAAGATTGACAAGTATGAGTAATGTTAATCAGGCATCTAGTGGTAATGGTAAACCTTCTACTTACAAGGTTAAGGTTCCACCGTTCAATCAGTCCAGTGACGATATTACATTCTGGCTGGATAGATTTGAACGTTCTTGTCGTACTCATAATGTGGATAAATCACAATATGCTAACCAATTAGCAGAAAACTTGAAAGGTGAATCTCTGACTAGGTTATGCCTTGTAGGAGAAGCAGATAAGGATAATTATGATGTCATTAGGGCGGCTTTGATTTAAAAAAATACCAGCTAAGTGAGGAAGGCTATCGCCTTTTGTTTAAGACGATGGTGCCTGAGACAGGTGTAGAATTCTCAGAATTCATTGCAAAGGCACGTCTCACAGTTGATCGTTGGATTGAGCTTTCCAAAACAGAAAAAACTTATGAAGGACTTATGGATTTGTTGCTCAGAGATAAGATTATGTCATGTGTTAACAAACCATTCCTTGAATTTATACATGAGCGTAAACCCAAATCACTAAATGAAATGGAAGAATATTGTTCCCAATATGTCACTGCACACCCCGACGTGACTTTTGGCAACACTAAGATTAAGGAGAGTATGCCAGTTGCTTCAGCAACACCATGCAATCCCAATTATTCACACAGATTTCAGGGACCTCAAAACAGATTTGATAAAAAAGGTAACCATAATAGTTACCAAAACCAAGGTAACCAATCATTTCAGGGTTCTTCGTCGAAGAACTGGAGACGAGCTGATAGCTCTCGACACAGGGGTGGTCATAATTATAGGAATTTCCGTAGAGGAAGTAATTATAGAAACTATCCGAGTTATCCGTCTTGGAGTCAACAAGATCACAAATACAGAGATACTCATTATAATGAATATGATAATGGTAACCAAGAGAACTATGACTCAAACCCAAATAGGGGTTACAATAGAGGTAACAATAACTACAGAGGTAATAATAACCGAGGTAGATCTCAAAACAGAAGACATAAACCACATTTTCAGGCAAACTCTGCACAACAAGAGTCTCATGAAGCCTATAAACAGAGTAAAGATAATAATGACGCTAGTAATATAGCATGTTCCGCTTTTGATTTTGGGAGAGCATCTCAGTGCCCCCAATGCAAAACATTATTTGAGCCAACCACAGTGTCTACTTTAAGCTGCGGCCATCCTCTTCCTGCTCTTCCTGCATCAGTCGCGCATGATGGAAGAGGTTCTCTTGTCTTACATAAGGGTTTAGTAAATAACAATCCAGTCTCCGTGCTATTTGATTCTGGATGCACCACAATTGGTGTTAGGCAGTCACTCGTAGATCCTTCCCGTGCCACTGGACAAGTAGTCAAATGTGTAACATTTGGCGGCACATTAGAGAAATACTCTACTGCTATCATTAGGATTGCTACTCCTTTCTTTACAGGAGATGTACACGCATGTCTTCTTCCGAATCCGATCGCTGACCTCATCATCGGTCGCATTCATGGAGTCAAAGAATGCACTTCGCAACAAATTTCCGCTTGGGAAAAGCAAAACATGCAGATTGCTAACGCTGTAGTCACTAGAGCTCAAGCTCTTAATATGCCTCAAACTTCATCTACTGAAGATAATGAAGTGCATAACCAAGATGATCCCTTGGTAATTTCTCGTGACTCGTTTATAAAACAGCAAGAAGATGATCCCACTCTGAAGAAATTCTTCATTCTTGCAACTAAAGGTGATCCGAATAAAGACACAAGTCGTAAATCTTGGATTACAAAGAAGAATGGCGTACTTGTACGTATGGTTCAAGACTCCATTACGTCAAGTCATTCTCAAATCCTGGTTCCCAAGAATTTGAGAGTAAAAATTTTGCAGCACGCTCACGACTCTCAGTGTGCTGGACACATGGGTTTTTCCCGTACTAAGTCAAAAGCTCTTGCGGCTTTCTTTTGGCCATTGGTAAACAAGGACATACGGATTTATTGTCGATCTTGTAAAGTATGTCAGGAAGTTAAATCCAAAGGTCCACGCCATGCTGCACCCATTCAGGCGGCAGACATTCCTATTCGGCCGTTTCAAAAAATGGCCATAGACATTATTGGACCATTTAAGATCAAGTCTGCCAGAGGACATCAGTTTATCATGACGTGTGTTTATATGTGCACACGTTGGCCAGAGGCTATTCCTCTGAAGAGCATTACTACTGCTGATATTGCAGATGCTCTTTGGCTTATATTTTCTCGTCTGGGTTTCCCCGGAGAGATATTATCAGACCATGGCACCCAACTAATATCAGATACCATGTCTCAAGTAATGTCTACTCTGCAGATAGATAGATCTTTAAGTAGTATCTATCATCCAATGTCTAATGGGATGGTCGAACGTCTTAATAGAACACTTAAAAACTTACTAGGGAAGATAACTGAGGATCATCCTCAAGACTGGGACAGAGTTTTACCTGCGGCCCTCTTCGCTTACAGAGAGGTCCCCAATGAACATACAGGGTTTTCTCCCTTTGAACTTGTCTTTGGCGCGCGTCCGCGCGGCCCTATGTCGTTGCTCCATGATCTCATAACAGCTGACAATATTGACGATGACACAAAGTCATCTTACGAATATGTCATCGCGTTGAGACAAAAGATTATCGAAGCATGCAAATTAGCAACTTCTTCTTCCGAATTTGCGAAACAGAAGGCAAGGCAATTTGCCAATAAGAAGAGATGCTTACGACAACTTTGTCCTGGTGACAGAGCATTTGTATTACTACCTTGTAGGGAAAACAGACTACTTATTTCTTGGAAAGGTCCGTACGATATAATATCGAAAATTTCCGATGTCGACTATATTGTCGATATTGATGGGAAGCATAAAACCTTCCACATCAATATGCTTACTGAATTTCATGAACGTCCGGATTATTTACAACCCATTTTCCAAGCAACGGACGATTCTCCAGTACAACATGGTCATTACTCATCACTGTCCGTGAAAGAGGATGAGGAAACGAGTTTTTCAGATGTAAATCTTCCTCTTCCAATGATCCCACTTCATTCTAGTGAATCATGGAAGAACGTTACTGTCTCTCCTGATTTGTCTCTAGGAGAACAGCGACAAGTTTCAACTATGTTGCAAACATTTCAGGATGTACTCACTGACATCCCTGGACAAACTCATGTCATTGAACATGACATTGTTCTAACTGACCATACTCCTATTAGGGTTAGACCTTATCCTATCCCTATACATTTTCAAGCACAGGTCGAGAAAGAGTTGGATGAGATGATAGATTTGAAAATAATCGAACCATCCACCTCTGCATATTCTTCGCCGATGGTTATTGTTCGAAAAAAGACAATAACATACGTCTTTGCGTTGACTATCGAAAATTGAATCAAGTAACGAAGTTCTATGCCGAACCTATGCCTTTACTGGAAGAGCTACTTACTCGACTCTCCAAATCTCATTTTTTCACTAAACTTGATTTGTCTAAAGGATATTGGCAAGTACCTTTATCTGAACGCGCCAAACCTCTCACGGCTTTTTCAACACCTAGAGGTTTGTTCCAATGGAATTTTATGCCTTTCGGTCTTATGAACGCACCAGCTACATTTGTACGCATGATGCGCCGAATCCTATCTTATCGGTCAGATGTCATTGCATATCTAGACGACATCTGTCTTTTCAGCGATACTTGGGAAGATCACTATTCAGGGTTAGATGAATTGCTGTCTACTTTGCGCGAGCACAACCTGACAGCGAAACCCTCTAAAGCCTATATTGGTTTTAGCGAAATTTCTTTCCTAGGCCACCGAGTTGGTCATGGTTTCCTAAAGACAGAGGACCATAATACTAGTAAGATACTTAACATCTCTATCCCTAAGACTAAAAAAAAGGTAAGAAGTCTGTTAGGTCTTATTCAATTTTATGGCAGATTCATTCAGAATCTATCCTCTATCATAGCACCTCTTTCTACACTTCTAAAGAAAGGTTCGCCTAATATGGTCCACTGGTCTCAGGAATGCCAATGCTCTTTGGATAAGATTAAAACATTGTTTTCAACACCACCTATTTTGGTGTTACCTACTAAAGATAGGACATTCGTTCTTCGTAGTGACGCTTCATCCACTGGGATTGGAGCGGCACTAATGCAAGAGTACTCTGGAACTCTGCATCCTGTAATGTATATTTCCAGAAAACTTAATGTGGCAGAAAGGAATTATTCGGTTTTAGACCGTGAGCTATTAGCTATGGTTTGGTCGATCCTCAAACTACAAAGATTCCTTCTAGGCGCACATTTCATAGTAGAAACCGACCAAAAAGCTCTTACTGCTATACAGAGTGAGAATTTGAAGAGCTCGAGGTCTACTCGATATGCAATTGCTCTTCAACCCTTTCATTTCTCTGTGCGAGCTATTCGTGGATCAGATAATGTGATGGCAGACATTCTGTCAAGATGCCCACATGATTCCACATAACTATTAGGTCTTAGACGTCTTAATATGTCTAGGTCTATAGTAGTTCCTTTCTATATCAAGATAGATACACATTTGTAATTTAATAATATAATGATTGTATCACTACTTAGCGGTTCATTGATATTTATTCACCGCTGTTCTTTAATGATTTTTCTTTATAAATCATAAATTTAAGATATCTAATACGAAATTATGGTATGAATTTTTGTATGCATTGTGTAATTCCCAGAATTGTATTATACTTTGATGACACCTTCCTGGAAAAATTTACTTGTAGAGAAATAATTTCTCTCGGATTATGAGATACATTCTCACCAGTCGCTTCATAAGTCGACTTAGCCTCATATTAGGCGTTATATTTATTCCTGATATTTGCATCTGCGCAGTATTCATGCGTTGTGAGCCTATTGTACGTTGCTCCTAGATGTATTTTAAAAAAAATGTTTCATTTTTTTTTTCCCGGGAGGTGTGGTAAGACTGTTACGTGCAGTCTTTGATATCTTGCAATATAATACATTTGTATGCTTGTTATGTTCGCAAATATTTTGTAAACAAAATAGAAACTTTTTTGCTTAAGGAAAAGTCAATATTGAGTTACTTCCCCTTGAAAGGAGTCTCAGATCGAACTCCGCGGACGAATCCAGTTTTACTGCGATTTATTCTTTGTTTGGGTAGAAATAGATTGTTCTTGCTTCAGAATATCTATGGCCTGAATTTATGTGTATTGTTTGTCTAGGTAGGACGAGTCTGTCTTATATCTGTATATCTTTACATATCTAAGTCGAACTATATGTTCTTTGTCGCTAGAAAGGTCAAAGGCTGTTCAGCGGATGTGTGGCTAGAGAGGTGTGATTTGGCTTCGCCCTGATGGGTGCTGTTGTGTTTCTGTATCGGCTTGTCGCCGGGAAAAGTGATCTCAATATTTATGGGGAAAGTGATAGTCGTCTAGACCTATCGTGTATGCTTTACCCCAGTGTTTATTCTTATTGCTGTGGCCGTGTACATAGTTGTTCCTTTGGAAACAGGCTATACTCCAACAAGACGGAGGAAGCACAGACTACCCCATAATTTTATATTTTATGAGAAACAGAATATAAAAAAATTATAGTGTCACATATTTAGGGTAGAGTCGCTTCTACACGCTATTTCTAATAATTGGGTGATTTCCCCTGACCAATCGGATAGCTCAGATTTACCCCGGGGAATATAGAACAGGACGCCATCGGGCAGTAGAATGAAAGAGCGCAACTCAAGAGGTCGTATCTGGTCCAGCTCTACATATTTCTTAGTTTGAGGAAGTCAACTTCAACATTTATTATAAAATGTGCATTTCAGGATATTGAGTGGTTTTATATTCCTTACTTGCGTAAGTAGTGACTATCATTCAATGTATATTTTGAATAGAGCTCCCAACCCTAGTCGCAGCAGAACTAGGTTCGAGGATTTGAGTCAATTTGAAAAAAACTAGTCTTACACCTCAAACCGTGTAGAGCAGAAAATATCCTTGTGTTGGAAAGTATTTAACTCAAGGAATACTTATGATGATAAAGAAAACAAGGACAAATCTGAAGAGATGGGTAAATGTAAGTCGAACCCAAAATAAAACGTTAAAATAAAACGGTGGAAAACGTATGGTAATATGGTGCCCGTGACCACTTCTCTTTGATAAAGCGAATAACTAGCGATCATAGACCATGGACGATTTACTACATAATTTTCAACAGCTTGGTGTGGAACAACAACAACAACAACCACAGAACCAACCCGTAAATACACAACCACTGCAGCCCCAGGACAGACAAAATATGGAAGGACCAACAATAATAGCGCTACGGCAAATTACTGAAACCCTACAGAAAAATGACAACTACGCGAAATTCACACAGGTTAGATCCATTGTTCAGCCGTTCGATGGAAACAAGAAAAAATTCAGAAGATGGTTGTCCGACATGGAAAAATTTGCGGCACTAGCAGAGGCAACAACAGATGAAGAGAAAAAGAAAATCGCTCTGTTGGGTTCTGATTCGTACGTGACTGATTTTTTAAGAAGGAGGTCCCAGCAGTACCCCACAGAAACCTACGAGTCCCTAAAAAAAGAGCTCACCCAGAGATATGGGGAAATCATAGACAAAATGCATGCTTGGTCAGTCCTTAGAAGCATGAAACAGGAAAGAGATGAATCGGTACAACTTTTTGGAGATCGATTCCTCAATATGGCAGAAGAGGCGTTTTGCGGAGAAATCCCTACCACACCTGATGTAGAAATACAGTTAGTAGGGATATTTGCCGATGGCCTTAGAGCGGAAAATATCAGAAGGCATCTTATTAGAAAAGACACCAAGACTATTGCTGAAACAATCCAAGCAGCAATACAGGAGGAAAATCTTCACCGAAGGTTCCAACAAAGAGCAGGTAGGGAACCCCGACCAGAATATAGGGACTATGATGAGCATGAGCCTATGGAAGTTGACCATACCAGGAGGCAATGGACTCGCCCACGACAACGAGATGATAGGCCCCGCAATTATAGACCCCCCACACAGAGGCAAAACGACGTCAATAATGTCAGTACAAACGGATGCTTTACATGCGGTAGGCTCGGACATGGTTACAAGTCCTGTAGAGCAAATTACAATCACGCACCACCCAGAAGAGGAGGTTATCAACCACAACAACCCGCACCACCCCCACGTGATAACACCAGAAATCAGTATACCAGAGGCACACCTCAACCCCTCATGCGTCAGGGAAACGGCCGCGCCACTCACTAAACAGGACCGTTAGTGAGGGCAACAATCACAGAAAATGGTCCAAAACAAAAGAAACAAAACAGAACAGAAATTGTCAAGTGGGCCCATCCAGTAAAATACAATATGAAGAAATGTTGCATGATGGAACTAAAATACATCCGGACCCCAGTTCCTGCATCATGTCTATACAGGGCCAACAATATAGGGCACTGGTAGATACAGGAGCATCCATCAGCCTTATTAGGTTCCAGCTGTTCAAGAGGATCCAACACTTAGTACGATTTCAACCGTCCAAAACACACCTAGCTTCAGTCACGGGACAAAGACTAAATTCAGTTGGGACAGCATGGCTAAAATTTTCCTTAGGCGAAACAAATTTTGAACACCCATTTGTCATTACTAAAGGAATGTCTAGAAATCTTATCCTAGGGAGAGATTTTTTTAACAAACACAAAGTTCGAATATACTATGACCTCCAGAAAATCAAAGTCAACAATACATACATAGATCTCCAGGACGATATCCACATAGCGTCTTTGGTAAGGATTACAGCTCCCATAACGGTGGCTCCAAACTCCCTGGTCATAGCAAAAGGCAGAGTAAAAAATTCTGAGTACATAACACCAGGGCAATCAATTCAAATACAGCCCCTAGCAGAAGAAAGCATTATTGATGACCCATTGTTGCAAATTACAGAGGGAATTGCTGAAGTCTCGAAGGCTAGAGATTTCCCCATCATGATATTGAATATGTCAGGAAAAACTACCACTATAAATAGAGGCACAATTGTAGCACAAGTAGATACGTCAACGATAAGACAGACTAAAACCAATAGAGACCATCCACAAATTGTCTCAACCACCCCCACTGGACATAATGCACGAAATCGCAGCACAAATAACCATAGTACATGGAAAGTAAACAGTTATAAGGCTTATGCAGAAAAAGGCAGCAACATCAGTCACAGTCATGTTACACCACAGCATACCCTACCCAGATGGCAGAAACGAACCAGTCCATACATAAGAAGAGAAAGGCCACAGTATGAAAATGACTATAATTACTCATTCTTTGCCCCAGCACACCAAGAGAAAAGATGAAGTGCTGTATATCACAGAGTAACAGAGAAACAGAAATTGTCTTGCCAGGAGGATATCCAAAGCGACAAGACAGTGATACATGCCCCATGGAGTATCAATATAACTCAAAAACAGGTGGATATGATAAAGTCCCAAAACCAATTGAAATTTCCGAAGAAAAGGAAGAATTCTTATATGACTATACCACAGGAGGATACTATAGCAGCAAAGTTGGAAACAGAAAGAATGAAAAATTTTCGCCCAGGGAAAGAAGACAGCCCTATAGCACAAACAGAAGAAATACAGTAACGTACGCGGATAAGCGCAGTTACGGCAGAAATAATCAGAAAAAATGGCACAACAACGACTACCCCAGAAATATAATAAGAAATGAATATACAGTAAATGCAGTGACAAATGGAAATGCACACAGCACATGGCAGAGGAGACAGTACCAAGCACAGCCCAATGAACGGCAAAGAACTACGCAAAAGAAAGCCACATACCAGGAGCAGAGATTTTCACAAGATGCAAGAAAAATGTCCCAAAATTATGGGAATGAAACGGAGGCATCAAGACAGACCAGAGATATCATAGCAGATCATAAATACAGAGAGAGAATAGCTCAGTTACTTGCAACCCTGAATGCCACAGAAGATAATAAGCAACGTTTGAAAACGTTTGTAGAAAAGCACCAAGATGTATTCGCACTCAATGACATGGAATTAGGCAGAACTAACACTGTCACAATGGACATTCAAACAACCACAGAGGAGCCAATACATATGAAACCCTATCATACGCCCTTGAAAAATAGAGAACTCGTGGAAAGGTCTATAAATGAAATGCTACAGGCAGGAATCATCGAAAGATCCCGTTCCCAATGGTCCTCACCCATAGTGATCGTAACAAAGAAAGACGGCTCCAGTCGCTTTTGCTGCGACTACCGTGCCCTTAACAAAATCACAAAAGTCATTTCCTACCCCCTCCCCAGGATAGACGATCTACTTGCGACGTTAGGAAAGTCTACATACTTTACCACACTTGATGCAAGGTCAGGCTTTTGGTGCATCCCCATGACACCTGAGGCAAAACAGAAATCCACATTCTGTTCACATATGGGAAGTTTTTTTTTTGGAATGTTATGCCATTTGGTCTAAAAGGATCTCCAGCAACATATATGTCACTCATGGATGAAGTGTTAAAGGGTCTACATCCATTTGCCCTGGCATACATAGACGATATCCTGATACATACCGCAGGCACGATGGAAGACCACCTCCGCAAGGTTGAAACAGTGTTTGATAGACTCAGGCATCACCAAATAAAGTTAAAACTGTCGAAGTGTGAGTTTCTAAAGACAGAAACAAAATATTTAGGCTTTGTCATCAATAGACATGGCGTCAGACCTGATGAAGATAAAGTCAAAGCCATAAGAGAAATGCCTAGCCCCAAGACGGTGAGACAAACACGCTCATTTATTGGTACAATAGGGTACTATAGGCGCCACATCATCAATTTCTCCAGAGCAGCAGAGCCTTTGATAGCCCTTACCCGCAAGTATGCACGCTTCAAATGGACAGAAGACTGCCAGAGATCCTTTGAGTATCTAAAAAATGCCCTAACCACCATCCCACTGCTTGGACATCCAGATATTTCTCAGCCCATGATACTATACGCCGATGCCTCAGATAACGCAATTGGTGCATGTTTGGTACAACCAGTACTAGAAGATGAAACACCCATCCTACCAAACATTCCCAATGAGAAACCCATTGCATTCCTATCCCACGCATTGTCAAAGTCACAAAAACGGTGGACCACCACTGAGAAAGAAGCATATGCTATTCACTATGCAGTACAAAAGTTTGACTTTTATGTCAGAGGAACTAAACTCATTATAAGAACTGATCATCAACCTTTGGTTAACTGGCTCACCAAAACACAAGAACAGCCAAAGAAGTTACAGACATGGGCAATGAATTTACAGTCCTACGACACCACTATCGAACATATCCCAGGCGAAATGAACACCTGTGCAGACCTCTTATCCAGGATTAAATATGATGATGAAACTGAAGTGAAAACAAATAGAGTCAAAAATGATGGCACATCCTCAGAGATTGACGATAATGCTAAAGAAATTAATGAAATTACTTCATCAAGTCGAAGAAGTACCTCAGATTCTGCCACTCAAGTAGAAGAAGAAAGCCAAGATATGTTTGACATGAGAGTAGAACAAGCGAAAGATGCAGAAATTGTCAAGCTGCTCACATACGTGAAAGAAAACCCAACAAAAAGTAAAGATTTTACAGTACACCCAACGGATGGAGCTCTATACTATATTGATCAGAAACAAGAAGGGACACTAAGAAAAGTCATTCCAGCACATCTAGTCCCAGAAGTATTGCTACAGTTTCATGATAACAACGGGCACATGGGAAGAGACAAAACAATTGATGTCATAAAGAAAAGGTATTATTGGCAAACTTTCTACAAAGACATTACAGAATATGTAGCCACCTGTAGAACATGTAAATTGAGGAACATGAAGCCACATTTAATTCCCCTTCAAGAAATGCAACCTTCCCATTACCCCATGCAAACAGTAAGCATTGACTTATCAGGTCCTTACCCACTCACCCAATCAGGCAACAAATACCTCCTGCACATAGTTGACCAATACTCTGTTTGGCCAGAAAGTTACCCACTCAGTGATGCCACATCGCAGTCCATCACGCAAATTTTTTTACAAGAATTCATTCCCAGGCATGGCTGTCCAAAACGAATCATTTCAGACAACGGTAAACAGTTTATCGGTAACCCATTTAAAGCCACCTTACACCAGCTGAATATTGAGCATACTACAACCACTTATTATTGCCCAAATGCAAATGGCAGAAATGAACGCATGCATGCCACCCTACATGATATTATTAGCAAATATATCAAGGGGAACCACCAATACTGGGACCTATACATTAACCAAGCTCTTGAAGCCATCCGAGTAAACGTCAACGATACCACAGGAATGTCACCCTTTCTCATGCTATACGGAAGAGAACCAAACTTTCCGTTAGACAACCTACTTCGCCCACAAAGAAAATACATGGGAGAAGACCCCATCGAAATAATCCTTCAAGAAAAGTATAAAGCTCACCAGATTGCACAACGAAATACGCAGAAGGCATTTCACAAGAAACAGAAACAACATGACAAATCAGCCAAGCTACCAACGTACAAAATAGGAGACAGAGTATACTACAAGAAACATGTACGCAGTTCAAAATTCGATGACCGATGGTTAGATGGCTACAAAATCATGAAACAAACTACGCCTGTAAACTTCATTATTTGGAATGAAGAGAAACAACACCAAACAAAAGCTCACGTAAAACAAATCAAAATTGATAATCACCGGCCCATTCCGCCTCTGACGACAAATACAAGACCAGTCAGAAAGGCCACCCTAAATTATAATCCATCCAGCACAGATTCGTCTGACATATCAGAGTCAGAGACGACAGACTCTGAATTTTACCAAGACGACCACATACCCAGACCACCCACAGATGAAATACATCGAGCAAGACAACAACGAGACTCGTCCGAAAGCGAAGAAGATATCCCACCACTTGAATTACGTAATAGACTACAAGACAGAGACCTGCGCATTAGAAATGAAGAAATCATGCCACAGACGTCACACGATGACAACACGAAAACACCTTATATCCACACTCAAACTTACTCCCGCAGTGATAAATCGTCAGCTGATACCTATCACACCCCCAGTTCAGGCAGTTCTAGTTTTAATACTAGTGAAAACCCTAACCACAAGAACAAGATTGCTCGTTCAGAACAATCAGATCCTGAAGAAACTATACCCAAGCAGATTGTTGAACCATATACCAGCAATCTTTATGGAGACGAAACAGAACAAGACATGAGAGAAGACAGTGTCAACCCCAGCACAGCTTTGTCAGACCCCAACGAACATAATGACAGAAAAATGGTAGAATTATATGAACAAGAAACAGACATTGATACAGCTAGTTCTATTGAAACCAGTGATGCGGATAGTACATTATTTGTACCAGTCAGCTTCAGCGTCAAACGCGCCTATAAAACAGAATCTGATGACTCAATTCCTAGCAACAAAATTCCGCGTATACAGCACAACTATATCAGACGAAAGATTCTGAAGAAACGCTATCATGTGCCCAAACCAAGCCGAGAAGTGTTAGCCTCAGCTCTACTAGTCAAAAACAACAGTGTGCAAATTACGCCCACTGTCAAAGACGTTAACGTACCACAGGCCCAAGTCAGAAGAAAAATCAAGGCGAAACATATACCTGCCTCAAAACTAACAGATGTTCCAGCCATACAAACCCCTACCACAGTGAAACCATCACCGCAATCAAAAGATGTTAAGCCATCACCGCATTCGCCAATGTCCTCAGAGCCCCAACAATCAGCAAATGCAGTGTCACCCACAGTTACTCAGTATGATTCTCACCTAACCGGTAGGGAAATCGCAATGCTGGAGATGATGGAAAAATTTTCGAAGCTTTTCTGAAGTACGCCCCTCAAGTCTTCAATGTACATGCCATCCCATGTACGGTCACCGCGAATGTGAAAATAGTGATTAACAATGTACTAACTTTCAAATGTACTTTCGTTTCAGACTATGTTCAGATTAACAGTTATAGATGACCTTATGCCAGAAAGTTTTCCCAGCCATACCACTACTGATGTCAGAGGAAAATCAAGACCAGCACACGGAGGATTTTCATTGGACATATTATAGTGTTTTGAAATAAAGATGACACAGATGATACAATGTTCTTTGTTTACAGACACCCTTATTAGTCAGACAGTTTTTGATATTTAGAAGGTTACACAACTTTACCTATAACACATGTGTCACACTATTCTGTTGTAACATTGATGTACACTTTTGTAACTGATCATATTCCACGCTCCATTCACCAGCATTTTCATGCAGACACTTTACACCAGTATTTTTTTCTTACCCCATACTAATATTTCTTTGATCTATATTATGCTAAACTCCTTTATATCTATCACCTTGATCAATCATACTGTTCCTACTATGACATCTCTTAACAGCACATAATTCATACCCAAAACCAGTATTGTATGTTATGCTATTTTTTCTCCACAGGATTATTTATTTTCAAATGTACATTATTATTTTAGACCCAGATGTATATTAGTACTGTCAAAAATTTTAAACATTCTCCTAAAGAGATTTCATATCCCAACCTTGACTCTCTATTATAAGATTTCCTTCACCCCACTGTTACAACATCTTTAACTTACTATTTTTCCTTTCCACTATTTTGAGACGACATTCTAAACTTGTGATTTTTTTTTCAATCCCAATCATATTCATTCCTTGGAATTACAATCATGTTGTAATCAGGAAATCCTTGATGTACCCTTTCCTCGCCACTTATTGACAACAGATACTGCTACAACATTCATTCTATTCTAACCTAAACTATTACTTGCAGCCCTATTGGTTAGGATTTACTATTGGAAATGTTGATAGTATATCTAGTGTTTAGTGAATTGATTTTTATCATTCTTTAGTACTTGTGATACAAACATAAAAAAGAAATGAAAAAGAAAAAATGAAAAAGAGACAAAAGACATAACAGAAAAATGAGAAGAGAAAAAACAATTGAAATTTTTTTTATATAAAATGTATTATGTGTATATGCCACCCTCACACATTTTGATGATGATAAGCCAATATTGTAAAACATTGACTGCCCTGAGGTTAGCAGCTGAAGAAGAAAAAGAGAAAATAAATCACCCTATGCCAGTCATACACCCCACCAGCATGATCTCTGATACTCCAACAATATTTTGTTGATATCACAAGTACCCCAATGACATTTGCGCATGCTGATTTTCTGCAAATGAAGAATCCCTTGAGAGCATTAGTATATGCTAACCCCAGATTGAACACATTACACCTATTTGTTGATGATGCCTTTGCCCATGTTAAAGAAATAGCATTTGCACATGCTGACCTAGCAAATGAAATACCCCTTTACAGCATTTGTATATGCTGAACCCACATTGAACACCCCATTACTGGATGATAACCACTAATGACACATGAGATGAAGAAGCAACAGGTTATGTATGATGAAGATGACATTTTATATTAAGGTGAAACTTTATGTTGTCACAGCTGAGATTTTGTTGTAATGTTTATGCACAAAATCCCCCACATTAACATTGGAGGAGGAATAATCTTAGTCTTTCGTGGTTACGAGATAAGACAAGGATATAATAGAATATTTGATGAATACCATGGACATGGAACAAATCAGAGCAGATGATTGTTGCACATATGAGGACCATATTTGAAGTCATTATTGAAGGATTATCAGTAGACAAGAGACACAAATGAATTATGATAATCCCATGGAACCACAGGTACTAAGGACACAAAATGGAGATTAAATAATGGAGAAAAAAAAAATAATGACTGAATAATTGCTATGCCCAGAGGTAAAGGAAATAGAGATACATCCGCATTTTTGGAGAAGATATCTCTTTGATTTTTGCACATTGCCTTTGTAATATGAACATTGTTGTATAACAAATGACTATTCCTTATCACGAATTACAGAATGTTGTAAGATAGTTGGAATAAATTGACAATTTACGATACTCATAATATACCCAGAATTACAAGAGAAAAAAAAAAAAAAAATACATGGTTGATGAAATTGGACGTACTGAGATTCTGCTCACCCCGAGGATATTGGATAAAAAATAATGTTATCCCAAGGACAGACATGTCACAGATATATCATGGAGATATTATGAAAAAAAAAAAAAAAAAAAAAAGAATATCTAGATTGGAAATGCAGCAAACTTGGGCAAGGACACCATGAAATAGACCCCGCCCCCACACTTAAGATAACTGACGGATGAGATTTTTGAATTATAAGTACCATAAGTCACCCATCTGGCTGTAGTCAGCGGATGTTACAGGCACCACATAACTCTGACTAACCCTCGACCAGCGAAGGCAGAGTTGGTGTCGAAATTTTGCACATATGTAAAAAGACATGTTTTTGTTCATGTTTTGGTAAAGTCTAGACATTTATGTTAATGGTTCTATAAATGATTAGTTGATATATTGATGATAAATATTCGCAGATATAGTACATGGACAATTAATAAGGATATATTTCCAGTACAGAATAAGAGGAATAGGAAGGATCCACATTTTAAATATTGGAGCACCATGAGCGATGAATTGGACTTATAAAGAAAATGGAAATGGTACACTGTATGCAAGGATAACCAGAAATAATATGGATAAATAGTAGTCAGAGTGCCAGGAACTTTGTCTTATAAGAATATTGTAGATTCCTCACGATCAATTGATTATTTTCTTCCTTTCTATGTCACATTTTTTGAGTGATGACCCCAAAATTTTTTTTTTCATCTCATATTGTCAAACAGTTCTTACATCTCAGTTGATAGTTCCATAAATAATTGTTTGATGTGTTTTTGCATAAAGGTATTGCTAGATAAGGTACATAGGGAGTTACTAAGGATGAATTCTCAAGATAACAGGAGGACTAGAATGGATACAATGATATTGGAACACCATAAATGATACATTGGTGTTATAAAAAAAAAAAAAAAAAAAGGAGACAAATATAAATTGTATACAAGGATGCCTCGAGAGTGACAACATGGATACATATTGTCAAGAGTATAAGCAGTTGTCTTAACAGAGAAAATAAAGTAATACGGAACCCAATGTAGAAAATTCATGATGATTTGGAAACTATATTTTCTTTTCCCTTATATTTCATAATATGATAGTAACACATTCGTCTGTTGGTTGCTGAATAATTTGATGTTTGAAAATTGATGTATGGTAAGTCAAAGAAGATCTTTGAAGAATAAATATATATATAAAATAATATTTCTAGGGAAGAGTTCAAAAAAAAAAAAAAAAAAAAAAAATACTGTATTGACAGAAAAGAAGGAATGATTAGAAATAACTGACTAATGGACAGGATCACCACCAGACGCACGGATATTGGAGACAAACATCACATATTTTGAAAAAAAAAAAAAAAAAATGTAATATAGAACATTTTCTACAGTGACGGACTTAGAACGAATTTATACACTTACCATTTGGAAAATGTCAATAACAAGGAAACATTCAGATAAATAAATAAGGATAAGCCATGAGGTTTTAATGCTTTTATTGTGAAAAATGATTACTTATAAAAATGAGGCTGGTTGTATTATCGTCTGATAAAAAAATGCATATTATGTCTAGAGATGTTTTCTACATGTAATAATGAGCAAGTGGCTCATTCACTAGAAAAAAAAAAGAAGATGATGATGAGTACCCATGAAAACATTGGCTATTCTATGAAAGTGGATTGCCATTACCATAGGAATTAGAGATTTTGGACATTTCTTGGAATATTGCAGAGTACTTGGGAAATAGAATAAATAAGTACGCCAGAAAAGAAAAAAAAAAAGATTTTTTAAGTACTTGCAGGCTTTTAATATGGAGCAAATAACAGGAAAAGAAAAGAGATAACACCCCCACCATATCTAGGAGAATGTAATCAACTATATTTTTGAATGAAATGTAATAGATTATGATAATCCAGCCAAGTTCTGCAAATAAGATAGTTTATTGTTCATTCCCCAGTGTTGCCACTCGTCACATTTTTTTTAGTGATGACCTTATGATTGTTTTGCAGATTTTGTTGGGCAGTGTTGCCAATTTGTAAATTTGGTGAAAAATATTATGATGTGATGAATAAGTTACACTTTTTGAAGTTGATGTCCACTACTAGTTTTTTTTTTACATAGCAGACGACCTCATATAGACATAGGACCCCAGTATAGGAATTAAATTAAATTTTTTTGGAAATATTTTTGGACTTAGAAAAATTTTTTGAACTTTAAATTTTTCTGAAAATTTTTTTGAACTTAGAAATTTTTGGGGATGAATTTTTGTTATTGATAGTACTCAAATGTCTCCCTACGGGATACATTTGCGGAGCCCCGGGATCTATATGTGGCCGTGTACATAGTTGTTCCTTTGGAAACAGGCTATACTCCAACAAGACGGAGGAAGCACAGACTACCCCATAATTTTATATTTTATGAGAAACAGAATATAAAAAAATTATAGTGTCACATATTTAGGGTAGAGTCGCTTCTACACGCTATTTCTAATAATTGGGTGATTTCCCCTGACCAATCGGATAGCTCAGATTTACCCCGGGGAATATAGAACAGGACGCCATCTGGCAGTAGAATGAAAGAGCGCAACTCAAGAGGTCGTATCTGGTCCAGCTCTACATATTTCTTAGTTTGAGGAAGTCAACTTCAACATTTATTATAAAATGTGCATTTCAGGACATTGAGTGGTTTTATATTTCTTACTTGCGTAAGTAGTGACTATCATTCAATGTATATTTTGAATAGAGCTCCCAACCCTAGTCGCAGCAGAACTAGGTTCGAGGATTTGAGTCAATTTGCAAAAAAACTAGTCTTACACCTCAAACCGTGTAGAGCAGAAAATATCCTTGTGTTGGAAAGTATTTAGCTCAAGGAATACTTATGATGATAAAGAAAACAAGGACAAATCTGAAGAGATGGGTAAATGTCGTCGAACCTAAGATAAGACGGTAACTTAAAGGAAGGAACACGGTGGAATGAGAAAGTTCGCCATATTTGACAATTGAGTAGGCCTATGAGACAAAGATGCAAAAAGGGATTTTTGCATCGATGAAAGCATCTGATGAGATGTTAAAACTTTATTATGCTTATTATTGTAAAAATGTTCTGAATTCCAGACTTTGTTGAAATTTAAGTTTCATGCTGAAAGATATTAAAAGTTTTGCATGAAATCGAACGCTGTTGAAAAGGTGAATTACTACAGTTTTGAGATTAAGCTAAGAAATCTATCCATTTCAATTAAATTCGCTACATCAACACCTAAGAGAAGAAAATCGAACCTGGTAACACAAATTTAGGAGAGAAATCTAGATCTCTGGTGATTAGGCCAGTTAAACATCTGCTCTCTGTAAAGTAAACTGAAAATACTGCATATACCGGCACTGCCACATGATGGTAATATGGTGCCGTTCCAGTCCTAAGGAACACCTGCCCCGGCCACTACAGATGAGAACCCATTACTAGCGGTTCAATATGATTATATGAAAAAATATGTGCTGAACATTATTTAAAGGAATCTTCGCTAGACGAGGTTAGGTCTAGAAGCCATCTTGAATATTGTTTATAAACTGACGTGCTTTGTCAGTAAACTCAGATGATATATATATATGGCCAATACTGAGTGCTTGTCTACTGACATTCCATTGTGCTATTATTCAACGAGTGCCCATGTATCATTGCAAGACCATTTATCAATTGTACCATGATGTATTATGCCAACCTGTGATTTGTCACTGTATCCGTGCTGTCGAATGTGTACGTCCAATTAAACTGTAACAAAAAGTACACAGCAGTTGGCGTCGATGTCTTCCAGCCATACATGAGTGAGAAAAAGAACATTTATCAACTCTTCGAACTCTTTCATCATTCGCGTATTATACTCTCACTCTATGTCTACACACCACTGCGTAGGTCGAGTTGATATTCCTATTCATAACAATAGACACATTTGAAGTCCCATTTTAGATACTCTTGAGTTTTGGCCACTGGTGGACAACTAAAGGCTTGAGCTAGTTTCAGAGTAATTCCTATTATTATCGGGGAGATATTTTTACGCTTTCTAATTTTAGCAGCTACTCCTAATCCCGTGGCTGGTCCTATAAGGTGTCCTGGTTACGAGTTCTTATTTTGGCTGTCTGTAATCTCTCTTTGACAAAATTGGAAGCCAGTGTAATTGTACAACGCTGTAGAATATAAGCGGCATTTTCGCCCACACCCATGTTACTTTGTTGAGGAGATGTCCAATCATGGGCAGTCTTAGCATCTCAAATGTCAAACCAATTGCAAATAAGTGTCTGATATCGGTAGGAGTCCGCCCCACTACCCTCATGTAGAACGTTACAACAGGACAACATAAGATATTCCCCTTTACATGGTATTTTACAACTCCATGACCATATAAGGTCTTGCCACTTTCGTTGTTACTTCTCATGTTTACAAACACATTACTTCACATATCTATCGCTGATAATCTCCACCAAGAAGTTACTTTGTCGCAGTTGATTATTACTATAAATTCAATCTGCCAGAAGTGTTATATCACTTTTCGTGTCTTAATCTTTAACAAGATTGATACCTTCTGACATCCCAGTGCAGTCGGTCATATATTCGGGCACGTCATGTTTGCAAACTGACACCTATCTCCAAATACCATCTGTTATCCATATTGGACAACTGAGACAACATGGTTATTGGCAATTATCTGCAACCCATGGTTCCATATCAAAGGTTGTTATCTACCCTCCCCAACAACAAGTTTTGGTTTTAGCCCTTTTCGTCTGGGGTAACAAAGATTGCTCTGTTATCTCTCAATCATGTGTCTGGTTTAACAATAAAATCTCGCTAAAAGTAGACTCCCTGTGGTATAGTAGGTTTATCTTTATAACTCTTATCTTTTACAACATCTTTCTTATTTTATTTTCTCCAACATTTTGCTCTTTCATCGTGGTTAACGTAATCTTTCTTAATCACGACTTGTATCTACAGTGCAACTTTACAGGCCGTCGATTTAGTCCCTCGCTTTGAGTAATCTTGTGAAACACACGTGTGCATGGTACAAATTCTTTGATACCTAATTCCCCGTGTAAACATCACGAGACATGGCACATTAAATATTAAACAATACTTAATGAGGCATATCTCGTGATGTTTGGGAAACGCCCGGCTTGGCAATTGAGAGAAGTCTAATCCTCTGTTTAAACAAACCCGAGTCGTACCACATTGGAAACACTGATACCCGGCGCCGCCGATGGACAACAAAGACTCGGAAGCCGGCATACTGATTACCAAGCGTCTTAGATGTTGTTAAGGGATGGAGAAATTCCCGAATTCTTTTATTGTCTATGGTCTATTTGTGTTATTGACGAAGTGAGAATTCATTCATCTTGCTTTAGTTTATATTGTTGAATATTCTGGCAACCACCCGTCTTGTATACACCTTTCTATATCAATATCTCAAG
This sequence comes from Oreohelix idahoensis, assembly GCA_024509875.1. Classification (NCBI taxonomy): domain Eukaryota; kingdom Metazoa; phylum Mollusca; class Gastropoda; order Stylommatophora; family Oreohelicidae; genus Oreohelix; species Oreohelix idahoensis. The sequence continues at coordinate 256,644 of JAMPIV010009855.1, forward strand.
TACTGCATAAAGTTAATAACGGTGTAAATTAACCTTGAGAGATTGAATAAACTACTGGGCTTGGACGATTTGGCAACAGTTTAATAACGAGTAAGTACACACTAACAAGGTCACAATTACGAACATGGCATGTATGCTCCCTCTCTGTGTTACAGTCTTGCTTAAATCTGATTCGACTTTCTAAACATGTCACTCGACTTCTCCCTTCCACATATCTTGATAATCTTATTTATTAATCACTATTTCCAGCGGGGTATTTAGCGTCCCGTTCAAAAGTTCATTAAAATTTTCCCATCAACATTGGGGGAATTTAAGCGTCCCAGTATCTCAATTGCCCAATGGGCTGATCACCCATTGGCTTGTCACACCGATTACGGAAACAACGGCAGATGGATCTATTTGTTGTTGCCCTAAAGACGCCGCTAGGCGTGATGGGAAACTACAACAGAGAAAATCAATCTGCTGTTGCCCTTAAGACGCCACAAGGCGTGATGGCCTCTGACTGCTTGGTCGGTCTTCGGCTAAGGACGGAAGAAGAAGAAGAAGTATCTCAATTATCCACAAATCAAATCCACATCAATCCATAAGCTTCGGGGTATGTCGCTTCCCGGTATAACAATTCTACTAATTTTATTCCTATATCTTCGGGGAATGATACCTCCCGGAATAACAACTGTTCAATTATATTTGTTCATATAATTTTAGTTTAACATCCTTCTATGTCTTGGGAGTTATAGTCCCGTATCGCATTTACTTATAATCCTGGCATTTTCTCATGCCTTTCATTTAAGCATATAGCTTACCCTTTTTATCCTCAGAAATATTTATTGAATACACAAATATACTGGCTGATACACAAGCCATTTTAGACACACATCTTGACGCTATGACATCACATATCAATCTGTCTACATCATACCTAGATACTCATCTCACAGCGACCGTGTTGAAGTCTGTTTGACAGTAGAAGTAAAGTTGGATTGCACGGAGACTGGAGATGTATAAGGTTGCTCAGTGTAAATGTATTGATGTAACGTACTGTTTTCCTGTGTTATGGATGGTAGTACGTTGAGCATGTCATGTTGTCCTGGGCAGTACCAAGTAGTAGCAAGGAATCTAGGTCACTAGCGTGAGGTGTCGCCAGGGTTCAGTAGACACACATCTAATGTCAGTATTCCTGCAGATTCAGACGTGTAATACTTGTATGACAATGTGGTTGATGGTGTAAGTGTGTAGGTAACAGTGCTGATAACACGAAGGCCGTATAGGCTCTTGGACGTCTTCACATTAACTCACACAACCACAAGTAGAAGTCAGTGAAGTAGGGAATGCTGTTGACGTTTACAATATTTATTTGTGACGTACGATAATACGATGATGATGGACGAAACAGTCAATAGTATACAATCGGGTACATAATATGTGCAGTTACAAAGGTCAGCTTCAGACATCACATCCCAGACATATAACAATGTCTTGTAACAATGTTTACTGTTTATGCAATAGCTCTAACCCCTGACTGAGCCCCGTCAGGTAAGCCCTAGCAAATATATTGCGTAGTACGGGCGATATCATCTATATAAACAAAGTCAATGCCATTGTCCTGCAATTAGCAAAAAGACTTCAGACTGGCCTCACATGCCAGATACTTTATTCTGGTGAAGAATAGATATGGTGACAACGAAATCAGGCCGCAGGTCTCTTCGCTCACTATGCCGCCATCAGCGATAAATGTACCTGTAAGATCTAAACGAGACGAAAAGATCGAATAGCGTTTTCAGTTACCTTTTTAAAGAATCCTGACACTCTTAAGTAACACAATACAGCCAATACTGGCATAAAGAAAACACTCAGGGACGGAAGAATGCCAAACGGCCATTCCCAGAATTTCCACTCCCTATCGAAAACTTGGCAGAGAGGAATCTACGGATCGGGACATCCGTTCTAAGCCACAGGTACGCACTCTCTGAATATCGGTCTCCCGGCTTTTGCCTCTAAGACCCCGCGCATGCCCAAAGAGCATGGACCAGATAGAGGCAAACCCAGACCAGGCGTTTCCGACCAAACGGGTGACAAAGATACACCGAATGATCCTATAAATAGAATTAAGACATGTCAACTCTAAGACATGTCTGAGACAGGACAACATAAGTCAGTAGAAGATAATCACCAGTCAAACTTGTCACCGAGAGATAATAAACGTTTATCTCTCTTTGATTACATTAAACCAAACATACATTAGGTTGGTGTTTTTTTTCACCGTCGAAAATGACGGTAACAGACCGCTTTCATGTATTTTTTGCGTTCAGTTGAGGTACGCCCTGGTGTGAGAAAACCCTGGCACTAATAATAAGTTGCCCTGATAAAAATCGCACCATGAAACAGCCTCAACAGATGTGAACAAAGAGATTACGGAAAACTGTCTCACAAAGGATAACAAGAATGACAGGTGCGAGATAAGGAATAGACTTTGTGACGGGAGGAGGCAGGTGATTTTTTTTTTTGCATTAGCCGGCCAATCAATTACACCTGTTTGCCTTGCAAAACGGATGAGAGAGCCCACTCACTTTTGGCCAGTGACATTCGCTGACAGGGCACGAAAGGTGTGAATGCATAAGCCACAATATGGAGGCATAGCGGTTGGTTTGTAGGCAGAGTTATACGTCACACATCCAATGTCGGAATACAGTGGCACCAAGAGATATAATCAGAGGGCGCGATGAAATCAGCACGAAGTTTCCAAGATTGCGGGGCAAAAGATTTTCCCAGAGCTTATCCTGAATAAACTTGTTCATTCTTGTATGGATAATTAATTCATATCTGTGGTGTTTATAGTGTTCTTAACTTTATCTTGTATCCTGTCTGTGCGTTAATATTCCACTACACGTTGACATTTGTCACGCTGTCAACTTTTTAATTTCCCTTTTTTTTTTTTGAAAGTTGATTTAAGGAATTTGCGAAGGGAAAAGGAAATTAGTAAATCTTATACCAATTATTAATTTTCGTTATTCATTAATTAAGATTTATTTTTGCACTTAGCCTCATAGCATCAACCGGTACTATTGTCCAGTCTGCCACATCAACAGGTACTATTGTCCAGTCTGTTACATCAACAGGTACTATTGTCCAGTCTGCCACATCAACAGGTACTATTGTCCAGTCTGCCACATCAACAGGTACTATTGTTCAGTCTGCCACATCAGCAGGTATTATTGTCCAGTCTGTTACATCAGCAAGTACTATTGTCCAGTCTGTTACATCAGCAGGTACTATTGTCCAGTCTGTTACATCAGCAGGTACTATTGTCCAGTCTGTTACATCAGCAGGTACTATTGTCCAGTCTGTTACATCAGGAGGTACTTTTGTCCAGTCTGTTACATCAGCAGGTACTCTTGTCCAGTGTTTTTAAAGTAGATCCCCACAATCCCTGAATTGCCTCCCTCTGCTCTAACACGTCAGTTTCCCCCCCCCCCCCCCCCACCCTCCACGGCAGTATATGCTAAGAGACTAAATAAATAGTAACAAACTTATCTCCTCAGTTCATTTCAATTGTTATTTCACTTCAGCCCAGTCATCGTATCTGATATATCAACATTTTCTATTCTACAGAGCGTCAGAGAGGCTTGACTGGCAGTTTGGCGTGACCTATCTACAAAACATTTTCGTTGTTGGGACAGAACTACAAGAAATCGGCCAAACGTAACCAACTCAAGCCAAAGTTCTACATAAAGCTGTCATATAGGACAACACATTAATTTTGTAAATACATTTTAACGGAACTAAGAATACTAACTTGTCAAAGAAACGTTACCTGGGAAACAACGAACACTAATCTCTATTTAAAATTTTAAAACAAAACAGAAATAGAAGACCCTTTATAGGACTGGACCGCTAGATATCTAGCAGTGGTTCGTCACGATGGCTTTTTTAAGTCAATACTCAACAGTTATTAAAGTAGCAGGTTTGGTAGGAACGGCTTCCCTCCTTGTGGCTATCGCGTGCCACATTTTATGCCTGGCCACGCCCTACTACTTTATCCTGTCAGACGGCGACGCCAAGACAGTAATCGGTAAGTTCTCCATCCTTCTCCACGTTTTTTTTTCTTCAGTGTAACGAACATGCACCCGGGAGAAAATGTTTCATTATTTAGGGTGAAGAAAGTAAGCATTTAGCTATATTTAGATTCACGGTATCGACACGCTCCAGTCTAGCCAGCTGTAAATGGGTACATGACTTTGCTCTTGAGCTGGGAAAGGAAAAGGTAGCGAGGAAGGAAACTGGCCACCCCAGCTCTCGATGCCCAGCACTCGATGCTACGGTGCACAAATTTTAGCGACCATTCAATGTGTACAAATCCCGTGTATCCTCAAAAGTAATGTTAATCAACATAGAAATAAATGAAACGATACTGGAACAACTGACTAAATACGTAAATAAATAAATAAAGGTAATTAACAGGTACTCGTTGGACATAAAGGATGACACTAGACAACAGAAAAGAAAATATAAGTGAAAGGCTAACCGGGAATCGAACCTAGGACCAACCAGACGGCGCCATCGTTTCGCTGTGACAGTACATCGTTAATGGACGCTGAGCCAATTTTGCACCCCACACTTTATGCCTTGCCACACCCTACTACTTCATCCTGTCAGATGGCGACGCCAAGACAGTAATCGGTAAGTTCTCCATCCTTCTCCACGTTTTTTGCAAAATTGGCTCAGCGTCCATTCACGATGTACTGTCACAGCAAGGCGATGGCGCCGTCTGATTGGTCCTAGGTTCGATTCCCGGTAAGCCTATCACTTATATTTTCTTTTCTGTTTATCTAGTGCCACCCTATATGTCCGACGAGTACCTGATAATTACCTTTATTTATTTATTTACTATCCCACATGACTCAGGTTTCCTTCATTATTTATTTTGAAACAACTGACAAGTGTCTAATACTTTAGACACAGAATAACTGAGAATGTCAGGTGTGAAATCAAAGCGAAAAAAAAAAAAGATTGGATTGGCCAAAACTACATTCAGCAACTCGCTGACATATTTAATAAACAAATTAACGATTTTAGATCTCAAGTTATATATACATCCTTGCATTAATGTGATGTGCTCTTACTAGCCATGTTCATGGCTCCTTCATGCTAAATAGGGGCTTAAAGAGCAAGAAAAAAAAAACCGAGCAAAAATCACTAGAATATAAGCCTTCGCCATCGATGTTTTGAGATCAGTCCTACATTAGTTGCGCACGGCTGTTTGCCAGCGATCTTTTAGTTTTCCCTGACCGCGCTATTTATAGCTATCGTGACGGAGGTCACGTGGTCAACTTCCTAAGGGGGAAAATGTGGCGGTGTTTACTTTTGATAAGGCTTAATTAATGCTTTTAGGCTACTTTATTATTATAAATACCAGCTTTAATTTTGCGTAAAGCTAGACTAGAAATGTTAGAGTAAATTTTAGAACAAGAACAAACATTTTATCACAATTACAACAGAAGATATAATAGTCTGAAATAGTGTAAAATTTACGTTTTTGTTATGGTTTGTTTCTAATGCAATTTACACTAAAACGGTCACAATCAACATGCATAACAAATTACAGAAATCAAAAGTAGAAAACCTGCAGAAAATGGATATCAAAGTTTTGTTTTGGTTTCATGCTTCTTCTTCTTCTTCTTCCGTCCTTAGCTACCAACCGACAAAGCAGTCCGTGGCCAGTACGCCTCGTGGCGTCTTAGGGCAACAAGAAATTAATTGTTGTTCCGTTACGCCTAATGGCGTTTAAAGGTACAACAAAAATTAATTGTTGTTTCCGTAATCAGAATGGCTAGCAAGCGGGTGATCAGCCCACTGTTTGGTTTCATGCGTCAAACATTAATTATTGAAACATTAAATTGCAAGTCCACATTTATTACCTTAAAATAACACACCCAATGGTCCCCAAAACATGAGAGCTAACAATTATCTCAATCATACATCACGATGGTCATGTAAAAATGAGTATGGTCATGAGTAAAACGAAATGTTCAATTTAATAGATAAATAGGTGTATTTAATAAATTCATCTATTAAATGATTTCCACACTCTGTTAATTCTGTCACTCTCACGCAACAACTGCCATAATTTGCTCTAGCCCCAAAATTTCGCTCATATATCATTCACACTTCCTTTTTTTTTAATAGGATGAATCTGTACATTCACAGATGGAGAAATTTGTAACAAATGAGTTTCCATTATACATTTTAATTGTGAAGTTATATTTTTAATACCGCTGGCGCGTCTTTCAATTTTGGAAATAGTGGAATGTACAAATTCTCCTCCTTGCTCTCCATGCATGCCCATTCCAAAGCCATGAGTTCTGATCCAGTCTGCGCAATGTTTTTCTAATATGGGCTGTTTAGGAATTGTCTTACTGGGGAATAGCTTTCTGAACAAAGACATATAAGTCTCTATTAATGCTGCTATTGATTCTTTACTAATTGGTTTACTGTGTGATATTTTGTTGTGTACTTTCTCAAATGCCTCTTTTAGTGAGTTGAATTGTTCTTGGGCAATAAAAGCTATGTTAGTTATATCTTGTCTGTAATTTTCAGTGTTTGTGTAATGATTGCTCTTGTAAGATCTTTATAAACGTTTTGAGTGAGATATCTGTGGCAGTGATTCCCTATGAATGCTCTGCTATGATAAGCCTATGGTATGATTTTGTGTTTGGCTAGTACCTTGTCCAAGTGTGAGCAAACTGGACCAGACCTAGCACACAGATCTTGAAACTGAAGTTTGGCCAGCGCATCTTGTGCATTTTCAAGTTTAACTTTAAAACTATCTGTCTCCTCCTTATACTCACAAAGCTCAATACCTGCCTGAAAAAATTCAATTTTAGCTTCTAATTCTTCTGCCTGTTTCCAGTTCCAACCAAATCTCTTCAAGTTCTTAATAGTACTAATGTTTGCATGTATCTCTTGCGGATTCTCAAATATCTTTGCGTCTATTGTATCGGCTACCTGTTCTAGAAGTCTGTGGTGTTTCAAAACAATGCCTAATAAAATATGAAGGTAAGGAGGAGCTACATTTTCAATTTCAATCTCTAACATTGGTTTGTGTAAACAATTATGGTAACGTGCCACTTGCCTTTTATTCCCTTTCCCATATTTCATATATCTATTGTAATCTCTTATCAACATTGCCAAACTTCTTGGTTTGCAAGTTGTATGCTCTCTGGATGTCTTTATTTCCTTGTTTTGCTGGAGACACCACAGACATGGGTATATTCCTTGAGCTCCAGACAAACCAAACATTTTCATCAAAAAGTCATAATCCCCGAATAAGAAAACAACAACTTTTTTTACCATCCCACTCTAAATCTTTTAGTGACTCTATCTGAGCTTTCATGCCATTCATAAATATTTCTAAATTATCATATGTATCTCTGACTCTAGCCATTGATAAAAGGATGGTATTAGATTTAGAATTTGGTTTCTCTAAATTTACTACCTGCATTGTAACTTTGAATGAAAGAAGATATACAAACAGTTACTTAGAATTCTTTGGCAGCCGTCGTGTGCACAGGATTGTCTACCAAAGAACACTAATGGAACAGTCCTTATCTCACACACAATAAAAAAAAAAGACATTCATATTATAAATACAAGATTAACAAGACTTGAAAGATAGATCAAAGTATTGTGGAAGTAATCTATCTATAGCTTTACATGTTTTCTGACGCTTATATACGCAGCTAAATATCATTATAAATGAATGAAAATGCAAAAACAGATGGTGCTTTACAAAAAGTTATTTTTTTACAACCTTATTTAAGATTTGCGAGTATCAGGAATGCGTTTACAGTGATTTAAATGTTATAAAATCTGGTGACTATATGCTTGTTCTTGTAAAGCCAAACTCACAAAACTGACTACCACACATTCTCAAGATATGAAACCAAAAAAAAAAGTATGTGGAAATAATCTTTAGCTTCCCTTCGAGAAGTCTTTATAATTATAAACTCAAACGAATGGGCCGATTTTTAGATATTAAATTAATAAAAAGATTACTTATTTTATGAATTTCCTCAAATGATGACGCTGTTTTCAAAAGTCTGTAACTCCGTCAAAACTAATTTCAAACAAATAAAAATGCAATCAAAAATAGAACACAGAACAAAGTTATAGTACACAAAAGAATTTTAGCGCTGTGTTTATCCAGAACGAGTGTGTAATAATTTATATTTTACTGATTTTACACACACATCAGCTGATTTTCCCCGCCAAAACCCTCAGTAGTTTTTTACGGTGCATATGAAAATTTTATACCCGGTGTCAGAATTCCGGTCACCGAAACTAAAAGATTGCTCGGATATAAGGCACAAACAGCCGTGTGCGCCATCATTAACAAAACTGAAGCTATTGAAATTAAGTGGCGCATATTTTAAATATTAAACTTTATCGGTTTCCGGTTTTCTGAACATTCCGGATATTGGGTAATCGGATAAATGGTCCCATACTTGTATATATGTATTACCAACCACGAGGTCCTTCTAATGTAAGGATACATATTTTTTTTTTTACTCTTCATCGCCTAACAATATGTTGAAGGCTGAAGAAAATATGTATCTGCGTGTTGCCAATAACAAGTTTATACTTTACGTTATAGGGTAATCGGGATATGGTACTAGGGTATAATGTAGGATAAGGTCCTTTCTATAATACTTTTTTTTTTTACTCTTCATCGCCTAACAATATGTTGAAGGCTGAAGAAAATATGTATCTGCGTGTTGCCAATAACAAGTTTATACTTTACGTTAGGACATATTTTTTAACTGTTCATCGCCTAACATTATGTTGAAGGCTGAACAAAATGTATATCTGCGTGTTGCCAATAACAAGTTTATACTTTACGTTAGGACATATTTTTTAACTGTTCATCGCCTAACATTATGTTGAAGGCTGAACAAAATATATATTTGCGTGTTGCCAATAACAAGTTTATACTTTACGTTATTAAGACATATTTTTAAACTGTTCACCGCCTAACATTATGTTAAGGGCTCAACAAGTGCTTCCAATTACGAGTTTATTATTCGTATTAGGGCAAAGTTTTTTGTCTGTTCACAGCCTTACATTATGACCGAATACACTGTTGCCATATTTGACCACATTCTCACTACCAATAACGAGATTGACCATCGTAACAATCATTTCTATTTAGAATTATCATCATCTACATCAAAATGTATTTTCTTATTTTGTGTTTGAGGATCAGGAAATACAGTGCCACTAGAGAACTTAACTTTCGGTATTCACTATGGATTGTGGATAATATGTGTAGACATGGGGAGCGAGACCGTCCAGGACCAGTGCTATCACATGACATCAAACTCGTCTGAGGGGAATGAGAGTGTCACAGTTCCAGGTATGTCATCTTTTGCCTGGTTTATAAATGTTAAACAACGCTTTTATTTGTCATTGTGAGTTCAGTTCCTCAACTTGTAATGATCGTATTATGGTTACTAGTCTATATCTAATATCTCCGCACGTGAACTGCTACCTTTAATACCTCAGCGGTTAAAGCGCTTTTCTCTCGCAGCGTAGTTAATGGGTTTAGGGATCAAAACCTAGAAGTGTTATGATCCAGTCCACTCAGCTGTCAAAGGGTACCTGACTCTGCTCTTTAGTTAGGAAAGGCAAAGTGAATTGGTCACCCCACCTGATTAAAAAGCTGGACTTATAATGTTAAAGTCTCTCATCATCAGCTGCCGTCTCCACATCGAAGGTTGGATGCATTGGATCTCCAGCGTCTTCTGTCTCGTCTTTTGATGGTGTACTCTGATAGACTCTTTCCTGTCTCTTGTCTTGATGGTGTACTCTGATAGACTCTTTCCTGTCTCTTGTCTTGATGGTGTACTCTGATAGACTCTTTCCTGTCTCTTGTCTTGATTGTGTACTCTGATAGACTCTTTCCTGTCTCGTGTCTTGATGGTGTACTCTGATAGACTCTTTCCTGTCTCTTGTCTTGATGGTGTACTCTGATAGACTCTTTCCTGTCTCTTGTCTTGATGGTGTACTCTGATAGACTCTTTCCTGTCTCTTGTCTTGATGGTGTACTCTGATAGACTCTTTCCTGTCTCTTGTCTTGATGGTGTACTCTGATAGACTCTTTCCTGTCTCTTGTCTTGATGGTGTACTCTGATAGACTCTTTCCTGTCTCTTGTCTTGATGGTGTACTCTGATAGACTCTTTCCTGTCTCTTGTCTTGATGGTGTACTCTGATAGACTCTTTCCTGTCTCTTGTCTTGATGGTGTACTCTGATAGACTCTTTCCTGTCTCTTGTCTTGATGGTGCACTCTGATAGACTCTTTCCTGTCTCTTGTCTTGATGGTGCACTCTGATAGACTCTTTCCTGTCTCTTGTCTTGATGGTGTACTCTGATAGACTCTTTCCTGTCTCTTGTCTTGATGGTGTACTCTGATAGACTCTTTCCTGTCTCTTGTCTTGATGGTGCACTCTGATAGACTCTTTCCTGTCTCTTGTCTTGATGGTGCACTCTGATAGACTCTTTCCTGTCTCTTGTCTTGATGGTGTACTCTGATAGACTCTTTCCTGTCTCTTGTCTTGATGGTGCACTCTGATAGACTCTTTCCTGTCTCTTGTCTTGATGGTGCACTCTGATAGACTCTTTCCTGTCTCTTGTCTTGATGGTGTACTCTGATAGACTCTTTCCTGTCTCTTGACTTGATGGTGCACTCTGATAGACTCTTTCCTGTCTCTTGTCTTGATGGTGTACTCTGATAGACTCTTTCCTGTCTCTTGTCTTGATGGTGTACTCTGATAGACTCTTTCCTGTCTCTTGTCTTGATGGTGTACTCTGATAGACTCTTTCCTGTCTCTTGTCTTGATGGTGCACTCTGATAGACTCTTTCCTGTCTCTTGTCTTGATGGTGCACTCTGATAGACTCTTTCCTGTCTCTTGTCTTGATGGTGCACTCTGATAGACTCTTTCGTGTCTCTTGTCTTGATGGTGCACTCTGATAGACTCTTTCCTGTCTCTTGTCTTGATGGTGCACTCTGATAGACTCTTTCCTGTCTCTTGTCTTGATGGTGCACTCTGATAGACTCTTTCCTGTCTCTTGTCTTGATGATGTACTCTGATAGACTCTTTCCTGTCTCTTGTCTTGATGGTGCACTCTGATAGACTCTTTCCTTCTCGTGTCTTGATGGTGCACTCTGATAGACTCTTTCCTGTCTCTTGTCTTGATGGTGCACTCTGATAGACTCTTTCCTGTCTCTTGTCTTGATGGTACACTCTGATAGACTCTTTCCTGTCTCTTGTCTTGATGGTGCACTCTGATAGACTCTTTCCTGTCTCTTGTCTTGATGATGTACTCTGATAGACTCTTTCCTGTCTCTTGTCTTGATGGTGCACTCTGATAGACTCTTTCCTGTCTCGTGTCTTGATGGTGTACTCTGATAGACTCTTTCCTGTCTCGTGTCTTGATGGTGTACTCTGATAGACTCTTTCCTGTCTCGTGTCTTGATGGTGTACTCTGATAGACTCTTTCCTGTCTCGTGTCTTGATGGTGTACTCTGATAGACTCTTTCCTGTCTCTTGTCTTGATGGTGCACTCTGATAGACTCTTTCCTGTCTCTTGTCTTGATGGTGTACTCTGATAGACTCTTTCCTGTCTCTTGTCTTGATGGTGTACTCTGATAGACTCTTTCCTGTCTCTTGTCTTGATGATGTACTCTGATAGACTCTTTCCTGTCTCTTGTCTTGATGGTGTACTCTGATAGACTCTTTCCTGTCTCTTGTCTTGATGGTGCACTCTGATAGACTCTTTCCTGTCTCGTGTCTTGATGGTGTACTCTGATAGACTCTTTCCTGTCTCTTGTCTTGATGGTGTACTCTGATAGACTCTTTCCTGTCTCGTGTCTTGATGGTGTACTCTGATAGACTCTTTCCTGTCTCTTGTCTTGATGGTGTACTCTGATAGACTCTTTCCTGTCTCTTGTCTTGATGGTGCACTCTGATAGACTCTTTCCTGTCTCTTGTCTTGATGGTGCACTCTGATAGACTCTTTCCTGTCTCGTGTCTTGATGATGTACTCTGATAGACTCTTTCCTGTCTCGTGTCTTGATGGTGTACTCTGATAGACTCTTTCCTGTCTCTTGTCTTGATGGTGTACTCTGATAGACTCTTTCCTGTCTCTTGTCTTGATGGTGCACTCTGATAGACTCTTTCCTGTCTCGTGTCTTGATGGTGTACTCTGATAGACTCTTTCCTGTCTCTTGTCTTGATGGTGCACTCTGATAGACTCTTTCCTGTCTCTTGTCTTGATGGTGTACTCTGATAGACTCTTTCCTGTCTCTTGTCTTGATGGTGCACTCTGATAGACTCTTTCCTGTCTCTTGTCTTGATGGTGTACTCTGATAGACTCTTTCCTGTCTCTTGTCTTGATGGTGTACTCTGATAGACTCTTTCCTGTCTCTTGTCTTGATGGTGTACTCTGATAGACTCTTTCCTGTCTCTTGACTTGATGGTGCACTCTGATAGACTCTTTCCTGTCTCTTGTCTTGATGGTGCACTCTGATAGACTCTTTCCTGTCTCTTGTCTTGATGGTGCACTCTGATAGACTCTTTCCTGTCTCTTGTCTTGATGGTGTACTCTGATAGACTCTTTCCTGTCTCGTGTCTTGATGGTGTACTCTGATAGACTCTTTCCTGTCTCGTGTCTTGATGGTGTACTCTGATAGACTCTTTCCTGTCTCTTGTCTTGATGGTGCACTCTGATAGACTCTTTCCTGTCTCTTGTCTTGATGGTGCACACTGATAGACTCTTTCCTGTCTCTTGTCTTGATGGTGTACTCTGATAGACACTTTCCTGTCTCGTGTCTTGATGGTGTACTCTGATAGACTCTTTCCTGTCTCGTGTCTTGATGGTGTACTCTGATAGACTCTTTCCTGTCTCGTGTCTTGATGGTGTACTCCGATAGACTCTTTCCTGTCTCTTGTCTTGATGGTGCACTCTGATAGACTCTTTCCTTCTCTTGTCTTGATGGTGCACTCTGATAGACTCTTTCCTGTCTCTTGTCTTGATGGTGCACTCTGATAGAATCTTTCCTGTCTCTTGTCTTGATGGTGTACTCTGATAGACTCTTTCCTGTCTCGTGCCTTGATGGTGTACTCTGATAGACTCTTTCCTGTCTCTTGTCTTGATGGTGCACTCTGATAGACTCTTTCCTGTCTCTTGTCTTGATGGTGCACTCTGATAGACTCTTTCCTGTCTCTTGTCTTGATGGTGCACTCTGATAGACTCTTTCCTGTCTCTTGTCTTGATGGTGCACTCTGATAGACTCTTTCCTGTCTCTTGTCTTGACGGTGTACTCTGATAGACTCTTTCCTGTCTCTTGTCTTGATGGTGTACTCTGATAGACTCTTTCCTGTCTCTTGTCTTGATGGTGCACTCTGATAGACTCTTTCCTGTCTCTTGTCTTGATGGTGCACTCTGATAGACTCTTTCCTGTCTCTTGTCTTGATGGTGCACTCTGATAGACTCTTTCCTGTCTCTTGTCTTGATGGTGCACTCTGATAGAATCTTTCCTGTCTCTTGTCTTGATGGTGCACTCTGATAGACTCTTTCCTGTCTCATGTCTTGATGGTGCACTCTGATAGACTCTTTCCTGTCTCTTGTCTTGATGGTGCACTCTGATAGACTCTTTCCTGTCTCTTGTCTTGATGGTGCACTCTGATAGACTCTTTCCTGTCTCTTGTCTTGATGGTGCACTCTGATAGAATCTTTCCTGTCTCTTGTCTTGATGGTGCACTGTGATAGACTCTTTCTTGTCTCATGTCTTGATGGTGCACTCTGATAGACTCTTTCCTGTCTCGTGTTTTGATGGTGTACTCTGATAGACTCTTTCCTGTCTCGTGTCTTGATGGTGTACTCTGATAGACTCTTTCCTGTCTCTTGTCTTGATGGTGCACTCTGATAGAATCTTTCCTGTCTCTTGTCTTGATGGTGCACTCTGATAGACTCTTTCCTGTCTCTTGTCTTGATGGTGTACTCTGATAGACTCTTTCCTGTCTCTTGTCTTGATGGTGCACTCTGATAGACTCTTTCCTGTCTCTTGTCTTGATGGTGCACTCTGATAGACTCTTTCCTGTCTCTTGTCTTGATGGTGCACTCTGATAGACTCTTTCCTGTCTCTTGTCTTGATGGTGCACTCTGATAGACTCTTTCCTGTCTCTTGTCTTGGTGGTACACTCTGATAGACTCTTTCCTGTCTCTTGTCTTTGTTGGTGCACTCTGATAGACTCTTTCCTGTCTCTTGTCTTGATGGTGCACTCTGATAGACTCTTTCCTGTCTCTTGTCTTGATGGTGCACTCTGATAGACTCTTTCCTGTCTCTTGTCTTGATGGTGCACTCTGATAGACTCTTTCCTGTCTCTTGTCTTGATGGTGCACTCTGATAGACTCTTTCCTTTCCTGTCTCTTGTCTTGATGGTGCACTCTGATAGACTCTTTCCTGTCTCTTGTCTTGATGGTGCACTCTGATAGACTCTTTCCTTTCCTGTCTCTTGTCTTGATGGTGCACTCTGATAGACTCTTTCCTATCTCTTGTCTTGATGGTGCACTCTGATAGACTCTTTCCTGTCTCTTGTCTTGATGGTGCACTCTGATAGACTCTTTCCTGTCTCTTGTCTTGATGGTGCACTCTGATAGACTCTTTCCTGTCTCTTGTCTTGATGGTGCACTCTGATAGACTCTTTCCTTTCCTGTCTCTTGTCTTGATGGTGCACTCTGATAGACTCTTTCCTTCTCTTGTCTTGATGGTGCACTCTGATAGACTCTTTCCTGTCTCTTGTCTTGATGGTGCACTCTGATAGACTCTTTCCTGTCTCTTGTCTTGATGGTGCACTCTGATAGACTCTTTCCTTTCCTGTCTCTTGTCTTGATGGTGCACTCTGATAGAATCTTTCCTGTCTCTTGTCTTGATGGTGCACTCTGATAGACTCTTTCCTGTCTCGTGTCTTGATGGTGTACTCTGATAGACTCTTTCCTGTCTCGTGTCTTGATGGTGCACTCTGATAGACTCTTTCTTGTCTCGTGTCTTGATGGTGCACTCTGATAGACTCTTTCCTTTCCTGTCTCGTCTCGTGTCTTGATGGTGTACTCTGATAGACTCTTTCCTGTCTCGTCTCGTGTCTTGATGGTGCACTCTGATAGACTCTTTCCTGTCTCTTGTCTTCATGATATCTTACCACGTCTAATGTTGTCTTCCTCTTGCACGCATGCCTTCAACCCTTCCCTCCATTATGGTCTTCTGTGTCCGGTGTTATGTTTTTTACATTGCCAAAATGTTAGCTGTCTAATTTTGATTTCCTTTATTAATTCTCTTTTCATTCCTAGCTTTTCTATAACCTTCTTATTTGTTTTTGCCTCTTTCCGTGAGACGTGCCCATTCTTCTATATATCCACATCTCAAAGGCCTCGATTATTTCTTCCAATTGCTTGTTCATTGTCCATGTTTCTACACCACGCAATAATGAAGAGTGTATATATCATTTGATGCAACTCAGTTTGTATTTTTGAGTTTGTGTCACAGAACGTCTGTACGTGTTCTTTTTTGTGGCTCTCTCACACCTTCAGCCCTACGACAGTATTATTTCTTTTTCTTCATTTTTTTCTCACCAATCGCTTTTATTTGGCAATTATTTTGCCCTTTCATTTATTATTTTTCTTTATGATGGATCTAGTAGGATGAAGTCTCTAACACTCTATCCCCTACGGACGTATCTGCTTTGCACGCAGAATCATTTACGTTCCGCAAGGAAAATGCGATAATACCAGGTAATTATACCGGCCATACGCTTATCTATTCTCTCAGTCTGACTATCTTTTGAAACGCGTCGGTCCAACATTTGACCCAGCTGAAAAGCTGGTGACAATTCGGTCTCTCCAATCGACATGAAAAGAACCCAAGATTGTCTATCTGGGTTGCCGACGTCGGTGTATGCTTGTCTGGCAGATTACACAGAGGGTAGCTGCGTTAATCGTTTTTTGTGGGACAATCCCTGATGATTGTTGCAGATAATCTGTCTGGGTAGACATCTTTGCAGAAGGCATTGCGCCAGTCAAACATGGTCACATGTGGTGAGCCGGCGGAAATTATTACCGCATGATTTGAAAGAGGTCACGCGTTGGAATATTAAATTTAATATTTTAAAACACGTAGGGGATATTTTGAAATTAGACACCCCAACCCAGTTCTAAAGAGATTACGATTGGATTAAAGTAAGAAGCCGGAAAAAAAAAACTATGGATCCTGTTGGAACATCCGACGGAAGCACCATCTGTGATGTGAACTGAGAACTGCGCATATAATGTAGTGAAATCAGAGACACAGAACAGAGAGACTGCAGCGCACATCATATGAGCGACTCCCAGAAGCCAGTGAGACATCGGACTTAGAATTCCTTTATTATAAGTGACAGATCGAAGTATTTGGGAAACTTGAAACCTTAAAAAGTAAGCCCGCCTTTTTAAACACAGAGACTGGAAAACTTAAGGGATCAGGACTTAAAATACGAAGACTGGAAACCTAGAAATTGGATCCCCGTCATAAGAGAAACTTTCCCAGACCAAGTGTTTCGCAGATTCACCCGTCATAAAAAGGATTCAAAATTTCCAGATCAAGTGGTTCGAGAGCATATAACCTAAATTGCCTGTGTCTATTCTACCCTTCGCGAGGAGATTGTGTATTCCCAAAACTTTGAGGTAAGTGTAACAATTATTTTACAAATGTAAATTTGACATGTTTTCTTGCTAAGTGGTTATTTATGAGGCTGGCAACCTCAACATATGAAACTAGTATATTCATAAACCACTACAGCAAGCGCTGGTGATTTCTTCTGGCTAGTCGTAAGAAAACCCGACAGCAGAGGTGACACCAGACTCCGAATGGGGCAGTGATGATTGATGATTACATCACCTGTGCCTAAATTGTATATATTTTGTGAGATATATGCACTTTATTAATTGTAACTCAGGCAACTCATTATTCGCGCTGTCCAGACACATTTTCCCAGTTAATACCCAGAGGAATATGGTGAGTTTTATTCATTTTCCCTGACCTACACTGTGTACTCGGGAATTTAATTCCTCTGAGAGATTAACATTGGTGGGTGCACAGAGAGAATGCGCCTGTTAATTGGCAGCCCACAAGTATACTTAGCAGAGACATTTGTTTTCCTATTTTTCCAAAAGCTCGTGGTTACACGCTATCAGACGGTTCGAAGGACTGAAGTTACTACGCCACTTGTGTGAGAGAAGTACACTCATCAGCAAGAAGTGACGAAAACCACAGCTGCAGGACTCCCTTTTATCAGTTAAGTGCTTATAAAAAGGCACCAGCAAAATAAAAAAGGACATAATAACTTTCTGACTATATCCTTACCCTAAATCTCTGAAGAGAAAATTTGATTCCAATATAAAAGTCACCAGCATTTTATTTATTTTAAACTGTTAATACTAATTGATTATTACATTTATTACATGTTATTTTAAAACTAAACAAACATAGTTGATTCAGTTATTAAATGTATGAAAGCAAACGTATGAGCCAGAATATTTCAATATATACGTCGAGACATTTATTTACCTCTAAACAGAGCAATACCATTATAAGAGGAAATTCGCTGAATTAACTCAACTAGGGGCTTGAACGGGCTAAAAACCATTGCTTAAATCCTTCACAAAAGGCGACGGACAGATATAAGTTAACCATTACTGTCAGATAGCTATTTACTGTGGATGACACTCCACTGTGTAGCACCACTGCAATGTGGATTTATCATAATAAATTAGGCTCGTGCTTCCAAAGGTACGACCACACCACAATAGCTGACATAAGAAAATCAGCAACTTCTACAGGTACTTCCCTTTAATAACTATGCACACATAATACGGCTACACACGGCCAATAACGCATCAAATACAATAATGAAATGCCAATGTAACTTGCCTCAATAACTAAGTATAACCGTCTCATACACAACAGTACGACTTAGTTGCACAAACACTGCAATGACTATCGCTCACCATGGGCGGCAAAAACTGTGACAATGATACACTCAACTCATTGACAAATTATAATCTACGGTCTGAAGATAATATCCACTGGACACTACACTGAAATAGAATTACACAAAATTATCAACCAGGACCGAATATGACAATCTCTCACTAGTAATCCATACTATGAACCGCACAGCAAAACTTGCTGGCAAAGGGAAAAAATATACGTCCTACTCGGACCAAGGCTAGCCATCTCACTGCCCACCTTCGCGCCTGATTTCCTGTTTCCTCTGGTCAACTCACTTGTCAGTGTTGCCAATTGGCAGCGTTGCCAGTCTGATTTTTCGTACAGCAGATACACTGCGAAATAGCGCCGTGACATCCACCCCCCCCCCCACCCCCCCAGAAAGAAAACGTAGTTTTCTTCCATCGGAGGAAGCCTCGCCCGACCCCCTTCGGAGTTTGGACGAACATATGCAATACACAGCATCTCCTCATCTGACTAGAGAGAATGCCATAGTTCTTTCCTACCATTATCATCACTGCATTCTCCAAGCTACCCCAAAACACAACATGAGTATGAAGTAAGCTATCCAAGGTTCTGGCAGTAGTGAAAAATGACAACGACTGTCCTCCCCTGGCCACCCAAAACACAATGCATAGTACATTCATATTAATCTTATATAGGCACACATAACAGTAGATAATCTCAAAGAATAAACAGTCATATGTAACATGATTTAGATATACATTATGTTCAACTCTATAGCACATTGCCTTTATGGCGCCATGATACATAACTTCCAAGGCATAACATAGTATAGCATAAACACACTCTTTAAAGTTTACAAAACTTCTCTAGCGTAGTTGCAGTTAATTGCTACCCACTATCACATGTACACACCTCCTCCATTCTCATCACTACATTATAATGCTGTACGGAACCACTTATCTTTATCAGAATAGTACTGGTGGCGTGATCAGTCTCTGCGGTTCGGTTCACGTTAATGTCACTTATCGGTGCAGAGTTGAGAGAGATGGCTGAGCATCACAATCCCCCCTGTGTTGCAGCATGATGAGAACCCAGCATTGCACACTGAGCTTGGGGGGGATCACTTGGGCACCAGACTTAATACTGGCTCTTGACTGGATGACCGCATGCTGGAGATTTCTACAATGGAGAGATGGCAGGTGGTGGGTATCTGGAAGTGGCTCTGTGCAGGATGTGAGGATTCCTTGGGAGAGCCCAGAACCAGAGCACAGCATTGTGCAAGCTCTGCATAGTTGGAGAGCCCCCCCTTGATGACGGGGAATGCACAGTGTGCCACCCCCCCCTATCCCCAACTGCTAACTTAGAACCAGAAGTGGGGTCCTCTGTATGCGTGCCAGGCCAGGATAAAATGCCTGGGAAAGAGACTGGAGCTCAGAACCCCCTAACTCAAAGTTGCAGGATGGCAGAAAAGCCACGGGAAAGACAGGTCTATT
Source organism: Oreohelix idahoensis (assembly GCA_024509875.1). Lineage (NCBI taxonomy): Eukaryota > Metazoa > Mollusca > Gastropoda > Stylommatophora > Oreohelicidae > Oreohelix > Oreohelix idahoensis. The sequence continues at coordinate 276,201 of JAMPIV010009855.1, forward strand.
TTGAAGATAACGCAACCACATTTTCACCATACGAGCTCGGACGCCGCCTCGGTAAACAAGGTCCGCGCAGAGCAGTGACACCCCCAGGCTGCTTGCTAATAGTCTACTACTGGGAACATAAACAGATTAGGGATGAGCCCACTCTCCCGTTGAAGAGGTGCTAAAGTCGTAGATACTGGGCCAGAAGGCGCACCGGAAACCACAGTATCACGCAACTCGCTTTTTTTTATGGATGAGTACACCGTCAAATAAATCTCGTACTGGTGCTCGCCCTGTGGAGCTCCACCAGGCAGGTGCAGTGCCGGGCTCTGAGCCTCGACAGAGCCCACCCTCAGCTACTGGAGGACCCCCTAGACCGTCTTGTGGAGTCAGCAGACGGCGGAGGAGAACTACTGACCAAAACAAAACAGAAAAAGAGAAACCCAGAGTGCCACTTGTCATGATGCACTGGAATGCAGAGGGAGTGAACAGCAAGCAGGCTGGATACAGCAAAAAGACAGAGCTGGAAAACATCTTGTGTGAGAAGCAAGTCAGTGTTTGCTGTATCCAAGAGACTCACTTGAAAGCAGATCAAACCTTTAAAATAAGGGGATATCAATGCTTCAGATCCGACAGACAAGATAGACGAAAAGGAGGAGTACTTACTCTTGTAAGGAATAACATTCATGCACACGAAAGGAAAACCTACATGGATGGAGCAGAATATCAGCTGTTGCAGATAAAGGTAGACAAGATGGAAATAGAACTCCTGAACTATTACTGTCCAAACAACAAACCCCTGAGTCTCAGCTCTATACAGGTACCAGCCACCAACTTTATAGCAGTTGGAGACTTTAATAGCCACTCCCAGAGCTGGGGCTATAACCATCTGGATCACAGAGGTGAAGAGGTTGAAACTTGGCAAGATGATCACTCCCTAATCCTAGTCAATAATGCCACAGATACTCCTACCTTCTACTCCAGAGGATGGCACACAACTTCAACACCAGATCTTGCCTTCTCCACCCCAGATATAGCTGGATCTATTAGTAGAGAAGTAGGAGACCAACTAGGGGGAAGCGACCATCGCCCAATCTTTCTTACTGTCCAGAGTGCAACTCTCAGTACAGGCCCAGCCATTACAAGATGGAACTACAAAAAAGCCAACTGGGGTTTATTCAGGCATCAGGTAAACACGCTGCTGTCTACCCTCAAGGTACAGAACAGAGACATTAATGAAGTGGTAAAAGACTTCAACAGATGCATACTACAAGCTGCAAAAGAAACCATTCCCAAAGGATGCCGGCGTAACTACATACCATACTGGTCCAGCACACTCCAAGAACGTCAGGAAGCTATGGACAGGGCTAGAAAGGATGCAGAGTCTCAGCCTTCACTTGAAACTCACAACAAATGGAAAAAGGCTGTAGCAGAGTTTCAGAGAACAAAGCTAGAAGAAAAACGGAAAAGCTGGAGAACTAAAACGGCATCGCTGAACCTTGAGAAAGACGGCAGGAAACTTTGGAGATTAGTCAAGTCTCTAAATGAAGAGCGTTCCTCACCTAGGCAGACTATCACATTGGATGAAGGTGGCAAACTTTTCAGAGGAAAACAAGCTGCAGACTTGTTTGCTAGAAGATACAGTTCAGAAAGCAACTTACCCATTAACATAGATCATCAGAGAGAGATAAGAAAAGAAATATTGGCAACCATGGGACAGACAGATACTCCTGCCCCAATGAGGGAACCCATCACACTAGGAGAACTACAGAATGCTATTTCCAAGCTTAAGTTTCAAAAGTCACCCGGCCCAGACAAAATCAGCAACGAAATGCTAGTAAATCTGAGCTCAGCAGCAAAGACAAAACTGCTTGAGATATTCAACCACAGCTGGTTGAAAGGAACGGTACCCCAAGTATGGAGAGAAGCCATCACAATACCCATACTAAAGAAAGGGAAATGTAAGACCGAGGCTGCAAGTTATCGGCCAATCAGTCTCACAAGCTGTGTTGGGAAGACTATGGAGCGAATAGTCAACCACAGATTGAAATGGTATTTAGAGTCTGAGCAGATCCTGGTGCCGGAACAAGCTGGATTTAGAGAATGCTACAGTATAGAAGACCAAGCTACTTACTTGTCTCAAGCAATAGAAGATGCCTTCCAGGAGAAGAAAAAGGTCCTAACGATCTGGATCTACTTCAAGCAGGCCTTTGACAAGGTGTGGAAAGATGGCCTTATTGCAAAACTTAGGAGAAGTGAAATCCAAGGGTACATGATGAAATGGATCCAGTCATACTTGCATAACAGGAGAACTAGAGTCACTCTTGACGGTCTGCAGAGCAGAAAAGTGTTGCTCTGTCAGGGGGTACCTCAAGGAGGAGTAATTTCCCCAACACTCTTCCTTGTTTACATCAATGACCTGGTGAAAGATCTCCCCGCAGGAGTGAAAGCTGCCTTATATGCAGATGACCTAGTACTCTGGTGCGCTGATGAAAACGTCACCACAGCAAATTATAGAATGCAGCGGGCAGCAGACATGCTAGTGTCATGGGCAGAGAAATGGCTTATCACAATAAACACAGACAAAACCTCCACAACACGGTTCTCCCTCGCCCCCAAGGACAAATCAGCTAACATACACCTAGGGACAACCGTGATCAAGGAAGAAAGCTACCCCACCTATCTTGGGGTGACATTTGACCAAAGGCTTACATGGAATAAGCATATTGAAAATGCAGAAGGAAAGGCCCGAAGACGACTAGGCATACTCAGAAAATTAGCAGGTACCAACTGGGGAGCAAATGAACGAAATCTAAAGAAGATTTATAATGGAGTAATAAGACCACACTTAGAGTTTAGCTCAGCAGCATGGTCATCAGCTGCTAACTCACATCTGCAGTCTTTGGACAAGGTGCAAAATCAAGCTCTCAGACTCATTACAGAAGCCATGAAAACTACACCAATATAAGAGATGCAGAAGGTTGCTGGATTACAGACATTGTCCCATAGAAGAGACACAAAAACCATGATCCAGATGGAAAAGTACAACAGTATGCCAACGCACCCAATGAAGGCAAGACTAGATGATCTGGCATTGGGACGTCTAAAGCGTAGCAGCTTTGTGCATCGGGGAAAAAGTCTTAAAAGACAGCATCAAGAAGACCTATCCATGAAGACAACACCACTGAAGCCCACCCTATACCCTGTACCATGGAAGCAGGCCATCAATGCCCTCCAAATTAATACATCAGTCAGTGGTCTCACAAATGGATGTGAGTATAATGATCTGCAAAAACGAACTGCTACATTGAGTATGATCCAAGAAAGCTATCCCGATCAATCATGGATACATGCCTATACAGATGGATCAGCAACTAATGCTGTTAGGAATGGGGGTGCCGGTATCTTTATCTCATATCCTGACAACCACTATGAGACTAGGCACATTCCCACTGGTAAATTCTGTTCCAACTATACAGTTGAGGCTCAAGCTCTAGAGCAAGCTGCAAATATGATTTATAACACCAACTCTGACTGCCACCAGGTAGTCATCCTCACAGATGCACTGTCTGTCCTGCAAGCTCTCAAGGGTGGTAAACTCCCGCATCTGAGAAACGAACTAAACAAGGTAGCTGCCAAAAAGAGAACCATACTTCAGTGGGTACCATCTCATTGTGGTGTACCCGGAAATAGAAAGACAGATAAACTTGCAAAAAAGGGAGGAGAATGTGAACAAGAAGATAATGAAGTCACATACTTTGAGAAAAAGAGAGCTATCCAGACTATCAGAAGAGAACAGAACCAACCCAAAGACGACTATCACACTCTCGACCGGCAGGGACAGATAACTATTTTTCGCCTCAGGACAGGGCATAACAAACTGAATAAACACATGCACAAGCTACGATTGTCTGCTTCACCACTGTGCACATGTGAATTAAACGAACAAACTGCTGAGCATGTTCTACAGTATTGTCCTCTGTATGACCAGTTAAGAAAGATATACTGGCCCAATGACTCAACACTAAACTCAAAGCTATATGGAGCTAAAGAGGAACTTCAAACAACAGTCGAATTCATCATGAGAACTCGTCTGACGATGTAAACATCAAAGATGCGATCGCAAGAAGAAGAAGATAGAAGGTTAACGTTAACCGAAACACCTTAACTGAACGCAAACCCAAAACCTATCCCCTGCTATTGCTGGACTATTAGCAGGTGGTTATGGAGCAACGACATGTGCTTCCACCTGACTGCGTCACGCGCACCCCATTTATTCACGAGTGTATTTCGCGCTATCTTGGTATTGTCTTGCAATGACAACACCTCTTAACACGCGCGACCTCATTAAACGCATGTCTGAGTGTGCGCCAGCTAGTACTCGGGGGGATATTGCGGACCCATACCTTGCGGTTACTCGCTATCAGGCCCTCGGATATGCCTCTCCTGTTCCTATACATGTCCCTCGGCATCGAAATGGTAGTACTAATGGGCGCCTGTCGCGAACCCCGTCTAAGATGTACTTTCTTTTCAGGTGGTGATTTCCCGACCACCTGATCGTCCAAAGCGGGACTTCGTTGTTGCTGAGACACTGCCTCAGCTCCTCCAGTGGCGTTATGCACTCCCCGTACATAGCCGACGATCAAATCGGCGACTGGGACCTCGAGGACAAACGCGTTCACTCTCCTTGACAGGAACGGGGTGTCCACATTAATACATGCTTGGGGGTAAGATTCCACTTTGCCCCTAAACGTGGTGCACTTTACAGTTTTGCCTGTAAGGCAGGATTTGTCGATACAAGAACGACGGACCCCGACTGTGGTACATCCAGTGTCCCTCAACACTGAGACTGGTTTCTTCTCCACCACACCTTTGAGGAGAGCCATCTTGCCAGTCTCATGGACCGCCGACAGACATGGTGCCGCATGCCCGCAGTGTAGCACTACATTCTCGTTTGCATGGAACAGAGGACGACACCCCACACAGTCCTCGCTGTTGACTGTGTCCAACACAAACGCGGAATTCGCGTGTTCAATTGGGATAGGACACCTGTCAGCATTATGATTAATGCCCCCATACTTAGAACACATGCACTCCCTTTCAGACTCATTGCGTGGACTCTTGCTGTGGCTTTTAGCCGGTGAAGACCGCGCATCGGAGTCGAAAGATCGACTCTCTGAGGAACCACTCCTCTGCTTGGAATGTTTTGTTTTATACCAAAACCGATCTTCGTCACGAGACTCCTCGAAGCGTACCTGGTTTCGCATTATGCGCCCTCCCCCGTCGCTATCTGTTTTTCATTGTCGGTTGTGCCAATTCGACCGACCATTCCTATGGGATCGGAAGTTCCCGTAATTCCCTCTGCATGGCTGATAGGGACGGGAGCGCCTATCGTACTTCTGCTCTTGGCTCTTGTCTGCCTCACCTGCCTGATTTAGCCAAGGTTGACGCTGAACTTTGCCGACACCATCAATTAAAGCGTCTGACAAACCCGACTTCTGGATGGGTTTGCCCGAATGGGCAAGGACATAATGGGGCCCCAATTGGGCCATAGAATCAATGTCTTTTGGCTGGCGCTCTTGGAAAAAAGCCACCAACTCCGTTGAGCACGACGACAACACTTTGTTCCGTAGCATCAAGTCTAGCAAGCCATCATAGTCCCTGTTTATCCCTTCTATCTCGATCCATCTATTGAGCAGGAGTTTGATCTTCGTGATGAAATCCTCGAAGTCTTGGTCTGCACTTGGCATAGTGTTTCTAAACCGCGTCCGGTACCCGTCAGCCGTCAAACCGAACTTCCGAAGCAACCGTTCCTTCACCTGGTCGTAATCCGCCCTTTCCTCCAGCTGGAGGCTATAGAAAGTCTTCATCGCAGGCCCCACTAGCAACATGGATAACAAAGATGGCCACTGATCTCTGTCAGCCTTCCAGGCCACGCATTCGGCCTCGAACCTATCGAGAAAAAAATCTAAACTGTCGATTTTGTCATTAAAATTCGGCAGACGCAGCCTAAAGGGCCGATGAGCCCCCCCCCCCTTCCTGTGTTGAGTTCTGGCCACTCGCACCCACTTCTAATTTCTTCAATTGTATTTCCTTATCAATCTTCTTCTCTTCCAGAGATATTCTCATTCTCTCCTTCTCTAATTCTAACTCTCTATCTTCTTTCATCTTCCTTTCCTGTATTTCTAACTCTTTCTGTTTTAAGTCGTTATCTTCTTTCATCTTCCTTTCCTGTATTTCTCTATCTTCTTTCATCTTCCTTTCTTGTATTTCTCTATCTACTTTCATCTTCATTTCCTGAAATTCTTTCTTTTCTTATAATTCTCGTTCCATCTTCTTTTCTTGAAATTCTAACTCTGCCTTCTTGAGTTCTCGTTCCTCGGCACGTAAATCTCTTAAGGCATCCTGATTCTATTTTGATTGGAATTCTGCCTTGGCATAATCAGTTAGTTCTTTGCCAGTGTACCCGCATTGGATGCCTATCCGACGAAACTCTCTAAGTCCATGATGTACACTCACAATTCTTACTACTATCTATGACTCTGCTTCTTTTGCTATTGATTCTCACAATGCAAATACTCAATAACCCGTACCAAAAAACCACCACACTTATATCAACAGATACCTCTCTGCTTACAAATTATGCAGTAATGATATATCAATAGCAATATCACTTCTCAAAGTACAAACATATGCATGTATATATGATCTACTTCACCTCTTAATGTATAAATATAATCCACTTCACCTCTCAATGTATAAATATCATCCACTTCACCTCTTAATGTATAAATATCATTCACCTCACCTCTTAATGTATAAATATAATCCACTTTACCTCTCAATGTATAAATATCATCCACTTCACCTCTTAATGTATAAATATCATCCACTTCACCTCTCAATGTATAAATATCATCCACTTCACCTCGTAATGTATAAATATAATCCACTTCACCACTTGGCTACTGTCTCCTTACTCTCTAGGATTTGGTCCTTCCGACCACTTAGTCTCTATAATACAACTGAAAAACCCTTACTATAGTCGAAAGTTGTATTTACCTGACTGATACTACCTCTTGGTGCAATACCACCTCACAGCTCTAAGGTTGAGGCACCGCCACACAAAGGAAAAATAAGACAGCGTCTTCACCACAGTATCTTACTAGCACCCACCCTGGTGCTGTACTCTGACCGTATTTCAGTTCTTTACATTCTACCTAATACAAAAGTTTACAACTGGCAAAAATGAACACTACACAGATGAAAAGACACACACAAAACGGAACGATAACTAACAGTTACGGTGAATAAGATGACAGACAGTTTGAGCCGAGATAGATTGATATATACAATGCGTGACTGAGCACGATCGAAAACAAGGGATACTCGTTAACGTATTTACAAGATAGCAAGAAGGAACGAGAGATCACACCACTTACACACAACAAAAGAATTACTGAATGTACAGGACAATGTAAATACAAACTACACCAGTTCACCTAACAAAAACTGAGCTTGGAATGTTAAGTAGGGCAGTCGCAGGAAACACTTCTACCTTACTCCACCACTAAACATACACTGCCACACCCTAGAAGAAATCAGTCTAATCCAATCTTTTCCCACAAGTAAGAAAAGGAAGAATTAAAGTCGCCACCCGTCCACCCTTGAACACACGAATATAATAATAAGCACAGCAGACTAAACAACAACTACACTTAACAATGAAGTGCTGAGAGCTATCTCCTTCACTAGCCACTAACTAAATCACACCAATCAAAATAAACTACATCACATATCAGCTATAATATCACTATAACATATCCGATATATTTACTATGAATATAATAATAATGACCCCAAGTGATAGGAAATTAGAGTGACAGATCCTACCTAACTAACAAACACCATATAAGGACATAGATTAAGTGTCTACAAAGAAAGCGAGGAAAAATAACAAACACAAGGAAAGAAAAAACAACAAACCAATAAGAAAACCTCAAGAAACAGCCGTAGAAACAGAACAAGCTTATTGCTTCATGCTAACTTAACACGACCCCAACAGAACTGTCCCACTGATCTAAAAGACCCGACTGTACGATAAGTTGAATCAGGTGGATAGAGAGAAACGAAAATTTTGAAGGAAGAAAACCAGAATTTAGAGGAAAAAATAAGAAAAATATAAATACAACAGATCATACACAGATACGCAAACAATAACTTAACTGACGATCCAGCGATGCTCCTCCACGTAGCTCCTCAAACTATATATACTGTATTGTAAGGTTTTCTTGTATGAATATAGGGTTTAGAGAAGAAATAGAATTCTCTCCAGAATATATGAAGTCCCAGTGTCAGAGAAGAGCACTGGTATTACAAGTGAGCTACGGCTGCGAATACTTTGAGCTAGACAATATTTTAAGGCTTCAGAAATATACTTTGCCACCTTAGCTGTAGTAACCCATGTGATATTATAATAACATTAGAAAAAGTAACTCAACTTAAACAGTTAAAAATGTAACAAGTCACTTTAGTACAATTTCATAATTTATTATTTACACCTATCTAATTACGTAATGAAGTGTGACGGTTGGACGATGGTGATTATGGTATTTATTTACAGCAAGTTGATAATATATTTAGAAGTTTAAACTTAGAGAAAAAGTCCCCATGGGATCTTTAAATTAATTTACACCAAAAATTGTTCCCTCACTGTTGTTATTTATACTAGTCTGCCTCTTTTATTATATTCCCTAATTTCTCATCATCTGACCATTGAATGTCTCACATTAGCCACAGGAATAGTCACTATGTCACTCAGCTTTGAATCAGCACTTGTCCAGATAGGGTTTGACACATAACACTATTTTTCTTAAAGTAACACTTCAATTCAATCCCAGCAATCAAAGGAAAAAAAGCTATGGAACACTTCAACCTCTGGGCTACTGTTATGTTTGGGCAGCAGGATCGAAGGTCCACTTGACTTCATGGTTTTTGAAATTCGAATATAGAACCTGGAACAAGGAATATCAAGTGGCTATGCGATGTCATGGAGACCTATTACATCCTATGGTGTGTATGAGATGAGGGTGTCATCAGGTGTCTGCGTGTATGATAAATGATACATGGCCTTGTGTGATTGAGATATAGTGAGACAGACTGGTGTCTACTGCAAAACATTGTCTCAAATATAATAATGCATGAATAATTCAAAGCAATATGAATATATGGACACGGTTCATCTTTACCTTCCTCACATACAAGCCAAGTCAGTACTGGTCTTGCTGGTAGGTTATAGACCCAGACAAAACCAGAATGGTTATATTTAGCCCTCACAAGGACTGTGAAGGTTATATTTGAGGTTTTCCAATCTTCAGCAATCATATCCACACAAACAATATGTCCCATACATTCACAACACACTAAAATCTGAAATAAAATGGATATTATTCACATAAATATCTATAGTAAACCTAAACACCCACTAGGACGATTACAAGCTCTTATGAAGACTAAAATTTGCGAAGAATGTCTGCCCTGCATGCTGTGGTAACAGACGTAGTATAGACAGCACTCTACTTTGTCTTCTGGCTGGGTTTTTAGTTGTGTGTAGTTTTGAACTGAGCGTTCTCGCCTTTTATACGATGCGGGCGGGCGTCTCGGGGAGCACTAATGTTTTGTCCCTTTCCAGCACTGGAGATTTCTCTCATTCGGGGTATTATGTGTGTCGTAAATTTATTTTGAGAGAAAGAGTCTTAGAAATAGTCGTCCTGTTTAGAGTGGAGAATGATGGTGAAAGCTCAGTGATAATAAGGGTTAGAAAGTAAATAGTTGCTTCACAGAGTGCTGGGGAGAGTAAGGACAGATTTATTTACGACAATCGTTCCTCTCAATCTTCTCCTCAAACTCTCCTGGTCAAACAATTATTTGCCAGTTTCCAGACACCCACCTGCGCTCACACCGATTTGGTGCTTCAAACACACAGACGCACGTGGATACAAACTATATTAAACAGATATGGGAAATTTGGGCTTTGGTATTCCAACACAGTACTAAATAAGTTTATGCTGTTTATTAACATTAAAATCAATCACAACAATTATCATGTGTTACAGGAAAAAAAATCATAAGTACAGAAAATACAATTAACAAGGTTGGGGGGGGGGGGGGAATGAAGAAGATTGGTATCGACTACGCCCTTCCCGCTTGTATTAGACAAAGATAAACCCAGTCCGAAGATAGATAGTTATCAGGAACATAGGTAATGAAACCCAACAGTGAATTTCATTACTCTGAAAGAGGGGTAACAATATTAGGTATAGGTGGTAGAAAAAATCCTGTTATTCCCAATTGTTTTTCCCTTTACTGAGCAAATGAAAGAGGGGGAGGGGGGGGGGGTAAACAGCGTTAACAAGATATCCCACTTAAAGGAACAATGCAGGGTATACAGAAAATGTATTACCCGGTAGGCAAGTTAACAAATGGTTTGCAAAAATTAAATCTCCTGTCATTCATGCACGCTCGTGAGGGCCCACACTCATATGCTCACACACACTTACCGATTGAAGCATCAGGCACTCCATAGAATTATATAAACAGCAATTACACTCTTGACATATGAAAATGTCTAGTACTTCGATGTCCAGCCCCAGATTTAGCGAGGTTGGCTGATAGCATATATTCCCACTTATCGCCGGACGTGAAACCTAAGAGTTCTTGTGTTTTATTATATAAAAAGGAGTCTATGGGATGGCACTGTCACAGTTCGATACAGGGGTGAGAATGGAGTGGTCTCTTTAATTTCGCCGCTGGTGGTAAAATTCCTTCAATGCGTGATGATAGCAACTGACCGGTAAGTTTTAAATCCAGTGAGGAAAAACTAGGCCCAGTCACAGTTCAGGTAAATATGTACTCTCTCACAGTAGAGCAGTAAATAAAATATCGCTACTGGCAACTGTTCTTCTTCAAGATTATATTTAAAATGTTTCATCAATATATCTGGAAGTTTAAGAACCGAGTCTGGAAGACTCTGTATGATTTCTTTATTGCTGGGATCGCACAGGTTATGTGATCATTCTATAGAAAAAGATAGAAAAAGCATGACAACATAATCATACCGCAAAAATCAAATAATATTCTAACGCGCGATAAATTTACCGTTAAGACTATCTATATACACTCGTGTATTTAATTATGAACCTCTACACCTCACGGTAGAAGGGGAACGACTAAGTAAGTAAGTAAGTAAGTATTTAATTATGTATTTAAGAAAACACTTCGCGAATCTAATGGTTAACACACACATCTATATATATAGGACTTAACTAAATTTATTAATTATAAATTCCTTCGCGACTTTAAAAGTTACTTTAGCATTTAAGCATCTATTATTTTTTTTGAAATATTATAATAAATATATCATTAATTTTACCACTGGAACTTTTGAGATGAGTTTAATTTAATAGATTTAAATAAACACAAAATCCAGTGAAATAAAATGAAAGCACTAGCCCACTGATCACTTTAACAAATATATTATACCGTGCACAGAAAAAGAAATCACTCCAATGTAGCCACCAATTCAGATGGAAATCTAGCAAAATTCTACTATAGCTAGTGAATCTTAAATCTCTGGCGAACGAATGATAAAATAGATTTCTTCGTGGTCTGTATATATCTAACTGGAATGCAAGATTGGGGGGACATGTTAGAATTTGACATCTTTTTAGATCTCAGGAGACTTTCGGGGTTCTGACCGCCAGACTAAGGAGAGATGCCGCCCCTGGTTTTCCGTATCTCCGTTCGCTGCGTCCGCTTCGGCTTTCCCGTTCGCGTCCACTGCGATCGGTTCTGTGGTTAACACAGAGATGCGAAATGCCGGCAAGAAACTTGCGTGATTCGTTTCAGGGACCACTACTGCCTTTGATAGCATGCCGCTAGCCTTTCTTGAGATCCCTCAGTGCCTGTTTGATCGTGTGCCGCTACCTTCGCTTTGATTCTGGCAACGCCCCCACTGGGCCGGCGTACTGACCAAGTTAATGAAAATAACTGCATATGATTGCTCAAGAGATATCCGTGGGCGTGATTTAACCTCTCCTTAAATCAATGCGATGATCAGAATGAACGGTAGATAACTGCCCACATATTAATCAGCAAACGTGTTGACAATCTGCGTGGAAAGGTTGCAGGCTAATGAGTCCACGTTTCTGTTGTGCATAGCTAATGAGTCCAGGTGGAAGCATTCCCGTTTGACGATAAAATTACAACAATACTCGGGGGCACTGATGTTATCCGAAGGGGTCGTTACGAAGGGTCGTACCATATCATCCAACACTTCAGGGTCAGCTGAGTTCGTCTGTCACAATGTGTAACTGTCCCAGCAATTGTCCCAATACACACTCAACTAAGTTTATCCATCACGCTGTCTTATATTTCCTTTATCTTCCCCCACTGGAAGCTTCCGTTTCATATACTTAAACTTTCAATCGGGTAGGGCAGGTATTTACTACGAATTTATAAAATCTATCACTAGGTTAGACCTGTGATGTGAACGTCAAATAAAACTGCAAATATCTTAATATATACATACTTCTTCCAACGTTCCTTTTGGATTTCCATTCCTGCATTCCCTTTTGTGAAAATCTATAACTTGTATCCCAATTCACTGATACATAGTCCCAGTTCGAACGAAATTCTCTACCTAACTTGCGACACTTTACTTTCGCTATTGTGGATTTTTTACTACCTGCCTCTCTCCGATAACATAAACGAATGCGCATGCGTGACCGCTACTATTTTAAGAATGCTTAGAAAAGTTTCCTACTTCGTGTTAATCCTCGTAAAACGGTGTTCGTTTTGTTTTCATACAGTGCAAGGCTCTTGCCGAAACCATCACAATTTATTCTTTCTCTGTTCGTTCTATCAGTCCATTAACTAAGCGTGTTTTTGCACACTTTGCTACAGTCACGTTGCGAATCTCGCGCACTATCTCTTATGTGCCATGTAATTCAGCGAAGTAGTAACTCAGAAGTGCTTGTGCAAGTTTCCACAACTTTGTCATAGTCGAGGTTGTTGTTGTTGTTGTTTAACTAGGACTGCTGTGCCTCTCGCTCTTTTGCAGTCAATACCAAGTTGAAGAGTCCTTGGTATTATCTACACCAGGGGTCGGCAAACTACGGCACGCGTGCCAAGCGTGGCACGTGGAACGATTTTCAATGGCACGTTGAGTGAATTAAAATACTGTACAGTATATAATCTCATTTAAAAAAAAATTGAATTTTTAATTAAATAGAAGCATATAATTCTTTTAAAGCTATACCTGTTTTTACAACCCTTCAAAACGAACGTTTTTAGACATTGGATGTAAGAATGTGCGATCTGATGAAAACTAAAGGCCTGATCATACTATACTGCACGTAAGTCTTCGTTTTTACGGACCGTTTCCGAGAACAAACATTCTTCAACGAATTTCATGGGGAGTGGTTATACTTTGCGGCGCCCGCTAGTCTTGCGTCTACCTGCTACCGTAGTTTGCAGGATGAGATTCTTGAAAAGAATCCCAAGCAAATTTTGACGGGCAAGCGGAGACGTAATATCATAATTACGCAATAGTGTCTGGCTAGCGCCTAAACGAGCGTATTTATTTCGTTTTCGCTCGCAGTTTTTGACTCCCAGTGTGAGTTTGGAGCAACAATGACTGACCTCGACGAAGTTATATTTCCGTCCTATCCTGCCCCTCTCTCCCGACCACCACCACCTCTACAGTTCTCTCGGCTGTCGCATACTCATGCCCGTACAGTCCGTTGACCGCAGTAAAAAAATTTGGTGTTATTATTAAGTAATACGGTGCCATTAAAATGAATAAAAAAAAAAAGACAAAAACTTGATACTCGCTCGTTTCAAGACTTTTGGACAAACGAATATGGATTCATACAACAAAAGGATCGTGCTGTTTGTGCTTTATGTTATGAAATTGTCTTGTGCCGTACGTCAAGTGTACAAAGACACTATCAAACCAAACATCAGTCCATGTTTAAAAACTCTGAGGAGAAAAGTGAAGCCATAAAAATGGCTGTTTCTGGCTACAAAAAAACAAAGTAGTATTTTTAATCAAGTAATTGGAACCAAAAATAAAGCTACCGAATGTAGTTACAAAATTGCACAGTGGGTGGCTTCGAAGGGCAAACCTGTCACAGATGGAGAATACATCAAGGAAACTTTTTTGAGCAGTGCTGAAATTTTGTTTAGTGATTTACCAAATGCGGACCTCCCGCTGTACAGCAATGTTCGTTGGCTTAGTCGAGGTAATGTTTTGAACAGATTTGTATCATGTCTAAAAGCAATCAAGGTGTTTCTTGATGAAAATGAACATTTCCTGGAATTGAATGACGAGGACTGGCTGTGCAAGCTGATGTTTCTGGCTGACATAACTACAAATCTGAATGAATTAAACTTGCGTTTACAAGGGCAGGGTCAAACAATACTTGATCTTTTTGAGCACTGGAAAGGATTTGCGTCAAAATTAGACATATTTTGCAGAGATATTACCACTAACACATACAAGTACATCGAATTCAAAGCATCAGAGTTATGGACGATAAAATTTGTAGAATTGCGAAAAAACTCTTGAAGGAAGCTGCTTGGAAAAGTCAGCTGCCATCCTCAACTGCTGGACATCCCTGCCTCAAGCGTTCACCTGTTTGAAGAAAGTTGCATTTGCTCTACTTTCGGCTTTTGGGTCAACTTATACATGAGAACAAATTTTCTCACACATGAAAGCTGTTTTAAGTCCACAGAGAAGTCGCCTAACACTTGTGCATTCAGAAGCCTGTGTGAAGCTGAAATTGACAAAACACACACCTGATATTGAACAATTAACCAAGGAGAAGCAAGGACACGGGTCCCATTAATTGATTAATGACTCAGATCAATAATAATCAATGGTTACTCATATTAAAATTTTAATAACGTGTTTTATGTTTGGTTTATTTAATTGTTTTGTTCTTCAAACTATTGGACTTTCTGTCTTAACAAAATATACATATGGCAATTTTATTATAAAATTTCAAACTAATGTGTTCAGAACTTAAATTTTGCAAAACATAATATTTGTATTGATATTTGTTCCTATTTATATTAAAATATTGAATAATCTACAAAGAATAGAATAGTTATTTAATTTATCGGAAACACGTTAATACAAGATCATTTTTAAATTGTTTCAATAATTGTTGTATATAAAAATATGATGGACTTAGGTTGGCACGCTGAGTGACTTTGCAACATTACTTCGGCACGACACTACTAAATGTTTGCCGACCCCTGATCTACACTGTAGATCTAGGCTTTTCCTGTGGCTTTTCTGCCATTCCGAAACGTGTTGAGTTGAAGTCATGAGCTCCAGTTTCACCAGCTTGGCTGGCATTTAAAGGATCGTCACATCTGATCCCAAGCTATGAGTAAGAAGCGTGTGGCATACTGTGCATTATCTGCCATCCAAAGAGTCTCTCCAAATATGCAGAGCTAAAATACTGTGCTCTGGTTCTGAACTCTCCCAAGGAGTAGTCGCATCCTATACAAAGCCACGTCTCAGCTCCCCTTGCCTATCATGGGGTCGATAGTGACATCTTCTGCATGCAGGCAACCAGGTAAAAGCCTGAGTTATGTCTGGAGCTCAAGTGACTCCTCCAAGCTTAGTGAGCAATGCTGAGTTCTCAACATCTTTCACCACAGGGGAATCCTTGACAGTGTGTGGATGCTTTCAAGAATCAATGAGGGTGTATGTTACAGAATTATTGGGTCGATCTCTCTATTTCCTCTCCGGCAGTATTTAGTTACATTGTTTGTGGACTAAATTACGTGCTTTTCTGTGGTCGGCACATTTTCTTTCCCTGCTATCAAGCAGATATTTAGTACTTTCAAATCATCTTACATTCCTCTCAGTGATAAGTCGTCATGTCTGTTTGTTTACCCGTTCATCCCTGCTGGAAATGGAGACGGATGAGATAATCATGTTGGAAAATTTCGGGTGTGCCCGACATCAGACTATGGATTAGCACTAAAATCGCCCAGCGAATTTGTTTAATCGCTGATAAGGCTGATGTGGTTTCCTCGACCAGATGGGTAAACGAAAAATTTTGTTTGCGCAAGGAGGATCGGATGTTTTAATTTCATATTTAGAAGACATGCCCTTTGCAGTAACGCGCATAAATTTCCATGTGGAAATAATTTGAATTACCCCACACAACACGCATGTTTGAAACGATTGACAGATATTCCGAATGGAGCCCTGCTTAACATCGTAACAAACAAATGCAGGGGAAGACAGGCAATATAACCTGACACTTTAGCCAGGTTAAAGAACTGTGAAAATTCACTCGCGCCAAGAAGACAACCAGACCTTGCCAGAGTTAAGAATAGTACCGGGCTGACTTCGTTAAAGCATAATGAGGACTTAGACCCAGGACATCGCTACCATTTAAACACGGAAAACCGTAATCTGAGGGAACTGAAACACAAGTCAAAGAGGAACTTATTGCGAAAGTAACAACACCCCATACCAAGTGTAAGATACATCTACACGTGCTTTTATTTCTCTGAGCCAGCAGTCTGTGAGCTTAAAGATTGGCATAAGTTATACATTTTAATTTCTATATTTTGCATTATTAACATTTGAACTGATATGTATATTGACATGTGAATATTAATATGTGAAAATTGCTAGTGGATGTTATTTTAGGCTCGCAACCACAACATATAGAATGAAGATTTCATGAACTACCACTGCCAGGGCTGGTGACTGCTTTATTGCTAGTTTCTTATAAAGAACCAAAAGCAGAGGAAGTCCCAAATTCCATATGAAGCAGGAAGGGAATGATGAAAGAAATTATGTACATACTTGTTATATTATTAACCTTTTCAACCAGTGTAAATGTAAAACATATTCATTCTAACTGTAATGAAAGTTTACAACATTTTCAACCGACGTAAATGTAAACATATTCAAAATATATTGTTCATATTGTCAACTACAGTTAAATATAAAACTATTCATTTTAAATGTAAAGATAGTTTTTGCTCACTGGGATTAAGATTGATTCTCAGAGAGGATAACATTTCTGAGATAGATGGGATGGTGGAATGAAAAGAGGGGGGCACATAAGTATGTGTCGGGAAACTCAGTACTCAGAGGGTATTCGTTTCTCTTCTTTTGCCATACTAGTTAGTGGTACCAGTTGAGGGTACTATGTCTGGAACAAGTGAGGGTATGTGGCCTGAGGTCAATGCTAGACACCATCATCAGACGGGTCTTAGAGACGCGGGACCAGCTTTGCAGTTACTCCCTGATTCTACTTGGAATGTGCTGCAACTCTTAAATCTTGACCACGACGCCAGTGATCAAGTCATCTATCTGCAAAGACCCAAACATCAGCGGGAACAGAAACAACTATTGGCAGCTAAGTAAAACTTAAAAGCTGCCAAGTGAACTGTCCATTTTCGAAAACCATAACATCACACTGTGATGAATACTTTTTTTAAACAATTTTTCATTTTTAATAACTGTTAAGCATAATTGCTTATTAAATTTGTTACTTGTATAAAGACAAATCTAAAGTTGATTTAATAATTTTGAATGTACTTCATCCGTATGTCTCAGAGAATTTCTTAAATACACGTAAACAGAGCTAAAAAATTATAAGAGGAAATTTACTGACTTAACTCAGCTGGGGGCTTGATTACATAATCCTTTACAAAAGTTGACGGCAGATACTATGCAGCATTGTTCTCGCTTTCTGAATACTTGTGAAACTACCTTGAGGTAGAAGCATCATTATCCTTCTATCTACAACTCTGCCAAGAGTAATCTTGTGCGAAGGTTGACGCCTTTGAAGATCCACATTAGCTACTCTTGAGTTTTGGCCACGTTGGACCACTACTGCAGAGTTAAGGGGAGGCAAGCCGTGACAGTGTAATTAGCATCACAGACATAATTTCACATCCAAATCTACATAATATAGCATTGTACATAACTGGTGGTCATATAAAGATGACTCCAGATATGCCTCCATGCATGTCATAGTCGGGGTCTGCAGTTAGCCAGACATGCAAGACATTTGTACGAGACAGAAGATGCTTGATGAAATGTGCATCGAAATTGTGATCAACGTTCAAGAAGGAAATCTGGTATACAGAGTTTGTGACGGTATTGCCTCCCCTGCTTTGCAGTAGTGGTCCAACAGTGGCCAAAACTCAAGAGTATCTAATATGGGTTTCAAAGGTGTCTACCTTCTACCTTCTCACTAGATTACTCTTGGCAGATTTGTAAATAGAGGGTAATGACGCTTCTATCTCAATGGAGTGTTCACATGATATTCAGATAAGCGAAAACAATGCTGCATTGGCTGAGCACGTTAATTCTAGAATAATCTGCCGACAACTTTTGTGAAGAATTAAGCAATGATTAATCTTAGCTCGTTCAAGCCCCCACTTCTGATTTACTCAGTGGACTTCTTCTTATTCTGGTATAGCTCTGTTTAGAGTGTGTTTAGTAAATTGACTGAGACAAACATGCAGTACAGTTAAAATGATTAAATCGAAGTTAAATATGTAAAATTACAAATAACAAAATTTAATGATAACTTAAGTTTTAACAGTTTGAAAATAATAGAATTGTTAAAAAAAAAAGAAAGGTTCATCGTTGACTGACAGTAGGTTCTATGAAGAAAGTTCACTTTGGCAGCTTATATACTGCACTTAGCTGCCAGCGGTTGTTTCTGCTCCTACTGGATTGGTTCTTTTTACATTGCTCACGCTTGTCGCTGGTCAAGGTTGTAGGGTTCCCAGGAGTGTCAGGGAGAATCTACAAAGTTGGTCCCTCGTCTTAAGGATTAGGCCACTGCTCCCTTCTTGTTCCAGAGATATTACCCTTCAACTGGTACCACCACCAACAACTATGGTAAAAAAAATAGAAACGAAACGCTCTCCTGAGTATTGTGTTTCCCGACTCATACTTATGTGTCCCTGTTCTCCTAATCTACCATCCCATTTACTCAGAATTTACCCTCGATGAGAATTAACTTTAATCCCTCGAAAGAAAACTTTCTTTACATTTAAATTGAATAGCTTTTACAGTTACTTTACATTTAAATGAAAAGGTTAATAGTACAGATAAAATATTGTTACATTTCCACTGTTTGAAAAGTGTTCACAATATAAATTGAATATGTTTCCATTTATGTTTACACTGATCTGAAAAGTTTGAAACTTCCATTAATTTTAAAGTGAATATGTTAACATCGACATTTACACTGGTTTGAAACTGTAAGTACTATAATTAAAATGGACATCATTTCTTTCATCATTCCCTCCCTCCTCCATATGGAACTTGAGACTACTGATGCATTTAGTTCACCTTAAGTAACTAGCAATAAAGTAGTCGCCAACCAGTGCAGTGGTGGTTCATGAAATCATCATTTTTTGCGCTGAGGTTGCCAGCCTCAAATGACTGGGACATCCACTAGCGATTTTCACATATTAATATTCATATGGTAATATATATAATTCACATGTTAGTGCGTTTAGTTCTCTTTAAGTAACTAGCTATAAAGAAGTCGCCAGCCCGTGTATTTGTGGTCGTTAATTTTAACTTTAATTCCCTCTCTGACTCCGTGTGTTCAGTTTCCTCAGATATTCGGGGTTTCCTTATTTAAAATGATAGAGATTTTCCTGGGCTGTTTTGTAAGTCCTGATAAAAACTCCAATAAAAGGTCCGGTCTCATAAAATGGAATTCTGAATTCTAGGCTTCACTCTGGCAAGGTCTGGTTGTGTCATCTTGGCAAGCGATCTTCACAGTGTCTTAACATTGAAGCGTGTCAGGTTATATTACTGTCCCACCCCCGAATCTGTTTGTAACGAAGCTAAGAAAAAGCTCCAATCATTTCAGACATGCTGGTTTGGTGGGGGGGGGGGGGGGGGGGGGGGCGTGATTTCAAAATATTCCTGACATGGAACAATTTTGAACTTAATGTAGAGGTCAAGTCTTCCGTATATGGCATGGAAATATCCGATCCCGGGTAGGCAAACTTGTGGTGGATTTGATGTTAAGAAATGTTGTTGTTATGTACTCTTAGTGTACTGAATGAGGTCAGCTGTGAAGGTCCCTGAATATAATAAATATTATGGTAAGTTACAGGGTACCTTTCTGCTACCACCTTTATGATCTCACTCAGACTTATTCTTTGACTAGAATGTATGATGATGATGACTACGTTTGGTGTCTAGGTTATGTATAAGTAGTGTAATGTTGCATTAACCAACTAAACATATACACAAGTATTTTATTATCCACACAACACAACAGTACTACAACAATCACATACACACTACACTTTAAAAGACTATCTTAAGTAAGTCAGTGGTTGAATTTTGTGTAACGTTAATAATTTTTTCAATTTATTTTCCTGACTCTATTTTGTTTGAATCAGAATTGACAATCAAAATTGAAATCAATGAAATTATTTACAATATTCAATTTATACAATGGATCTTCTGTCCATAATACAAGTATTAATATAATAAAAGTGTGTAGGTGTAGTTTTCTAAATAGGATAATACTGATATATGTATAATGGTATTGTTTGTTATCCTCATTCCCTATCGTTCATTTTCTTTTTATTTTGTCACAGGTGAAATTCTTTTAATTGATAATGTCAGTTTTTTATTGTTAATAACTGAAGTTCATAGAGGTTGAGACTTTCGGTGCCGAACGGGCACTTAACTTCGAAGGAGAACCCTGGTAAGTCTTGTCCTAGGCTCGATGGACCATCTGGTTCACTTCATAAAAGGCAATGGCCTCCAGTACGTGCCCGAATTATGCAACAAAGTCAGGAATCAATCAGTTCCCACGAGCCTGGTTTTATGTGACTGTCAGGGCCAAATAAACCCCTGAAATAAGAAGGTTATGCATCCTTCTTTATAATAAGTATATAATAATATTACACAGTTAATTACAGGTACAGTACAAACAAACGCATAGGGTCAGCTCTTTATGACAACCTATTGTACCATTATATTTTGAAGTGACAATGTATATCAGTATTCCTCTCCCCTGATGGTTACAACGCCTCTGCAATTCCAACAGTAATCTTTTTCTATACAATAGGATAGGTGTTATGCTCCTTGATGACAATCATATATAATTTTGTAGTTCTACACCTCTCTGATAGGCTATCATATGATGGATCAATCTCTAGGCTTTGCCTAAGTCTGCCATCGACTCACTTACTTACAGTTGTATGTTAGTATCTCACATTCAAACTTTATTTTAAATAAAATGGTTAATAAATTCAATCTTACCACAATTTCAATGAATATTACACACAAACAACGATGACTGGCAGATCTGGCCCCAGTTTATTACTGCCCTGTCCAGAAGTTTATAATATTTGTATTTAGAATTACACTTCTGATCATATCGTCTCGCGGCAAGATTTTTTAAAGAAATTGCGTCCTAGCCTAGCAATTTTTCCTCAATATCAACTAAGCTGGCCAATAGAAGCAGACGACTATGAATTTTAAATCGAACTTTAAAAAAAAACAATTCCCAAAATACTACGGTTACTACTACAAGTATATTTTTAGTGTTAGGTTAACCAATCCCCTATCGCCTTCCTTTAAACTACAGCCAATCAAAATCTTGGTACCTTTTAGTCCTATTTACCCAAAGCTTTTTTCAAAATATGTCATGAAAAGATTAAGCAGGCGTGATCTTTTTTCTCGTCAGTCCGTCTTATCATACATAATATTATTGCCATTATTTTGGTTATGTTTTTTACTAGTGGGTAACTGACACCATATTATTGCTCAGGACATCATAAGGCATCCGAATATATAATTTTTATGGCCCTATGTATTATGGTTCATAATTCCATTTTTTTTTTTTTTTTTTTTTTTGGTATCGTAATTTGAAACGTGCCCAAGGCTATGTTGCTCGAGTTGGCTTTTGTGAAATCAACGCGAGACGGCGTTCCCTAGGTTCTGTCTTTCCATTCCTCCCCTCTTTTATTCTTTTATTCTTTCACTCTCGTCTTGGCAATCCGACTTGACCTTGCAAAAGTGGTACATTTAATCTGAAGGACGAATTTTTTTTTTCGAAAAGACAGTATCTTTCATTCGGCTGTTAGGTTTATCAAAATCGACATGCGGGCGGGCTTAGGAGAATACTACGCTGGACTCAATTTTTATTTTCTATCCTATTTTTGACTTTATGCTCTACAATATTATCTAATTTAGCTATTGTATCGAGAATATCGTCACAAAACTCACCAACACATCTGTAAACTCATACGACAGTGTGTTTCAGATGTAACAAATTATTACTATCTAAAGTAATCTTGTCATAGGAAGTCGAACAGGAAGTGATTAGGTCATCCTTGTCTGTCCAAAATGTGTCACCCAGACAAGTAATCTCTTATCTGTTGCGTACCATGGCCTTGTCATCATCATCATCATCAGTTGCCATCTCCACAACGGAGGTTGGCTGTAATGGATCTCCAACGTCTTCTGTCTCTTGTCTTGGTGGTACACTCTGATAGACTCTTTCCCGTCCATCTCTTGATGTTATCTTCCCACTTATAGCGCTGTCTTCCCCTTGCACGTTTACCTTCAACTCTCCCTTCTGTTATGGTCTTCTGCAAGGTGTTATGCCTTTTTATGTGGCCAAAGTATTTTAGCTGCCGAACTTTGACCTCTCTCATTAGTTCTCTTTTCATACCTAGATTTTCTAGGACCTCCTTATTTGTTTTCATCTCTTTTTGTCAGCAACTAGACAAAAACGTTGGCGATTTCCGTTTTAATCGGTAGCGGCGAAGGTTGGGTACGCGAGAATCACCAACAAGCCTGTCGTTAATATTATCTCTGCCGCTCCTTGCAAAGCTTTAGGGAAGGGACGGGTAACAAACAGACGTGGTGACTTATCAGTGAGAGGAGTGTAAGAAGGAAAATACACAATATCTGCTACAGTGAACAGAGAAAGAAAAGGGTGCGACTCGGAAAAAAACTCGCAATAAAATCAGTACAAAAATGTTACTGATTACTTCCGTAGTGAAAGAGAGATAGGAAAGAGGTCGCCACAAAATCTATCTTGTTACAGAGTTCAGTAGCAAACGTTTACTCTCGTGGAGAAGTGCATTTTAAGTCATGCGTAGATAAGGCCACGTGCTGTGGGCCAGTGATAGCAAGATATTTGCCAGTTAACTCTAAGAAGACAGCGTAGTCAGGACAAAGAACCATATCCTGGAGGTAGTCCAGTTGTATAAACCATAACCTGAAATAGCTGTGTTGAAGAACAGTAAAGTGTATCAATTACAAATGGAAGAGCTAGCAGAGACTAGAGAGGTAGAAGCAGAGATAGAGAATTCCAGGAGCAGCAACCGATGATTATGTTACTTTAGAATTTGTATTGATAGCAAATTGAGATTATGCCCTACAGAGATTGATACTTTTTTGTGTGTGTGGTCATATCAACCCCATGTACGTAAGTGTATATTAAAGGGAGAAAACCACTACAGGCATTGGGGTCTGTTCAAGTTATTGTTACATCGTTCGTAGTTGTTTATGTATCCACTTATCATCATACCAAGGGCAGTAATACTGGAGACATTATCGATCACGAAGTAGAGAAACTGCTTATTGTAGCCAACCAGCCACGTGTGCTGGCAACCTCTTCATGTAAAAAATGGTACAGAAACCACCGCTTGAAAAGAATGTGAATTTTGTGTGCAGGCTTCCTACAAGGAGGCCATCTGCAGTAGTGGAAAATGATGATGATATCATTGCACACTTCTTTCATTCGGCTTAGCTAGCCTTAAATCAACATTTTGTTCCTTTATTGGCTAAATTTAGATCAAAATTATACTTTCACTTTGATTGGCTAATCTTATATGAATATATTCTTCTTTGATTCAGATTGGTTGACGGCTCCTCGAGCTCTGTCAATCGTTGGTCTCCTAGTGGCAGTTGTGGCAGTGGTTTCGCTGGTAGCTTTCTTCTTGACCGAAATGGAGAGGATGCCGAATTTTTTTCTGGCTAATGCTGCAGGAGCCTGCATCTTGGGTGGTATATTACACTTTCTTTATTGATTAATTGGCAATGGACAACTTAACTTAAAGTGTACCGTAGCTTTTAACTTACGTAATGAAACAACAATTTAATTTAATTTTGAGGTCTCATCTTGATAAAATACTTTCCTCTGAATGTTTTATATACGCTGCTGCTACTGAGATTATGAAAAAGAGAAGGAGGCTGGGCTGAAACGTTTACGCCACAGCGGGTTCCCCTATGACAGAAGAATAAATTTGATCTTTGAAGTCTGTTCGTGTTAGTCATTGTACAGAAGGCTAGAAAAGCGTAGGGACATATATAAAGATCGAGAGAAATCAAATCCAACATCAGAATCTTCGACTTAAATGTCATGTCAGTCCTACTGAATGGCTATGAAACGTGAAGAAAATAAATTTTAAAAAAGCTCCAAACTTTCATAAATGCGTGATTGCGTAGAACAAAAGGAT
Source organism: Oreohelix idahoensis (assembly GCA_024509875.1). Lineage (NCBI taxonomy): Eukaryota > Metazoa > Mollusca > Gastropoda > Stylommatophora > Oreohelicidae > Oreohelix > Oreohelix idahoensis. Next base: position 300,747 of record JAMPIV010009855.1, read on the forward strand.
TGAAGTGGTATGCCAAGATCATTAATGTAGAACTGATGCCAAGATCATTAATGTAGAACTGATGTAAAGATCATTAATGTAGAACTGATGACAAGATCCTTAATGTAGAACTGATGACAAGATCATTAATGTAGAACTGATGACAAGATCATTAAAGCAGAACTGATGCCAAGATCATTAATGTAGAACTGATGTAAAGATCATTAATGTAGAACTGATGTAAAGATCATTAATGTAGAACTGATGCCAAGATCATTAATGTAGAACTGATGGCAAGATCATTAATGTAGAACTGATGTAAAGATCATTAATGTAGAACTGATGCCAAGATCATTAATGTAGAACTGATGACAAGACCCAGATAAGAACAAGAGATGAGAAGAAGATGTTGGATATGACGTACACTGAGGAAACATGTTCATAGCATTACAAGGTCATTTTGTTCTGGAATCTCCAGGATACAGGCTTTGTTGGGATTGACCTTGGAGCTGGTTTCGTCTCACCATTTAGAAATTGCTTGAAGTGTTTCGTGCATGCTTTTAACCATTCATTTCTGTCTGAACCAGTCCGGTAAATGAGCAAGTCATCGGCAAAAGTTGATGTTCGTCCCAAACCTGTTGGTTGGATTGCAGCTATTTTTTCTGTATAGATGTTAAACAGCACCGGTGATAATAGAGAACCCTGGGGTAATCCTGGGCAAATGTGTAGTGGTTCTGATGTCCATGTTCCCAAGTGAAATGCAACTGCTCTCTCAGTTAAGGCAGCTGCTATCCACCTTGTTAGCCATGAGTTTACACCACATTCCTTTACACAGTCCATCAAGGTTTCAAAGTCAACATTGTTGTAAGCATCCTATTGGTCAATTGCCACAGCTACCGTTTCTTGTTTACCCTGGAAACCCTCATATACATCGTACGCAAATGTTCCAGCATTACCCCATGATAATTTTATTGACCTATAACTGCCCAGGGTATCAGGGAGGATGTGTGCATTTTCAAGGTGGTTCATTAATTGTCTCGCCACTATCTTCTCAAGCAATTTGCCGTAGACATTCTGCAACGTGATGATTCGATAGCTGCTATCTTTACCAGGGTCTTTACCAGGTTTAGGAAGTGGCCGTAGGTAGCAATGTAGCCAGTCTTCCGGCACCTCAGCATTCTGTATCTTCTTCTTCTTCTTCCGTCCTTAGCCACCGACCGTCAAAGCAGTCAGTGGCCATTACGCCTAATGGCGTCTTAGGGCAACAGCAGATAGGTTTTCTTTGCCATTGTTTCCCATCACGCCTATTGGCGTCTTTAGGGCAATGGCAAATCAATCCATTTGCTGTTGTTTCCGTAATCGAAGTGACTGGCAAACGAGTGATCAGCCCGTTGGTAAGCATTCTGTATACTGGTGTTGAAATCCATCACTACACTCGTAATACCTCTGTCATCAAGCTGCTTGATGTGTTGATACTGTACACCATCAGGACCCGGAGCAGTGTTTCTACTTGCCTTTAAAGTATACAAAACGTCAGATATGACATCGAAATATATTTCGCCTCTGATGTCATTTTCCAGGACACGATTCTTAATCTCTTGACGGGCAGCTTTATCAGCTTTATCCGTCTGAGTGATATTCCGGCTGAGTAATGCACGTCCTTTCTCTTCATCGGTCTTCAGGCTTATTCCCGCTGAGCTCAGAATATTAGGTATGAGTTGGCTTATATTGTTTCTATTCATTCGTCTATATAAAGACCAGAATTTCTGTAAGGTCTTTTCCGTGCCCACCTGTGTCACGGAGGCCCTCCCATACTTGGTCCTTGGCTTCCCTAGCGACGCTATTGAACCTATTGGTGGCTTTCTGTTTTTTTTCTCCTTCATCTCTTCAACCCCTCCATTATTCAACGTATTTCGCGTTCGTACTTTCCTCCATTCTTTCATCGCGCTTTCCTTTTCTATCCATGCCTTTTCTACATCCTCATTCCACCAGGGTGGTTGGGTGAAAATTGAAATAGGTAGTACAAGTATAAGTCTTGCTTGGACTCTTCTGGCAGCGAAATCCAAATCAGCTGTAACTGCTCATGGCTTGATATATACAAATGAGAAGGCATATATATTTGCCAAAGAAGGACGAAGCAAAATTCAAACTGAAGACAGGACAGCGCATGAAAAAGTAGATGAAATATACACATATCTTTTAAAAGTAGCATAAAGAAAACATATATATAACAGGAACTTACTACTCCTTACCACGAAGAGATCAAGTAATATTCAGATTAAGAACCGGCTACTGAAGACACAAATGCTATCTGTTCATCAAATTTAAAATTGCACAGATCAAGTTTATTTGGGTAAGACAAGCACACAGTATAACATGTAATCCAAGACTGTCGGCACCACGAGAGGAGCAGGACAGCATATCTTTCACAGACCCATTTGAGGAAGAAGCTGTATGGGGACGAGGAAAACCTGAGACGACCCACCAACTTTATTGAAGGAATTAGATGTGGTTATATGAGAGCGAACAAACAAGTTTTGCTGGAACACGGGACAAAGAAATGGTCTACGTTATGACCATAAGGCCTTCATCTGGAGACTAATGAACAAAAACAATAGAGAACAAAATAATGATAAGTAGTCTGAATATATAAGTTATTTTAAAAAGAATACAACTGGCAGAGGAAGATGGCTGTTGCCACTGTTACATCCAGTTAAAAATAGCCGAGAACACCAGGAAGAATAAGAAGGAGCTCAGAAATAGAGTTATGTTATTTGCTCTGTGGTGCAAGTAGAGGTCTATCTATTAATATCTCTTTCTGCCGGGTAACTTTATTCTAAACTTTTATTACTGACTCTATTAGCACAGGTAGAGTATTAAGTCTGAAAGTCTGTTTCTGCCGGATATCACCGTTCTTAATTTATACTTTTTGGCTGTACGGCTTAGAAACGGGGTTCCATTGCTGGCTTTATGATTAGAAACATACATTAATCGATGTTTGAGCAGATATAGTTATGTAAGAAAACTTAGACATTTCTGATCTTTGACAGTCTATTTCTGCCAGGTATCATCATCCTCAGCGGTGACATAGCATTTGCTGCTGAGAAGACAATAGCGTTCTATGCTGATGACTCAAAGGACTCGCCCTTCTTTCCCTCTTCTCTCACACCGGAGGAGAAAGCATACCGGATCCAGCTATACGACAACCGCTTCACCTCTGGCTGGAGTTTCATCCTAGACCTCATAAGTGGCGCTTTGTGCATTGCCTCAGGACCAGCTTTTGTTTTCATAGCCTTGAGATTACAGTGGACCAAACACATTGAACAGCTGCAGAATAAAGTTCGTGTGCCTCATGGAATGATCATGACTAGTAAATTGTGAGATAGGTCTATTTTACAGGAACAAAACTACAACCACGGCAGGATGGAACCATAGCTCAAATATTTGTCTTACCGCATCTTCCTTAACTTTATTTCCCACTCTCTAAATGCATTTCCACATTTCAGGCTTAATCTACCTCTATCCATTAGGTTGATATCGTTGGTCGGGAACAAACATGGCTTACTCACGAAATAACTTTTAAAATGTATTTTATTTACCAATATTAGCAGCAGATTTTAACACAATTCCTAAACTTAAATTCGTCTTTCACATCTCGACTGGTACAACTGTCACACGTGAAATACTGTGACAACTGAACCACTCTTAAACAGCACGATAGTGACACCTGAAATATTGTTACAATTGTACCACTCTTAAACAGAATGATAGTTACAACTGAAATATTGTTACACATTTACTACCGTGCTATTAAACAGCACGATAGTTACAACTGAAATATTGTTACACATGTACCACTCTGAAACAGCACGATAGTAATAACTGAAATATTGTTATACATGTACCACTCTGAAACAGTACTACTGTTACTCCTTAAATATTTTTCATCTTGCTTCACATGTGACTGGACAGTAGGGAGTTTTTTTTTCTCTTATTTTTATAGTTTCATGTTCTCTACTTAATGCTCCTTTTCTTTCCCTCCTGTCTCTTGTTTGTCTGTCCCCGACGAAGGCCGTGTGGCCGAAACGTAGGTTTTTCTTGTCCTTTCTCCTTGTAAGACGTATTACTATTTGTGTGTCTGTGTTTTTTTTTCCCATTCAACTTAAATATTATCACCATGTTAACATGCTTACATGCTTAAAAGCGCTTATGGTGATATGAAGAATTTGGTTGGTACGAAATGTCCTTGCGTCTATAGACAGCCACGGCAGCTTTTAAGTGACATTTATCTTGAACATCTATTAGAATCATCCGACGTAGAGGCCTGCAATCTATTTTACACGGACTTCTGAAATATCTGCAAATAACCCGTAAACAAAAAAAAAAAAAAAAAAAAAAAACCAAAAAAAAAAAAAAACCTCTACACCTCATGGTAAAAGAGGAACGAATAAGTAAGTTACAAAAAAAAAAAAAAACAAACAAACAAACAAACCTAGAAGTAGAAGCTTCATTATTTATTTTCATAATAAAATAACCACTCAATACCTTTCCATATTTTTTCTTAAAATTTTGGTGGTCTTTTTTCCCCAGAACCTTAGCATTCTGTTAAAACTAAGACAGAACTGACAATTTAAAAAAATCATCTCAGGCAGTAATTTAAGGTGGACGAGTTTTTATTTCAAGCATCAATTTCCGGAAAAATATTGGCTCACAAAATATGTCAAGTATTTTGAGCATAGCAAAATACATATATTTCACATCTGTGACACGATCCGTCAAGGCCTAAAATCCCATCCGCTGCAGACCCAAATAGAACAGTCCCAACTAAGATGGTTTGGCCATGTCTGCAGAATGGGAGAAGATCGGCTACCACGACAAGCATGGGAAACAAAGAGCCAGGGATCCAGACCTCCAGGACGACCCAGAGTCCGCTGGGAGGACACATTAGACAATATGAAGGACCGAGGACTTTGAACCAGGCCCCTGATAATGGGCTATACCTCACTTACGGTTAGACAATTAGTAAGACCATGTTACTTTATAACAGGTTATGTATCTTTGCCCCATGGCTATATCATACGTTAAAAAATCATATGTTATCTATGTATGTCACATAATATAAAAACCATATGTTATCTAGGTTATATAATACCTATGTCATAAAATATCTATGTCATAAAATATCTAAGTCATAAAATATCTGTCACATAATAATTATTTCACGTTAGAAGTAATAAAATATCTATGTCACATAATAATTTTTACGTTAGAAGTAATAAAATATCTATGTCACATAATAATTAGTTCACGTTAATATCTCTCTGGTGTGGCGGCTTGCGTACCCTGATTACCCCAGAGCTATGCCAGCGGGAGTTTTACTCCTGGAAGGTTCTACCAAGCTGGACAGGTTTGCGCGGGCAGGGGTCAGACTAAAGCAGACACCCTGGTCCTCCAGGTTGGGGGTTTTAGCATAGGGCTGACACCCCTGTCTATGTAAAAAGAAATGAAGTTACGGAAACATCCTCAGAAGAGATCCCGATGCCATCACAAGAACAGCTATGCGTTGGACCCCTGAAGGAAAACGAAAGAGAGGCAGACCAAAAACAACTTCGCGGAGGACTGTGGAGGCTGAGATGCAAAGAATGAACCAGAGTTGGGGCACTGTACGAAGGATGGCCACCGACCGAGCGAAGTGGAATAAATTTGTTGTTGCCCTACAAGACACCACTAGGCGTGATGGCCGCTGACTGCTTTGACGGTCGGCGGCTAAGGTTCAAAGAAGAAGCAGAAGAATATCTCTCACGTCTGCTATGCACAACACAGAATTTACGTCACACAATATCCACATTACACACTATATTTGTTACGTATCATCTGTGTCGCACAGTATTCTGGGCAGTAAGTTTATATACAGTTTTTTTTAATTGGTTGTTACTTTCACAAACTGCACAAGTTGGCAAAATGGACAGAACCAGACATAAATAGGCTATTTGGAAAGATCAACAATGGTGGAATGGGTTCAAAATCGAGTGCAGGCAAAAATCTATAACCGGGTGACAGTCGGTACTAAAGACTCAATTGGGCTCGACCCCTGTGTCAAAAAGTTAAACCAGGCCGAAACACATGTTTACAGAGGGGCTTTCTGATGATCAGATTACCTCATGGCGTAATGCAAAGAGTTTCCTATCAATGCTACGCAGTAACTATGCTGATTAACCCATTCTATCATCACTCTTCAACTTGTTATGGAGCACAGGCCTTTAACAAACGTATGCCGAGTCTTGCTACCCGTGCCATCAATGTATCTACATGTTTTCCTCATTCCTTCCAAGTCTGTCTCCAGTTATCTTCTCCACGTTTTTTTTCTACCCCTCTTACCCTGTGGTTTCCAGAACAATGGCTGTATTGTAATACTATCAACATGTTTTCTCAGCGTGTGCCATATTCATTGCCAGAGTCTTCTTCTCGTGTCTTGCTATACTGGCACTTGAAAGTTCTTGTCATCAGTTCCACATTAGTAATCTTGTCACACCTTTTCAATCCGTCTTTTCTACTCAAACACCCATTTATGAAAGTCACATGAATGTTACAGAGTAATTTTGCTGTACAATATTCTTGTCATATAATAAGTATACTACACAATACATATCTCATGCAATATCATTCAGTAACTATGTGACATATTTCCTTTATCATACAATATCAAAGTCACACATAATTTACGTCACACAACATATTATTTTTGGCACACATTAGCTATGTCACACGATGTGTCGTACAGAGTCTTGGGTTATTAACTACATCATTGTTACCCAGTATAGGTCACACACTATGTTCATGAAATAATGTTTTTCTATTCTTTTAGTATATTCTCTCTTTATTGCTAGCTATCTGTTTGTTTTTTTTCATCAATTTTAGCTGTTGGTGCAAAATATTCTAACCTTCTCAAAATTTTCTCAAATAACATAGATTCAAGATGAATAATTTTCAGTGTACAAAGTTACTTCATGTTGTATCACATATAAATGTATAATTTAGAATGTAACAAAATTATGCTTATATCACAGGTATCCTTTTCACAAACTCGTTGATTTTTTTAATTTATATATTAATTAATTTTTTTTTTTTGTATTCAATAAATTGTACTGCAAAGGTTTGAGAGCTCGTGTCATTTTTACACAATATTTGTAATTTTGTTTCATATAAACAACATGCTTCCTGTCACATATATATATGTAAATATAGCCACAGTGATCCGACCACCTTTGCTTCCCCATCCAAGGTTTATAATTTTGCTACGCAAAAACCATGCAATTCGCTGCCTGTAGACTCACTTTTGAAGCCACGCCTATTTTTCATGTTTTCATGCGCTAATGAGCGTTTACAAATTTTAGCACCCGACAGTCTTAACAAGAGGGGAGAGAACCGGGGTGTCTACCTGAGTTCTCAAGCGAGCTGAGATGTCAATCATCGATAGTGACAGATCAGACGTCGGTAGCAAATGCAAGGTCGATAATAATATTTACCGACCACATTTGATGTCCGTGATCCCAGGGGACTTAATTATTTGATCTACGGCAGAGGGACGAAATCAAAGAAATCCTGTTCGCATGGCCAGGTCTTGTGATGTCGTTTTGGCATCGCGAGCGAGCGAACAGAAAAATCCTTTACCTCGGGAGTCGAACTCGTTGATTTTCCCTGATACGGCCGAAGGCGTGAATTATCGCACCCTTTAGTGATAATAACAGCATTTCTGTATAAATACTCCGTCCTCTCAAAGTCAGTTATCTAGTCGCTCAGAAATTTTGGATAATCTAGCTCGTTATTCTAGAGCCATTGTGAAAGTGTGTTATAGCATTCCATGGAGATTGTTTCATTTCTGATTGCGGTAATCGAAAGTAGCATTTACGTGATTTAATGTGTTAAGTTTATCATTATAATTCACTGGGATTTTCTAGGTGCTAAGACTAGCGTATTAAATAACGCATAGCTATTTTTCCAGCTGTAATGTAGATTTAATCACTCGCTATCACCCAGAAAGAGATGTGTTTATTGACTAATAAATACACTAGGTGACCAATAATTGACGACATACAATTCACTTCATTATGTGTAATTATATAAGTGACTAGTGTAATATCATGTGGCGAAACAAATAGCTAGTAATGACATGCGATATTTGTTAAAGTAGTCATCATTAAATTAACACGGATATTGTGCGCTGAGTGTTTTACTGGGCAGGAGGGGAAAGGCGCATACCTAAAACCCAACCCGTACCAGTTGAGCGAATAAGCTAAGACACGTGTGCCTTTTAATTTAATTAGATGACGGATAGGATAAGAGATCTTACCCTTACGCATCACAGGATAGGACATTGATATTGTGGTTAAATGTTTTGTTTTCTTTCTAATTTAGTACTGATCACAAACCAGCTGCCAGCAGTCTAATAGCACCAGTAACAATTCTTATTATTATCGGGTCTTCGATGTTGACCTGTTCGGACCTCTTGCTTCATCCAGAGAGAGACCAAAAATATAAACAATAAGTAATCGTAAATGGACTTACAAAATAACCAGATTTTTTGCATTCCATTGTATCAGCCCGCTGTTGCCAAATATATATATTTCATTTTTCCCGACTACTGACAGTCGTGTTTCCAAGTGAATTTATTCAGGAGAATATGTTGTTTCATAATCGGCACTCAACCCCCAGAGAGAAAAACCGATAGGATATACCATCATCATCTTTATTAACAGTTTACCAACCAGATGTTTCCTATAGCTATTGGAAGTACTGTCTACTGTGAACACTAGATCGCGGTTTATATTTTGCTACATTGTCGCAGTTATATAGTTGATGGTGCACTCCAATTGACGTTGAATGAGAATTCAATTGTCGCATAAAGAGTTTTGTATAGTAAGGAAGATGTTTAGAAAGCACATAGACCTTTAGACACTAGTTTTCACAGATATGAGCTAGTGTTGAGGGAAAGAGTTAACAGAAGGGCACAGGTTGGTGTCAGTGATTCTCTCACCTTTTAGACTACCAACTCTTGTATTTTTCTGGCGACGACTAACTCTTTCTTACTCAAATTTTTTTGAAGATGAACTAGTAGTAACAAGTAATACAAAGAGGGTTGAAAATGTTTTTCTGAACAGAACATACACTCTACTAAGTCAAACTCAGAATGATGGTGAGTTACAGAATGTACATAATTACTTTAATTACAGTAGAAATATAAAATCAATGTTGACATGTACTTTGAAAAAAGAAATACTAGGAAATTTAGAACTGTCAGTGTCTTTGGTTCAGATAAGAATAAGAGGCTATTTTCCTCACTGACGAAAGTTTATTCCTATGGCTATTTCTTGGATAAGTGAATTCTGATTTTGGTCTGGGTTTTAAGTAGACTTATCTGCTTGGACTTCTCCTGGGCGTCACAGTAGGTAGGGATTACCAACTGGAGAATTTGATTCAGTGGGGCTACAGTCCAAGAGATGACTAGGCTTTCCGTTAACCTGGTTGTGCAGTTGGGTTATGATGTTCAGGTGCTGACGAGGTGTTGACTGCTTAAATCGGTAGACTGCTCAGGGTTGCTGACTTGTGAACACCGCTAGATGGTTTGAGACGTAAGCACTAGTTCTCTCTGTAGCATAGAGCAACTAGGCGGTTTACTCGCAACAATTTACAGCAATCAAAATCCAGAAACTGGCTAGGATTCTGCAACTGGGCTGTGGAAGACAATACAGGCAATCAATCTTCTGTTTGTTTTACAGATATATTAACTACAGCCACTCAGGACATTTCGTCTCAGAATGGTGCCTAATAATATATTTACCTGAACCTTAAAGGCGACTGTCCATTTGTTTACAAATTCCTGTCTAGCGGTAGTCTCACACTGGTCAGGTCAGTCAGGTCAACCTTTGTTACAAGCAGACGCCTGGCCGTGTGCGTTCATGCGTGACGGCATTGGAGGAATATTTCATTCACTCGTCCATTGAACAACATGGTTCTTCTCTCGTTCACAAAAGCTTTTTTTTCATCACATTCCCAAAATCATTAGAATGTAGTATTTTCTCATATCAGCCAGTACTCTTACATCATTATAATGCATCAATAACATTCATAATACATAAATGCAAAATAGCTTTCTATCTAATGTAAAGAAATAAAACCACAATATTAAGTATTTCACACTTTACATCAATTAACTAAAACCTTGATATTAGAGTTAGCTAATTAAGCGAATACTGAGAGTTTGCTTACCGCTCAGGACTTTATCCGTATCTTAAGAAAATAGATTTTGAGTAGCCTTTACTCTCAAATCACATATACTGTTGATATTAGGTAGCTTGAGGCTTCTATTATATAAGCGTACTTTGTCTTCCAACGGTTAAATCAGCAAGTGATCTTAAAACTCAGCATTCGTTTGCATGAAGTTAAAACATTTCTGTTCCCACGCCAAGAGTTAATTATTTCCCGTCTCTTGCTCAGGCACGTACCAAGATTTATCGTGGCGGTTTTTCAGTTGACCACTGAACACGGAAATATGATACTCTGAGAACCACTGTCGTTTCGACTAAGCGAATACATTGTATAGACGTCCCTAAAGAAATCTCTTTAAGTGCCTTAGTTGAAGAAGATAGAATTTGGATCGTATGACAGGACTATTAGTGAAGACTTGAAAAACAGCTAAAGAAACGATCGCAGGTGCAAATATTTCCGTAGAGAAAACAGACAAAATATGTGAAGGAATAGAAAAGTAAGGAATTTTAAAATAATCTAGACAAACCTTCGAGCACTCTGTGACAGATACTCCCCAATTTAAAATATTTACAAACTATTCAACGAGAGAAGGTCTTTGTCTAAATTATAAATTCCTTCTGTCACCCAACTTTTCAATTCTCCCGACCTTTGCCCGCTTGCTAACGCTCCACTTGGCCATGGCTCTATATAAATACTTGGCCATACCTGTTGTCAAGTGTTGCTCAAATTTCGAATCTCGATGCGCGATACTGTGACTTGTCAATACAATAAGCGTAAGACCTTTCTTTGATCTAATTATTTCGCAATAGGTTATCACCTCTTTGGTCGGTCATAAATTTAAGGGACGTTGGCTCCTCTAATGTGTCTTGTAAATAACTTATCAAGAAACTTAAAACTTCATCCGAATCATAATCAGATGTCTCTGAGAAATTGATAATCAATCTCGGCTGAATGAAGGACAAACCATCATTCTTCCAATATTCCTCTTCCTCTTGTAAAACATGGTTCTCACATTTCTTCCAATAATCCCTGGCTATATTGGAGATGGCGGCTTTTATAAGTATTTCAACATCTTTTAATTTGAACGTTCTATTTTCTGTTTCTACCTGTTCCTTAATTTTAGCCCATACTAGTTCTATTGGGTTTAAGTGAGAATGGTAAGGAGGCAATTTTAAACATCTGTGACCATGTTCATGGATTGCCTTGTCTATGTGAAATATCTTTGTATGCTGTGTCTTTTTTACAATTCCAAGTAATTCAGGCTTCAGGGACATTTTGTTGAATGGAATGTTGTTTTTTGTGTAGTGTGCAGATGTGTTCAGTCAAACAATGTTCATACAAAAATAACAGGGCAATCCACATAGGACGTCAGTAAACTCACGACGTATAAAGTCAATGATTCTTGTAACAGCCGTTGACGTTTCTCTTCATTATTTATTGTGGACGCCACAGTGACAAAATGGTTACGCGAATATGTAGGCACATCAAACAGTCATTATCACAGCAACATTCAATACAGCAATAGACGGTAGACAGCATTACAATGATGAGTCAGATGCATGTTATATTTCATAGTGCTGTAAATGTAGTCAGGTGAAAAACTCCATCCTTTTCTATAACAGCCAGGAGATAACCAGATGTATGAGATCAGTTCACTCTCCTTAGTCTGACTTCAGCAAGACAGACACGTCTGCCGAAGTATAAATAATGTCCTCAAAAATATCCTCTAGATAATAAAGGTTTTCCAAACCTAGTTCATTTAACAAAGTAGCAAGTAATGGTCCTTGGGACATGCATCAACCGATGCAGTACAATACAGCGACATGTGAGCTGGGAAAACATCTCGTGACGACGACTTTCGAAGACAGGCTATGAATCGAAATCGCTCACGACCAAAAAATCGATAGAGTTAATGAAAAGTCAATTTACCTTGCCTTCAGGAAATACACAGAAATAACACGCCTCCCGACATGTGGGAAACACTAGAGGTATTATCTCGAATAAACGAAATATCCATTAAGAGGACTACACATCCCTGACAGAACAAAAAATAGCGGAGATCCCCTCTTCAACGAGGCATCTCTTTCGCCATTCAAATCGCTCACTCCACTAGTGGTGGGCGGAAACCGATCGACCAAAAAACAAGACCAGTCATGCGCAGTCCAGCGCAAAAAGACCACAGCTCAAAACTTAACTGCATTCAATACCAACGCGGGAAGACAAATGCTTACCGAGAAAAGTGACTATAAATTTCAAGCAGTTGTTGCCCTTGCGTTATAAAATAGATATTGTAATAAAACGATGTTGCGAGAATTTATCACGCAACATATCACCACCTCCTCCCGATAAAAAAAAAATGTGGAACATATTTTTTTTTTTTAAATATCAAAGAGCATGCGATAAGCGGCTCAAAACGCACGAATTATGCGCTGATAATTAATTAAATTGCCTAACATGAGGCTAAATATAGAGTGTCTGGTGAGGATATACCTCAACAGAAAAAATAAATATGTCTCAAAAAATATTCACATCGGGGAGGTGTCACCAACACACATCACGTTAGCATGTAAACACAATATACGTATGCAAGTTACCATAATCATCATTAAACAGCATACTCTAATATTGTCTTTAAAAATGGATGTACAAATCTGATAGGAAAATTTAAATAGTACATTCTTTGACATGTAATGACATAAGTACATAGTAAAGTTAAACTACATGACGATCCAGGACATATGCTCTGGTATTCCGAGGGTAAGTACACAATCTAGAACTCGTCATGCTTGATACTAGTAAGGTAAGTCCTCAGCTCAACAATGACATTCTGAGAAAGTACAAGCAATATAATGCTAATTAATAACTAATATGCTTCATAAGGTACAATACATTATTAATAATTGTGGCTGTTTAGTAAACTAACGGCCCTTATATTAACTACTCAGTCCTCCTCTATCATCTTAAAAAACGAACAGAAGAAGATGACAACAAAGCACGATAGTGTGTACATATAAAGTAAGTACAGATGTGCTAATCTATTGTAGAAATATAGGTGTGTTATGACTCTGTAATATATGGAAATATAGGACAGAAGTATTAGTTGGAGTCATGTGGGCATCTAGACAAAATGTCAGCCATCACATTATCCGCACCACGGATAGCTCGTACCGTGAAGTGAAAAGGTTGAAGAGCTATAGCATATCGAGTGGATCTCGAACTCTTCAAATTCTTAGTCTGAATAGCTGTAAGAGCTTTCTGATCAGTCTCTAGAATGAAATGTGCGCCCAGGAGGAATCTTTGTAGCTTTAGAATTGACCAAACCATCGCTAACAACTCACGGTCTAAAACCGAGTAGTTCCTCTCTGCCGCATTTAGTTTTCTAGAAATGTACATAACAGGATGCAGAGTATTTGCATATTCTTGCATCAGTGCTGCTCCAATCCCAGTGGATGAAGCATCACTCCGAAGAACAAAAGTCCTATCAAGAGTAGGTAATCTTAAGATGGGAGGAGAAGAAAATATATTCTTGATTTGGTCTAGTGAAGATTGGCATTCTTCAGACCAACGGACCAGATTAGGCGAACCTTTCTTCAACAGTGTTGAGAGAGGTGCCATGATCGAAGATAAATTTGGAATAAATCTCCCATAAAAATTGAATTAAACCTAAGAGACTCCTAACTTGTTTCTTCGTTTTAGGAACAGAGATGTTCAGTATTTTGGAAGTATTGTGGTCTTCTGTCTTCAAGAGACCATGACCAACACGATGACCCAGGAAAGAGATTTCACCAAAACCAACAAAAGCTTTAGAAGGTTTCGCTGTCAAATTATTCTCACGTAGAGTGGACAGTAAGTCATATAACCCTAAATAGTGATCTTCCCAGGTATCACTGAAGAGACAGATGTCATCTAAGTATGCGATGACATCCGAACGATGTGACAGAATTCGACGCATCATGCGAACGAAAGTGGCAGGGGCGTTCATGAGACCAAAAGGCATAACATTCCATTGAAATAGACCCCTAGGTGTAGAAAAAGCAGTAAGAGGTTTGGCATGCTCTGCTAAAGGCACTTGCCAATAACCTTTAGACAAGTCAAGTTTAGTGAAGAATCTAGAATTAGAAAGTCTAATCAGTAGATCTTCTAACAAAGGCATCGGTTCAGCATCGAACTTTGTGACCTGATTCAATTTGCGATAATCAACACAAATTCGTATGTTCTTATCCTTCTTCCGGACAATAACCATGGAAGAAGAATATGGTGAAGTCGATGGTTCAATTATATTTAATTGAATCATTTCATCCAATTCCTTTTCCACTTGCGACTGAAAGTGTATAGGAATAGGATAAGGCCTAACCCTAATTGGATTATTGTCGGTAAGAATTATGTCATGTTCTATGACATCTGTGTGTCCAGGAATGTCAGTGAGAACATCCTGAAATGTTTGTAACATCGACGAGACTTGTCGATGTTCGTCACCAGAAAGATTAGGAGAAACAGAAACGTTTTTCCAAGATTCCGTAGAATGTAATGGAACCACTGGAAGGGGAAGATTAACATCAGAGAAGGTAGATTCCTCATCCTGTATGACAGACAGGGATGAATAATGACCGTGAGGTGCAGGAGCATCATCCGTTGCCTGGAAAATAGGCAGCAAATAGTCCGGACGTTCGTGAAATTCCGAAAGCATGTTTATGTGGAAAGTTTTATGCTTTCCATCAATATCGACCACATAGTCAACATCGGAAATCCGAGAGACTATTGCATACGGACCTTTCCATGCAATAAGAAGTCTATTTTCCCTACTGGGGAGTAGGACGAATGCTTTGTCACCTGGACAAAGTTGTCGTAGACATCTATTCTTGTTAGCAAACTGTCTTGCCTTCTCTTTAGCAATTTCTGATGAAGCAGTTGCTAGCTTACATGCCTCAATGATCTTTTGTCTAAGAGCAATGACATACTCATATGAGGATTGAGTTTCATCGCTAATATCATCGGCAGTGATGAGATCGTGTAATAAAGACATAGGGCCGCGTGGACGCGCGCCAAAGACAAGTTCGAAGGGAGAAAATCCTGTGTGTTCATTAGGGACTTCTCTATAGGCAAAGAGAGCCGCGGGTAAAACCCTGTCCCAATCTTGAGGATGATCTTCAGTTATCTTACCAAGCAAAGTCTTGAGCGTTCTATTCAGACGCTCAACTAACCATTAGACATAGGATGGTAGATACTACTGAGAGATCGTTCAATATGTAAGGTAGACATTACCTGTGACATAGTGTCAGATATGAGTTGAGTGCCATGGTCTGACAATATTTCTCTGGGGAACCCCAAGCGAGAAAATATCAACCAAAGAGCATCTGCGATATCTGTAGTAGATATGCTCTTAAGAGGAATAGCCTCTGGCCAACGTGTGCACATATCGACACATGTAAGGATAAACTGATGTCCTCTGGCCGACTTGACCTTAAAAGGGCCAATAATATCTATGGCCATTTTCTGAAACGGCCGAATAGGAATGTCAGCAGCCTGGATAGGCGCAGCATGTCGTGGTCCTCTAGATTTGACCTCCTGACATACCTTGCATGATCGGCAGTAAATACGAATGTCCTTATTGACAAAAGGCCAAAAGAAAGCCGCAAGGACTCTCGACTTCGTACGGGAAAAACCCATATGTCCAGCACATTGCGAGTCATGAGCATGTTGTAATATTTGCACTCTCATGCTCTTGGGAACAAGAATTTGCGAATGTGCCGACGTAGTCGAATCTTGTACCATACGTACAAGTACGCCGTTTCTCATTGCAATCCAAGATTTTCTATTTGTATCCTGATTCGGATCACCTTTCTTCGCAAGAACGAAGAATTTTTTTAAAGAAGGATCTTCTTCTTGCAATTTTATGAAAGAGTCACGAGTGATTACTAAGTGACTATCTTGGGTATCAACTTCATTATCACTATTCAGTGAAGTTTCGGGTGTTTGTAGAGCTTGTGCTCTTGTAACTACTGCATTTGTAGCTTGCATGTTATTATCTTCCCAAGCAGCAATCTGCTGTGGGGTACACTCCCTAACTCCGTGAATACGACCAATAATAAGGTCCGCAATAGGATTAGGTAAGAGACAAGCATGCACATCTCCAGTAAAGAAAGGAGTGGCAATGCGAATTACAGCAGTAGGATATTTTTCTAGAGTGCCGCCAAATGTGACACATTTAATAACCCTTCCTGTAGCACAAGATGGATCTACAAGCGATTGTCTAACACCAATAGTGGTGCATCCGGAATCGAAAAGTAGTGAGACCGGAGTATCATTAACAAGACCCTTATGTAGAATTAAAGAACCCCTCCCGTCATGCGCAACAGCAGCAGGAAGAGCGGGAAGTGGGTGACCACAACTCAAAGTAGTTATGGTACCCGGTTCGAATAAAGTACTGCATTGGGGGCATTTGTTTGCTCTCTCAAAGTCAAAAGCAGAACCAGTGACAGCGTCAAAGTTTTTACTATCAACAACATGATTACAGGCTCCCTCAGTTTCCTGTTGTACAGCATTAGCCTGCTGATATCTCTTTTTTTTTTGTGTTGAGATCTACCCCGACTATTATTACCTCTGAAGTTATCAGAGTTATTATTATCTCTGCAGTTATTATTGTCTCTATTGTAATTGTTATCCTGGTTCGAATTCCAGTTTCCACGATTACTATCATGTTCACATTGATGCGAACATCTATTTGTTTGGTTCTGAGGTCTTCGGCAGGAATAACCTCTATTACCATATCCTCTTTTGAAATGCTTATAATTATTAGGGTGATAGTAACGAGTACTATCAGGTTGTCTCCAATTCTTCGAAGAAGAATCACCATGAAATTGATTTCCATGATTTTGGCAGAAATTACCGCTACTCTTTCTATCAAATTTTTGTTGGAATCTACGAGCAAAGTTTTGGCCATACGGAGCTGCTGAAGCAACTGGTAAACCTTCTTTCACCTTAGAGTTACCCATGGTTATGTGTGGGTGCGCAGTTACGTATTGGCAACAGAAATCTTCCATTTCTTTTATTGTTTTAGGTTTACGTTCATGAAGGAAAGCAAGGAAAGACTCATTGACAGACGACATGACTTTGTCTCTAAGTATTAAGTCCATAAGTCCTTCATAAGTTTTTTCCGTCTTAGATAGTTCAACCCATCGTGAGAAAGTAATGCGTATTCTTGCAATAAACTCGGAGAATTCAACTCCATTTTCAGGTAACATGTTTTTAAATTGTAGACGATAGCCGTCTTCGTTAAGCTGATATTTCTTTAACAAAGCGGCCCTGACAACCTCATAATTGTTCTTGTCAGGTTCATCCACCATATTTAATATACTTAGAGCTTTACCTGTCAGTATCCCTGATAACTGATAAACATATTTAGCTTTGTCTATGTTATGAGCTGTACATGCTTGTTCAAATCTGTCCAGATAGAACATTATGTCATCACTGGAAGGACTAAATGTTGGTAACTTAATCTTAAAAGTATCATTATTAGCCTTACCAGAAGATGAACCCTTGTTTGAATCATTACTATTACTCATGCTTGTCAATTTCAATTTTTCCAACTCTAAAGCTAAGACCTTTTCTTCATGTTCCATTTTTGCTTTCTCTTTCCTCTCATCAGACTCTCTCTGTAATCTTCTTTCCTCAGCCTGAGCCTCTTTTTGAAGTCTTTCAGCTTCTTTTTCAAGTCTTTTATTTTCAGCCTCTTTTTCAAGTCTTTTATTTTCAGCCTCTTTTTCAAGTCTTTTATTTTCAGCCTCTAGCTGTAGCTGGAGTTTTCTCTCCTCAGCTTCTGATTCCCTTTTTTGTTTTTCCATTTCCATTTGGAATCTTTTTTCATCCACCTGCATCTGCAGTTTCTTTTGTTCAGCTTCCATTGCTTTATCATATCGAGCAGTTGCAAATTCTTCTAACTTATCACCAGTCTTCCCAAGCAATTTACCCTGCTCAATAAAGTGCTCAAATGTAGACATGTTGTCTAACATATGAGTCCAAAACCTGAAATAATTAACTAATTTATTTCAAACCTAAGTGTAACAAGTCTTAATTAAGCACTTGTATATTCACATCACATTATATTATCCCAGTCTCTGTGGGAAACAAGTCTCCAATCAAAGAACTTGTATATGAAATATCAGCACTCAATTCTTGATCATAAGTGCACTTCTCATTCAATAGTGCACGACACTATTCATCATTCATTTATCATCAGTGTAGTAGTAACAGTGCATTAGCATAGCCCATTAACTAATTACTATAACTGTAAACAATGACTATGTAAACACATGCAGAATGTAAACATTGAAAATGTAAACAATGCAAACAATGTAAACAATAACAATGTAAACAATAACAAAGATCAGCAACAATACAAAAACGTTCGCAGAAATCAACTAAAAATAAAGCAGAAATTAATGAAATATCACAAAAAATGTGACGATATCTGCGCTATAATTAAACAAAATACATGACACCACAGTGTATAAACAAAAATGTTGTATGAAACTAAATTATAGACAAGAGTAGGCTAACAAATACAAACAAATCAAAACAAAACTAAAGAATGCGAAATAATAACGAAAACAATATTAAAACATGTCATCACAGCTAACATAAATAGCAACAGAAGTCGCTTAGCAAATTCCAGTATCGGAATTTGCAAACCCTACAGAAAACGCTCACAATAGACGACCTCTATGACGTGGCATAATCTAACGGAGACACCACCCAACCGAGAACCCGCTGAAATATAAACATATAAATATACAAATAACATATAGACATATAACATATAGAATGAGATGATACACAGAAGACTCAGCAGAAGTATAAGGGCACAGTTTACATACAAACAGGCCACTTAACTTATAGGCTTCCAATCGTAGAACAGCAGAAAAAACGGATGTCAATCAACGTCCTAAAGAGCGAAGCTCCAACGATGATGGCACATCTGAACTGCTTCCACTGCTAACACGATGGTACAAGAGCTTCTGAAATACTGTGTGTTGAGTTGTTTCGGCACTTGACCTTCTAATCCAAAAGTAAGTTGATGGAAATCGGTACTTGGCCTTCTTCAGAAAACAACCCGTTTCAACCGGCACTTGACCTTCACAAAAAACGACAGCACTGGAACCTTGACAGCAGCAACTTGCTTGACTTGCGTAAAAGATAACAGCAGTCCGAGTTATCCGGCAACATGTAACAACGCCGGGTACTGTCAAATTCTTGTTTCCGTCAAAAAGTTGAAATTTTGACTTTTACCGGGCAACGCCGAGTACTTTGAAAATGGTGAAGATGTTGACTGTATTGAAGAATGTTAATTTCTTGAAGGATGCTGATGAATTCTTGTTGAAAATGAAGTGGGTAAGGGACCCCGTGTTTGCTGGTACCAGAATCAAACCAGCTTATGGCCACCAAATGATGCGTGATGCCATATGATGATGGATGGTATCCGCATGTCTGGTTTTGTGTAGTGTGCAGATGTGTTCAGTCAAAACAATGTTCATACAAAAATAACAGGGCAATCCACATAGGACGTCAGTAAACTCACGACGTATAAAGTCAATGATTCTTGAAACAGCCGTTGACGTTTGTACGTCGTGAGTTTACTGACGTCCTATGTGGATTGCCCTGTTATTTTTGTATGAACATTGTTTTGACTGAACACATCCCCACACTGGCCACCAAATGATGCGTGATGCCATATGATGATGGATGGTCAAAACAATGTTCATACAAAAATAACAGGGCAATCCACATAGGACGTCAGTAAACTCACGACGTATAAAGTCAATGATTCTTGAAACAGCCGTTGACGTTTTTCTTCATTATTTATTGTGGACGCCACAGTGACAAAATGGTTACGCGAATATGTAGGCATATCAAACAGTCATTATCACAGCAACATTCAATACAGCAATAGACGGTAGACAGCATTACAATGATGAGTCAGATGCATGTTATATTTCATAGTGCTGTAAATGTAGTCAGGTGAAAAAAACTCCATCCTTTTCTATAACAGCCAGGAGATAACCAGATGTATGAGATCAGTTCACTCTCCTTAGTCTGACTTCAGCAAGACAGACACGTCTGCCGAAGTATAAATAATGTCCTCAAAAATATCCTCTAGATAATAAAGGTTTTCCAAACCTAGTTCATTTAACAAAGTAGCAAGTAATGGTCCTTGGGACATGCATCAACCGATGCAGTACAATACAGCGACATGTGAGCTGGGAAAACATCTCGTGACGACGACTTTCGAAGACAGGCTATGAATCGAAATCGCTCACGACCAAAAAATCGATAGAGTTAATGAAAAGTCAATTTACCTTGCCTTCAGGAAATACACAGAAATATTACGCCTCCCGACATGTGGGAAACACTAGAGGTATTATCTCGAATAAACGAAATATCCATTAAGAGGACTACACATCCCTGACAGAACAAAAAATAGCGGAGATCCCCTCTTCAACGAGGCATCTCTTTCGCCATTCAAATCGCTCACTCCACTAGTGGTGGGCGGAAACCGATCGACCAAAAAACAAGACCAGTTATGCGCAGTCCAGCGCAAAAAGACCACAGCTCAAAACTTAACTGCATTCAATACCAACGCGGGAAGACAAATGCTTACCGAGAAAAGTGACTATAAATTTCAAGCAGTTGTTGCCCTTGCGTTATAAAATAGATATTGTAATAAAACGATGTTGCGAGAATTTATCACGCAACAATGATTCACAATCCAATCTTGAAATATCTTGCCATTCATCTCTGTATGATAATCCCTATTATCTGTAGATTTTGAAACAAATGTGAGTTCAGTATTATTTAGAAACCCATGATGGCTGCTTTCTGCATGTGCAATTATTAGGCGCTGTCCTTTGCTGCTTGGTACTAGTCTCTTAGTTGTCCCATCAGATGATTGCCATTCTCGTTCATTACTGTGGTGCGCATTGATCCAAGTTTCATCTAAATACACAAAATCATAACAATCTCTTCTCATTTCTCTAACCTCGAGTAAATATTTGCTTCTCATTGCAACTATATGAGGCTTCTCACAAATAAGGTTTCTACCACCAACATATTTTCTAAAAGTGAATCCCAAACTCCTAATAGTCCTCCATAGCGTAGATTTGGAAATTTCAATGTCATTATTCTTTCTTAATCAAATTTTCAATTTCCTTAAAGTCACTGCCTCATTATTGTGAAACATATTGCAAATTTCTCTGCGGATCAATTCTCTGTCAAAATTATTCACCACACTTGGCCTATTTTTCGTGTGTAAAACACTGGAATTACAAATGTCAGATGTCGCTATCCAGCGGTGCAATGATCGTTTGCTTATCCCCAAGGCATGAATAGTCCTCTTTTGTGGGTTTGAAATGGAATGATATAGTTTTCCTCGAGTAGCTTTATTGCAGAAATACTTTAAAATCCTATTTGTGATTTGCTGTAATGTCATAACATGTACTCGCAGACTCATTTTTCCTACTTAGCCACACAATACTTTTTGTAGACACGCCACTGATTGACAATGTGTGCGTAAAACCGGAAATAAACTGTTTTATGTTCAAGAAGTGCAATTTCACGCAAAAATCATGCCAATTTCTTGATAAACCAAAAAATGTGCAAATGAGGTCGTATAATTTACTGTAGACATTTCAATATGTGTGTGTGTGATGTGTGCTGGCAAGTAGGATTTTATATTACATCGCAAAGAAACAAAAATTGAAACCAATGGCCGCATTTTAATGAAAAATTTAATTCATAGGGTCTATGCCATTTCAAATTTACACACAAAATTTCACTTATATGCGTTATATATTCGCTGATATATAGCATTTTGAAGTTGGGCAAAGCTAGTGAAACGTGCTATAAGACAGTTCGTCCGGTCAAAATGCTGTACCCATTAACCTCTTCATACAAAAGAAGTGTCGTATGAACTAGCTCGGAGCGTCCACTATCTGTTGTCCGTTCGCCGCGCATTGTCTGCCATTGTTCCGTGGCCCGCTTGAATGGGCGTGCAAAACATCCTTTGTCACGGTAACAATGAAATCCGCGCTTGTGTCTCTTCAATGAGACATAGGGCCTCATGTATCTCCTTAACTTTGCTCCTTCGTTTGACCTGCTCAGGCGGTTAAAGTTCCCGTTCTTTCTTTCTGGATTGAAAGTTTTCCATTGCGGGTTAAAACGTCCAATACTCAAGTTTCCGAAACATCCCAAAGTTTCAGATAACTTGTTCCTTGACAAATCACACCAAGATTGAGTGTCACTGGCGTTCAGGTATGAACGAGGCAGTTTTTTGTGGGTGAAAATCAACTTTATAGCTGTGAGCACAGGTGGTTTAATGCGGGTGTTGTTCCCTCCATTCAACTTTCTGTCTATTCGCTGGTTATTCCCATTATCCATACTCTTCTCAACCACAGGCGTATCTTGTATCTCAGTCTCGGCTGAATGATTCTCAGCCTGGGCTTTTCCTATCACTGTTGTGATTTTCTCAAGCAAAATTTTGTTACCCTGACGTATCTCCACTCATTTGAAAATACTCATCTCCTTCTGTAAAACTAATCGTCTCCTTGGGAATAGGGAAGCTGTTATAGAATGGCTTTTCAGCAGAAGTATGAACTCTCTCATTTTCATCCGTGCACTGAGGCATGAAAGGGTCAGGCTTGGAGCTGACAACTTGCATTCCATTGTTTTTCTCGACGACGATATTTTGCCCGGTGTTAGTAGGAGGAGTAACCTGTTCCTCTGGTCCATTGTATAGTAGGGGTGGGATACTCTCTAAAATTTCCTCCTGAACCGGGTCTAAGA
Source organism: Oreohelix idahoensis (assembly GCA_024509875.1). Lineage (NCBI taxonomy): Eukaryota > Metazoa > Mollusca > Gastropoda > Stylommatophora > Oreohelicidae > Oreohelix > Oreohelix idahoensis. Next base: position 323,826 of record JAMPIV010009855.1, read on the forward strand.
CTCTAATTAAAGAGCCCATTGTGTCTCTATGAGTCACATGTTTTATCAGAACTTTGCGTGGTTCCGCGTGTACCTTCCAAGGCTGTTTTAGTTCTCCTAGAACTATGTAACTTCCCTTGTCGTTCACTCCGTAAGTGTCAACAATGAGAGGTTCCTCTGGGCTACTATTAAGCTCTCTGTCCTTTTGTTGCCCAGATGACATTAATCGCGGGATGGGGCCGTTACTGAAGTTATCTGTCTGCTTAGACAATTCTTTACAGTCTCCATTCCTCCGGTTTCTAGTGTTTTTGTAGTCCTGGGCGCTTTTGTTGTGGTTATGAAATCGGTCTTTGTGTGCTTTCTGAGATTGAGCGAAGGCATGTTGTTGATTATTAGAGATGTTCGGGGTGTCTGGGAAATTCCTTTTCTGACGTGTTCCTGACGAGAGTGTACTTTTCCTCATACTACCAGCATTTATGTGCTTAGGTACCTTCACAAAGGGGTCATGACTTTTCGAGTTCGATGTCCGCCTCTCTGCTTTGCCTAACCATGGGCTCTGAGTACTAAGTTGCGCTTCCTGTGGAGCAGAGAGTGCTTCCTCTTGAAATAATGGTTCATCTGACCTGGGAGTGGGGCTCTAGGATTCCGTGGCCTCATGACTAGTCATGGGTTTCAAATCTCCTGGCGAGTTTTGAGTTTCCAGTGGCGGCGTCTTCAACTTAAGGTAGGGTTGAGCTTCCAGCTGTTCCTTCTCATATGCTGCTTCACTGCTTATGGCTTCTTCTTTCCACTTGGCTTCCTTCTCGTTCCAGTCGCGAGTCCATTTTTCATCACTCTCTATCATTTCCATCTCTGTTCTCGTGAAAAGTTCTGCCTGTTCTAAGACATGTTTCGCAATTAACTTTCTGGAGTAACCTCTTTCCTCGCCTTCCAAATAAGAGTCACTTATCCATGTATCTAGACATCTTATAATTTTTTTGGAATCGTTCACTTTGTGATCTATCAGATATTGGAAAAATTGAGCTCTTAGTTCCACTACTGCGTTCATTTTAGATCGCTGGGTAGGTAGTTCAATCTCTCAGTATACGCTGCACTAGTTTCCAGTTATTACTAATAATTCTATGAAGTATTGTAATAATAAACCACTGATCAATTTACAGAAGCTCGAGGTAATACTATTAAGTCTACTGACGTAATGTATCCCTTTACAGATGCTAGTATAATTGATATTTTAATAATATACTTATTTCTGCTGACTTAAGGTATTATTAATTTTAGACAGACGCTACACTTGCTTCCGATTATTACTAATAATTCTATGAAGTATTGTAGTAATAACCACTAATCAATTTACTGAGGCTCGAGATAATACTATTAAGTCTACTGACGTAATGTATCCCTTTTCAGGAGACTAGTATAATTGATAGTTTAATAATATACTTATTTCTACTGAATTAAGATATTATTAGCTTGAGCCAGACTCAAGTATAATTTATTTATTTTTAACCCTGTGTATACTCTTATTTCTTCTGAAGTAAGGTATTACAATTGCAGCCAGTCTTTCACACACAATCATCAACTTGTACGCTTAGTTATCTTAAGCCACAAATTAACTGAACTTAATTAATCTAAGTAACTTAATTAATTAAATAATTAATTAATTAATTCCAGGACCATTCAGATTTCACTTTCCTTATTCTACTGTGTAATTCCACAATTCTGTTAAGAAAATATGAGAAGTTTCGTTGTCTAGGGATATATAATAGATTCTACTCCAAAGTATTGATAGACTACTAGTTACAGATTCAACAATTATTCTGCAGATAGGTCACCAAAGGTAAGATCCCAGACTGAGACCCCAGTTTGTCGCAGATATATTTGATGGTGCACTCCAATTGACGTTGAATGAGAATTCAATTGTTGCATAAAGAGTTTTGTATAGTAAGGAAGATGTGTAGAAAGCACATAGACCTTTAGACACTAGTTTTCACAGATGTGAGCTAGTGTTGAGGGAAAGAGTTAACAGAAGGGCACAGGTTGGTGTCAGTGATTCTCTCACCTTTTAGATTACCAACTCTTGTATTTTTCTGGCGACGACTAACTCTTTCTTACTCAAATTATTTTGAAGATGAACTAGTAGTAACAAGTAATACAAAGAGGGTTGAGAATGTTTTTCTGAACAGAACATACACTCTACTAAGTCAAACTCAGAATGATGGTGAGTTACAGAATGTACATAATTACTTTAATTACAGTAGAAATATAAAATCAATGTTGACATGTACTTTGAAAAAAGAAATACTAGGAAATTTAGAACTGTCAGTGTCTTTGGTTCAGATAAGAATAAGAGGCTATTTTCCTCATTGACGAAAGTTTATTCCTATGGCTATTTCTTGGATAAGTGAATTCTGATTTTGGTCTGGGTTTTAAGTAGACTTATCTGCTTGGACTTCTCCTGGGCGTCACAGTAGGTAGGGATTACCAACTGGAGAATTTGATTCAGTGGGGCTACAGTCCAAGAGATGACTAGGCTTTCCGTTAACCTGGTTGTGCAGTTGGGTTATGATGTTCAGGTGCTGACGATGTGTTGACTGCTTAAATCGGTAGACTGCTCAGGGTTGCTGACTTGTGAACACCGCTAGATGGTTTGAGACATAAGCACTAGCTCTCTCTGTAGCATAGAGCAACTAGGCGGTTTACTCGCAACAATTTACAGCAATCAAAATCCAGAAACTGGCTAGGATTCTGCAACTGGGCTGTGGAAGACAATACAGGCAATCAATCTTCTGTTTGTTTTACAGACATATTAACTACAGCCACTCAGGACATTTCGTCTCAGAATGGTGCCTAATAATATATTTACCTGAACCGTAACATCAGTCTTTTCCTTAAAGGCGACTGTCCATTTGTTTACAAATTCCTGTCTAGCGGTAGTCTCACACTGGTCAGGTCAGTCAGGTCAACCTTTGTTACAAGCAGACGCCTGGCCGTGTGCGTTCATGCGTGACGGCATTGGAGGAATATTTCATTCACTCGTCCATTGAACAACGTGGTTCTTCTCTCGTTCACAAAAGGTTTTTTTCCTCACATTCCCAAAATCATTAGAATGTAGTACTTTCTCATATCAGCCAGTACTCTTACATCATTATAATGCATCAATAACATTCATAATACATAAATGCAAAATAGCTATCTATCTAATGTAAAGAAATAAAACCACAATATTAAGTATTTCACACTTTACATCAATTAACTAATCCCTTGATATTAGAGTTAGTTAATTAAGCGAATACTGAGAGTTTGCTTACCGCTCAGGACTTTATCCGCAGCTTAAGAAAATAGATTTTGAGTAGCCTTTACTCTCAAATCACATATACTGTTGATATTAGGTAGCTTGAGGCTTCTATTATATAAGCGTGCTTTGTCTTCCAACGGTTAAATCAGCAAGTGATCTTAAAACTCAGCATTCGTTTGCATGAAGTTAAAACATTTCTGTTCCCACGCCAAGAGTTAATTATTTCCCGTCTCTTGCTCAGGCACGTACCAAGATTTATCGTGGCGATTTTTCAGTTGACCACTGAACACGGAAATATGATACTCTGAGAACCACTGTCGTTTCGACTAAGTGAATACATTGTAAAGACGTCCCTAAAGAAATCTCTTTAAGTGCCTTAGTTGAAGAAGATATAATTTGGGTCGTATGACAGGACTATTAGTGAAGACTTGAAAAACAGCTAAAGAAACGATCGCAGGTGCAAATATTTCCGTAGAGAAAACAGACAAAATATGTGAAGGAATAGTTGTTGTTGTTGTTGTTGTTATTGATCCAGCGGCACTTGGGCTCTCGCCCTTCGGCCCAATGCCATGTAGTGATATCTGCATGTTTTCGCAAGTTGTTCTGTATCTCCGTACAAGGTGTTCCACTTATCTGGTCTGGGAGGAAGAAGCATTTTTCTAACATCGTTGAGTGCTGGACACTCAAAGAGGTGGTGGTCAACAGTTTCATGGGGGTAGTTACATAGCTGGCACCCTGGAGGGTGTTGTGGTTGGATTCTGTTCAAGTGGTTGTTGAGTGGTATATGTTGTGTTCTGAGTCGAAAAATGGTGCTTTGGTCCCTCCTTGTGAGATGGTTGATGTTGTCGTTAGGATCAGGACCAGCCATATGTCTGTAAACTTCTCTTCCAGTGTTTCCCATGGCCCATCTGTTCAGCCAAGTTTCTTTGTTTATTGTTCGTATGAGTGTTTTGGCTGTTTGGAGAGTTGTTGCTGTGAGTGGTTGTTCTTGTTTTGTTCCTTTCTTTGCCAATCTGTCTGCTCTGTCATTACCTGGTGTATTTGAGTGGCCAGGGATCCACTGCATAACTATTCTGATGGCATAGGAAGTGATAAGCTGGTCAGCGTCCTGGATTAGTTTGGCTAATTCAGTTTTACAATGTCCACTGCCTTCCAGAGCTTGTAGTGCAGACAATGCATCAGTAAAAATGACAATGTTTTGAGCCTTTGAGGGAAAGGCATCAAATACAGTCTTCAGATGGTATACAGCTGTTTCCAGTGCAATGGTTTCAGCTTCATAGTTGGAGCAAAACTCCCCGCATGCATCAAACAGCTCGTCGGAGGATCCGTCTGGATAACATATGTAAACTCCGTAACCTGCTTTGATGGTGGCCTTAAATGCAGATCCGTCAGTATAGACATGTAACCATTCTTCAGGGTAGGCATCAATGGTTCTTTGTGATGCACTCATCAGACTGACTGGGTCGGCCTGTTTGGTTGTTCCATCTACTAATTTCATCTGTACTTCTGGTGTTTTTAAGTTGGTATGTGGTGGTAAATTCCTTACTACTTTCTGTATTTCTTGTCTTCTTTCTGGGAGGTGGTATCCATCTTGTATTTCATGGACATGGTGCAAGACTGACTTGTGCTTTATTCTTTGCTTGTGTGCCCAGTTTTCTACAAGGTGCCTGTTAGGGTGGTTTAAAGGAATTTTAAAATAATCTAGACAAACCTTCGAGCACTCTGTGACATACATGAACTATCTGATGTGACATTTTCATGTCCAATAACCCACCACCAAAGTAGGCGTTCCCCATTAGGAAACTTAATTATTCGTTGAGGAACTGGGGCTCACTTCGGAGAAGCACAACACTGGATTATGATACATGTACTTTGATGTTTATGTTCAAGAGGTTGTTAACCAAGTATTACGTAAGGCGTGATTGATGTGGTCACGAGTCCTGTTGTCACATAACTGTGTGTGTTTGAGTAGTTAACTTATAATTGTATTTATAGGGAGGTTTGATAGATTTCTATTACCAAAGGATAGTCGTATAGATAGGCTGGACTAGAGAATTCCCTCATTCCAGAGACAGATCTTCACCTTAATCTATTCACTCGTGGAATCTATTCTAACACTTTTTTTCTCAGAGAACCCTACTTTGTCTGTTCTATTCAGACGGACCAAATATATATCTAATACCTATTTAAATGTACGACACTTCCAAGTACTTTAAACACGCATACAATGAGTGCGATGTGAGCAAAGCTCATAAATGATGAACTGACAGACATGGAGATTGTGCAAGAAAGCAAGGTAGGAGTACAATTAATAAACAAAAGAACTCACTAAGAAAAAATTAATTTCAAAATCAAACTAACCATACACGTTAATAAAAAGTTGTTTCATCTTAAACTAGGAACAGCATACGTGTGGATTTTTAAAAAAAAATACCCCCCTGCCAAGGATATCAAGAGTAAAAGATCATAAAACACTTGTTGCTAGATAGCAAACAATATGAACAACACAGATTACACCTAACAATTATTTCACAACTACAATGTAGAAATAACTGAAAAATCCTATAGGCGCTTGTGGCAGCTCTTGGATGACTAAAATATGATCAACAAACGCCCAGTTGACACATTTAAGATAATGTCAATTGTAATAAAAAAAGATAGGCAAAGATACAGTAAAACAACACCTACACACCCTTAAAAACGAACAGGGTAAAGAGAGTTCAACCTAGGAACACGGAAGGGGATACACCAAAGACACTACATACATCAGGCACTGACCAGTTTGTATTACACAGTATCAGCTGGATCTGGGAATGACAGTGTGTGTAATATAGTGTTACCTACATCTGGACATGACAGTTAGTGTAATAGAGTGTTACCTGCAACTGGACTTTAACATTCGTGTAAAAGAGTGTTACCTACATCTAGACTTGACAGTTTGTGTAATAGTGTTACCTACATCTGGACATGACAGGTTGTGTAATAGACTGTTACCTACAACTGGACATGACAATTAGTGTAACAGAGTGTTACCTACAACTGGACATGAACATTTGTGTAAAAGAGTGTTACCTACATCTAGATTTGACAGTTTGTGTAATAGTATTGGCTACATCTGGACATGACAGGTTGTGTAAAAGACTGTTACCTACATCTAGAAATGACAGTTTGTGTAATAGAGTGTTACCTACATATGGACATAACAGTTTGTTTGGACATGAAATTTTGTGTAATATAGTGTTGCCTACATCTGGACACGACAGGTTGTGTAATAGACTGTTACCTACATCTAGAAATGACAGTTTGTGTAATAGAGTGTTACCTACATATGGACATAACAGTTTGTTTGGACATGAAATTTTGTGTAATAATGTGTTACACACACCTGGACATGACAGTGTGTGTGATAGAGTGTTACCTACATATGGACATGACAGTGTGTGTAATACTGTAATATCTTACTGCGTTTTTGACTCCACAAGGTCTATACCAGTGGAATGTCGTGCCTTTTGGGCTTATGAACGCACCAGCTACGTTTATTCGCATGATGCGAAAAATTTTATCTCATAGAACTGACATTATTACATACATAGACGATATCTGTTTATTCAGTTCGTCTTTTGAGGAACATTTTTCAGGGCTTAGTTCCTTGCTAGAGATTTTAAGATCTAATAATTTAACTGCTAAACCAAGTAAGATCCAAATTGCTTTCCATGAAATAACTTTCTTGGGACATATCATAGGGACAGGTGGTATTCAAACCATTTCCCAGAATATTTCCAAAATTTTGAAATTATTTATTCCTCAAACAAAAAAAGAACAAGTTAGGAGCTTACTAGGTCTCGTCCAATATTACAGTAGATTCATACCAAATTTTTCATCGGAGAACATATTATCAACAATTCATAGTATCAATCAATTATAGTATTCCTGCAGTCTCCTATATTAACTCCTCTGTCGTCAACGTGTATATACGCGATGCCGTCTGGCGAACATCCGATAGTGATCGTTGAGGTTTTGACAATAATATAAATTTAATAATTATCATTCAAAATACTCCCTGCATTATTTCTTGAACCGAAGTTGATACACCCAATTGGGATGACTTAACATTGCATCCATATATAATAAAGGCTGACCCCATGCCTTATAATTCAGGAGAAAACTATGCATAATTCATATACATCGAGAGCGATGCGAAACACGACTGTCTTGGACAAAGTCAGTCTCTAGAAGGGTGTATATAGGTCGTTGTCATGTGGTAACGTGACTACGTCCCGCGTCATGTCTAACCCTAGACAACTATACAAATTCGCGTTCAATGAAATATCTTCAAGCGCGAAACATCTTATATTTATGGCAAACAAATACATTAACGCGTAACTTTAAAATGCCCACCATTGTATTGGCCAACCTCCTTAAACGTGTCGTATTATTCCCCTGACCGACCGGTGTTAAAAAAAATCTATTCTATAGTTTTTATTTCTTTTTTTTTTTTACTAATAATCAGATTAATTATATTTAAATTCGTGACATACGGCCCACTATGTTTTGAATAAAACAGTGTAGAAGGTCGTCGTCAATGTAATAACATGTCATGTAATACATGAAAATAATACTACGTTAAAGAAAAGAAACGTCAACAGTCAAGAAAGGATAGCTTAATATCATGTACTTAACTAAAGGTATCTTAACTAAAATAAGGTGTAGTGAATTAATCAATGTACTAAGGTATAATTAAGTAATGTCATCTAACAATGTAAGTATTTAATAAGACAAAGTAAACGCAAAGAGCATATGAGAAAATATAAATTAGATAAAAGAAATGAAAGGAAGTACTAAAGAATAAAAGTAATTAATCAAATTAATAATGAAATCTGTAAGTGAGAACTAAACTAAATTAATTTAAATATTATAAATAAAATCTAGTATAGAAATGTGAATCATACATATTAAATTAAATGAATAATAAAACTAATAATACTATTCAATTATTATCTACTGAATTACGATCCCTTTATGGGAAATATATCACTTATTATTTTTTTAAATTTAATGTTAAATTCATAGTATACACTAGTATACTAGTCATGAGAGTACCAAGTGTCAATTCTGATAAATATATTGTTATTTTCACTAAATATTTCCACTGTTAGTATCAACTGTTCAATATGAAGATGTATCCCATAAGTGTTAAACCCCGATCTGGGATGAGTAATCCGTAGACATTCCATCAATTAGAAGCGTATCGCGTAGGTAGATCGCAATGGAAAAAATAGCAAATCGCTATAGACACTAATCAAAGTCCGTCATAGCAAACACGAAGAACCAATAAAGGGTCTTGCATCAACGTGACATCTTATTTGAAATTGAATGGCGAATCATTGAAAGTTGAGTGTGTCAATGGTAAAGTGAGTTCATATCATACTTGTTTCTAAACTTGAGATTGATTCTGGATCATTTTTTTTTATCCAACTTTATCATATTAAGAGATGCAAATCTTAATGAAAAACTTGTCTTCTGTCGACGTTTGAACGGAAAATTCAATAGTTGAAATGAATATTAATAGCTTAATCACAATTTGAAATGTGAATACCAATTGATGTCTGTAAATGTTCAAACGTTCGTAAAACAGAGAGTGTCTTTCATAGTTTCAAGTCGAAAGTTCTCATACTAACATGTACGAATGGATATGTTTATCGAGATGAGTAGTAATCGAACGCAGATAATGGAAGAATCATTCCTCCAATAATCACCTGTGCAAAAAGTATATAATCGTTCGTAGATCACTGCAATTGTATCATCATTTAATGTCTGTAGATGATAAAGGATGGCGAGATAACGAGTCTGCGACGACGTTCTCCGAACCTGGAATGAATTCAATCGTAAACTGGAACGGTTGCAGAAGTATAGAAAATCTGGCTAGTTTTGGGCTCTTGTGGTTTGCTCGACGTAGAGCCGCTACCGACTTCTGGTCAGTTTGCACCACAAAAAGGGCGCCGAGAAGGAATTTTTCCAGTTTCTGAATCGCCCAAACACCAGCCAACAATTCCTTGTTGATCACGGAATATTTTTGTTCGACGTCCGTGAGTTTTCTTGAAATAAATAACGTTGGGTGAAGTACGTTGTCATGTTCTTGGAGAAGTGATACAGCCTGTTATTCCAGTCTGTTTACATAATGTTTGTTCATGTGTATTAACCACTGCAGAGGTAAAAGTTTCTTGATTGCATACGCTATACAGGCTAATTATCCATATGTGTACTGCTGTACTGTTCCCGTGCTTAGAATATTTGAAGGGTGTTTGGAACAGTCACTCACACCACAATAGCTCACGTACGAGTCATGGAGGGTTGAACGCCTGGTGACAGTTAATGAACAGTTTAATTACACCACAACACGGTCATGATAACGTAGACGAAATACAGCATGTTAAACAGGTTATAATGGCATACCAAAAAGGATCCACCTCATATAATAATAATAATCCATCAAGACGGACTGCTGGCAATCGCAGTACTCGTAAATACATCAATAATCCATCTAGAAGACTGCTGGCAATCGCAGTACTAGTAAATACATCAATAATCCATCTAGAAGACTGCTGGCAATCGCAGTACTAGTAAATACATCAATAATCCATCTAGAAGACTGCTGGCAATCGCATTACTAGTAAATATATCAATAATCCATCTAGAAGACTGCTGGCAATCGCAGTACTAGTAAATATATCAATAATCCATCTAGAAGACTGCTGGCAATCGCAGTACTAGTAAATACATCAATAATCCATCTAGAAGACTGCTGGCAATCGCAGTACTAGTAAATATAGGCCTCCAATATATGACGTCTCAAAACACTGGCCTGTACACTCCAAGGCCTAAGGAACATCTCCTTAAATAAAGTACATTTCATTTAAACACTGGCCTGTATACTCCAAGGCCGTAGGAACATCTCCTTAAATACAGTACATCTTATCTGCCGATAATCACACCTAATTCATCAGCAAAAACGCCTGTACACTGGTACACATCGAAAAAACACTTCACATCTCCTCAGTGCACTTGCTCGGCACACACTGACACCAAAATCATTCTCTCCCAGAACACCCCAGCCAATCACAAATGCCTGGGGCTAACTTCCCGAGAACTCTCGCTCATAGCTCAAAAATATCTTAGAAAATTCATCTCACGTGGAACTCAGTCACCGTGAGAAGCGTGCTGAATCTTGAAGATTCGCTTACAATACGCTCATACATTTTTTAAATAAATTAACAGCTAGACAAAAGCTGTTCAAGTGGGATAACCACTATAATCTCTTGTACATCCGAGACTCATAACGATTAATGACCTTGCTTAGATTTGGACCTAACAGTTTACACCACCCCCCGGGGAAAAAAAATGATAACATCATTTTTTTTGAAAAGATTACTCAGCCAAAAAATTAGTGGGTGATGAAGCTGTAACCAGAAAAATTAATCAACCTGTTAAGTCCAAATACTATATATCGTAAAAAAATTATCATTATCAGTAAAGCAGAAAACAAAGCATACAAAATAATCAGCTAAGTCTATATAGATAATCTGCTTTCAATAAAGTTAAGTCTATTCAGTACAGAATTAACCCAATAATATACAGGATGCAAGTATCAGTATAGTAGGATGAAAAAGAATACAAATAGTATCAAGTGACATATAAATGCACCATGAAAGTATAACCAACATATGAACCGCTACCGAAAAGTCAGTAGAAGAAATGGAATAAAATGAAGAATAATCAGGAAAGACAGAAGAAAAACACAGGTATGTCTGTAGAGAACGATGGATTAATACATCGTAATAATCATTTAATCAAACAACGTATTAAAAAATATATATAATCATGACAAGAAAGTATAGGACACAAAGACAATGTATGTGTGTATAACAAACACAAAAGAAAGCTATTGACAACCAAAGCATAATCTGACACTTAACCATGTTATACAACTTATTCATAAGTGACAATGAACCATCATAGACATTATTCAGAAAAAAATAACACCGTTATAAATAAATTACAACTAACGCACCATCAAGCGTTTAAAAAAAAATCATAACCCCTTCTAGCGCACAGTTAAGCGCAGGGTACCGAAAAATTTTTTTTACAATCTTAGAAAGCATTTTCCAAAAAGTAAAAAACAAAAATATTTCAAAACGCTAAGTTAAATAAAAATGGTATTTTAACTTTTTTTTTGTTTAACCTAATATTAACATACCAAAAATATAATTAGCTTAACAAAAATGTGTGACATACAAAAATTCTTATACTTAAGCAGACACAAAATCAAAACAATCTGCTGGGAAAATGATGCATGTCTAAATTGCAAGAAGAAAAAAAAAATCAAATTATTTTAAATTCACAAGTATTATTCTCTCGAAAAAAACTCAGAAACCCATGTTTCAGAATATATTCTCAACTTCCAATACAAAATTAACTCTGATATAATCTAACTACGTCTCCAAAATTATTTTTCACAATATAATGGTTACTACATAATGTCTTAGAATGTGCTAATACATAAATAAACATGACATCAAAACACAAGAAAGAATTTTAAATTTAGTGAGTACAGAGACTCTCTGAAGACGACTACTGTACCATACCTAGCTAATGAGGTTGTGCATAGGGCTGACAAACTCATCATGCATATAAAACAGTCCTAATAATCACCGCTGCAAAAACACATCAATGTTTGATGTATCAGCTCTCGTAGCTCGAAGCTCAGAACGGAGCATAAAGGTCAACCATAGATTGACTAAATGAGCATAGTCTTCTGACTAGCGTGCGTAAATACTATAGTCCACTGCTTTCATCAAAAAGTTACAGAGACAAGTCACTCGCAAATGATATCATACACCTTACTGCAATCATAATACATACAATATTCGTCATAACACAATAGTGTAAGAATAGTATGAAAAAAATTGTTGCATCATCAAAACATCGTCGTACATAAAATAAATATGTGCATAAATAGTGCATAAAAAATGAGCTTACGCATTATCTAATAGAAGTTATATAGTATATTTTTTACAAATGTATATCTATATCCTAAACAAGTTGAACAGGCAATACAGTAATTCCAGCCGTGTAAACATCATAGAAGGCTTATGGGGCAGAAAATGATCGTAGCTCAAGGTCGTCGCTATTGGATGCTGAAAAAAATTTCTACCCTCACGACAGCGAGATACTCTCTCAAAACCACAAGCAGAACAAGCAGTTGTATTAGAGACACCATTTTTTATTATTATTACCTTGTTTATTAATAACTTTAGGTCTTTGCTGAGAAAAGTTAACATGGTTGCCATTATTATTTCTCTTTTGATAAAAATATCTGCCAGATTGGTTTTGTTGTTTTCTAGAAAAACTATTATCGTAAGATTGGTAATCTTTCATGTAATCATTTCTACCATAATTTTCAAAATTGTCAGAACGAAAATATTGAGATCTATTAAACTGTCTCTGGTTTCTTGGAGAAGACAGATTACAATTTGCTGAACTCCCTTGGTAATGTTTAAAATCTGTATTATCTCTCCTGTCACGATTGTTTTTCTTCTTTTCTGTGGCAGCGTGCTTAACCTCTGAATCAGTAATAGGCATACTAAAATCCTTATGGCTACTAACATACTGAGTATTACTTTGGGCACAAGTACCACTAGTCTTGTCCCTTGTTATGTTTTTATGAGGCTTTCCAACTTTAGATACAAGGTTAGTTTTTTTAACTTTGAGTTGAAGTTTATCCTTGTCTTTACCGTGATGTACCGAATCAAGTATCACAGTAGAATTAACTCTGTTGGCCTGTCGCCAGGAATTATTAATATTACCAGCATAGTCACTAATACGTGGAAAATTATATTTGCCACGCAAGGATTTTCGCTCACCATGTTTGATTTTAGTATCGGCATCGAGTGTCTGTTGCTGACGACGCTTTTATGACGTGTTGAAAATCAACCTTCTGTTTAACATTATCAATATTGACCATAGACAATATATTATTGGACAAAACCATATCTATTAAACCGTCCACTCTTTTCCTTAATTCCGTGATTTCAATATTCTTAAGTGAAATCTCTTCACTTTGTTTCTTAATTACGTCATCAAATGTCAAAATTCTACATCTCTCCTCCGTCAGTGATTTCTCAATTTTAGCCAATTTATTGTTCTCCATTGTTAACTCATTCGATCTTTTCCTCTCCTCCTTTCTTATCTCATTATCATAGCTATTTCTAAGTCCATTAACCTTCTCCGGAGATGCATTATTCGTAAGTAATGCATACTTTTCTTTTAAGTTGGTAACTAAAATTCGCATTGTCGCCCAATAGCTCCGTAAGAGTTTCATCACATAACTTCTCACATTTCTTGGCTTGAACTCTCAATTTCTCATGTATCTCCTTCTTTTCTTTCAGTTGGCAACTGAGAATATCATTATCATCTAACACATTATGAAGCATTTCTATGTAAGTCTTCTCGCGAACATTGCTCTCAACCTTCAACTTGTCATTCATCTCTCTCTGTTCTTGAAGTTTGTGTGTGAGATGAATAGTTTCGCCTTGCTTATCTCCCAAATTAGCTTCCAAGTATTTAATCCTGCACAATGCCGAATTTAATGCTTCTTGCCCTCTTTCAAGATCCAAGTTTGATTTATATAAATCATTTTCAAGATTAGTAACTGTTGCCTGTAATTTACTCTCTTTAGCAAAACCTTCTAAAATCTTCTCCCTTTCCTGTAGCGCACTATGTTTAATTTTTTCCATCTGCTTCTCATCCTTTAACTTCTCTTTCTGGTCATCATGAACGTCCTTGAAAATTATCTTCTTTATATTTCTCACAATGTGATCGTGTTTAATATCAATATGATGATTCAAAAACACACGAAGATAATTCAGTAGATCTGCTAAATCATCAGACATTACCAAATGAGGAATGGACTGAAAATTATTTTGAGCAAAACGTCTTAGAAAAAATGACGCATCAGCCAAAAATCGATCCATTACATGTTCTTCGAGTTCTGGGCTTTGCAAATTCTCATTATTCTTCCCATCCTCAAATAAATATACCAATATAGGCAACATATTATCAGGATCCATATCAGAATCCATATCAGGATCCATAGTGGTTCACTCAACAAGTCCACTATATATAAATTCACCACTTATAATTACCACAAGTTTATGTCCCTAGAAATTCGGACAATTACTTTTTCAGCTGACAAAGCTAAATATCCTTTCAAGCAATTGCTAATCAGTTAATCACTGTATACCATAGTAGCATAAGTTGTTGTGCATAGAACTTTTGTAAAAGTATACATTAATATGAGGGATAAATTTATATCAATATGATTGATGTCAATATTATGTCACATAGCCATAAACACTTATGCACTAAAGTCTTACAATAACTAAAAAAACCAACTATGAAACATAATATTTAACATGAAATACTCATTACAACAAATAGTACACAATATAGGAAGGCTTATTGACACAGGAGAAATGGTACACAAAAACCACTTATCTTCAATAAAAGAAAATACGCCCGTCCAAATCGTTGGGTATCACAAAGTCTGCTGAAGAAAACAGTCCACTGCATAAGGTCACAGCAGCTTGACAATTCTCACTTCAGGTCCTTTGTCCTTGCCACGGTACGATGTGTGCTCGTACACCGCACAGGTAAACAGGAACTGTATTACTGCCAATCATCTACTTGAGGCCCACGTGTAGAATGACAGCATATCCACTTAAATTCCCTCTGTAACTGTAGGGGTACACCGTCTCTCAATCTCGTTGATAATCCACATGAAAGGAGGTACTTGACATCTCTTGTATACTTTGATGGTAAACTTCTGTAATTGCGCCACCAAAATACTGGCACAGTTCACTTGAAAGATACAATTCAAAAAGCAGAACTGGATATATCTGCATATCTTGGCAATACACTCCATCAGATATGTTACCGCCTAGTTATGTTAACGTCTGTTTTTGGGTAAGTCTTTATAGTAGGTATCACACCACGTAAGTTTGAAAACCACCTCTATTGCACCCGTAGTTGATAATGATGATGGATTCTTAAATGCACCACACAGCGTAGAAGAGAGTCATATAACGCAGATGACGTGGGCATCACGTCCGAAAGTTTTGGCCAGACTGTTGCCGCTAGGATTATTGATTGCCGCCACTGTAACAATCAGTATTTGTTGCAAAACGATGTTGCATCCACTGTTGCAGACGAAGTGTACAATTGCTAACCATAGAGTAGTCGAATACCAGGATTGCAATACATTAAATATCACGCCACACAGGCTACTTATTATAAACGTCGTGAGTTCAATCCAACTTGAACTGAAACCACCAACTGATACAGCCTGTTATTCCAGTCTGTTTACATAATGTTTGTTCATGTGTATTCACCACTGCAGAGGTAAACGTTTCTTGATTGCATACGCTATACAGGCTAATTATCCATATGTGTACTGCTGTACTGTTCCCGTGCTTAGAATATTTGAAGGGTGTTTGGAACAGTCACTCACACCACAATAGCTCACGTACGAGTCATGGAGGGTTGAACGCCTGGTGACAGTTAATGAACAGTTTAATTACACCACAACACGGTCATGATAACGTAGACGAAATACTGCATGTTACACAGGTTATAATGGCATACCAAAAAGGATCCACCTCATATAATAATAATAATAATAATCCATCAAGACGGACTGCTGGCAATCGCAGTACTCGTAAATACATCAATAATCCATCTAGAAGACTGCTGGCAATCGCAGTACTAGTAAATACATCAATAATCCATCTAGAAGACTGCTGGCAATCGCAGTACTAGTAAATATAGGCCTCCAATATATGACGTCTCAAAACACTGGCCTGTACACTCCAATGCCTAAGGAACATCTCCTTAAATAAAGTACATTTCATTTAAACACTGGCCTGTATACTCCAAGGCCGTAGGAACATCTCCTTAAATACAGTACATCTTATCTGCCGATAATCACACCTAATTCATCAGCAAAAATGCCTGTACACTGGTAAACATCGAAAAAACACTTCACATCTCCTCAGTGCACTTGCTCGGCACACACTGACACCAAAATCATTCTCTCCCAGAACACCCCAGCCAATCACAAATGCCTGGGGCTAACTTCCCGAGAACTCTCGCTCATAGCTCAAAAATAGCTTAGAAAATTCATCTCACGTGGAACTCAGTCACCGTGAGAAGCGTGCTGAATCTTGAAGATTCGCTTACAATACGCTCATACATTTTTTAAATAAATTAACTGCTAGACAAAAGCTGTTCAAGTGGGATAACCACTATAATCTCTTGTACATCCGAGACTCATAACGATTAATGACCTTGCTTAGATTTGGACCTAACAAGAAGGCTACCGCCTAATCCGTAATTGCTGTCATCTGTACGAAGAATGAACAATTTTTTAGTATCTGGCAACCTTAAAATAGGTTCCTGGAAAAAATTGACAAGATTTGATTAACAGTTTTGTCGCAGTCTTCAGTCCACTTAACATTCACAGGCATGCCTTTCCTCAAGAGGGAAGACAAGACAGCTGTGATGGATGACAAATTTGGTATGAATCTACTGTAATATTGGACGAGACCTAGTAAACTCCTAACTTGCGTTTATTTGTTTTTTAGGAATAGATAATTTCAAAATTTTGGAAATATTCTGGGGAATGGTTTGAATACAACCTGTCCCTATGATATGTACCAAGAAAGTTATTTCATGGAAAGCAATTTGGATCTTAGTTGGTTTAGCAGTTAAATTATTAGATCTTAAAATCTCTAGCAAGGAACTAAGCCCTGAAAAATGTTCCTCAAAAGATGAACTGAACAAACAGATATCGTCTATGTATGTAATAATGTCAGTTCTATGAAATAAAATTTTTTCGCATCATGCGAATAAACGTACCTGGTGCGTTCATAAGCCTAAAAGGCATGACATTCCACTTTTATAGACCTTGTGGAGTCGAAAACGCAGTAAGATATTTGGCTTGTTCTGTTAAGGGAATCTGCCAATATCCCTTAGTGAGATCTATTTTAGTGAAAAATTTTGCTGTCGATAGACGAGTAAGTAAGTCGTCAAGAAGAGGATGTGGTTCACTGTCAGCTACTGTCTGAGCATTCAATTTTCTATAATCAACGCATTGTCTGATATTATTGTCTTTCTTCCTGACAATAACCAAAGGTGAAGAAAATGGAGAATTACTACTCTCTATGATACATAAAGTCAACATCTGTTCAAGTTCCTGAGTAGTCTTACTCTGATAATGTACCGGAACGGAATATGGACGTAAGCGAATAGGTGTATCATCTTTGAGTATTATATCATGACAGATAACTGATGTAAATCAGTCAACACATCAGAAAAAGACTAAAATAAATCAGTGATCTGACGATGTTGGTGAAGTGTAACCGAAGGAGAAATGGAAACATATCGCCAGGATTCTGTAGCCTGTAAAGCAGGTACACGTAGAGACATATGTATTTCAGGAAAAGAAGATTCTTCTTCCTGAATTACGGATAGACTAGAATATTGACAAGACACAACTGATTTGTCATCGAGATCATGAAAAATAGACTGTAGGTGTTCAGGGCGAGTGTGAAACTCCTTAAGCATATTGATGTGGTATACTTTTTTCTGTCCTTTAATATCCACAACATAGTCAACGTCAGAAATTCTGTCTAAAACATTGAATGGTGACTATGTGTTCTTAGTCATAACAATTTGTGACATGTCATGCATAAGCATGTCAGTGGTGGAAGGACCCATCACTGTATTATGAGTAGTGCAATAAGCACCTGAATTAAAATGAAGGATAAAAAGAAATAAGATAATCAAAATTATTTTGCGAAGAAAATGTGTGTGATTATATGTCACTAAAATTCTAACTGCATGAGCGAATGTTAGATAAGATGACAATAGTAGACTTGTGAACAATGTCCAAATAGATAAAAAGAAATATGTATGTAAGTGCGTAATTGTATCAGATATGTATGTGTGTAATGGTACATCATAAGATGTACTCACAACAATGTCACATTGAGTGGTAGTTGATGTATATGTACGATTAAGATCATGCCTTGTAAGAATATCAACACTAGTATTGATGTTTTCTTCATTATGAGGAATAACCTCATCATCCTCAAAAATGGTGCATAGATCAAAATTGGAAAATGCAGTGCCATATGCGTTCAATTTGTTGGCACGCAATCGAGCCATAACAATGACCGAGTTATTAGTGCAATAATGTCGCCGTTCCCAATCCTCAATTTCCTGTGGAGAGCAATCTTTGCTGCCATGAATGCGTCCCAACATAAGTGCAGCGACTGGATTTTGCAACATGCAAACCTTGACATTACCTGCAAAGAATGGTGTGTTAATATGTATTATAACAGTGGGGTAGTACTCGATAGTACCGCCGAAGGTAATACACTTAACAAATTCATTAGTCGCACAACTAGGATGAACCAGCGACTGTCTAATGCCTATGGTGGTTGATCCGGAGTCTCTCAGCACGGATACCACTGTCTTGTTGACCAATCCTCTGTTGAAGATCAAGGTGCCTGTCCCGTCGTTTGCAGAAAGACTAACTACTAGAATGGGATGTACACACTTCAGCGGTGTATGGTTGGTCTTCTGAAAAATAGTGCTACATTGTGGGCAACTATTTGCCACATTATAATCAACAGCACAACATGAAGACGAGGACAAAATGTCACGTCCACATGCAGGTAACATTATATTATACAAAATAGCATTCCCAGGTCCAGGTGATACTGTGTAAAACAATCTGTTTAGGCCATGGCCATGTAACACTATGGAGCCGCGGTAGCACAGTGGTTAGTGCACTGGCTTCCTAGCTCGGTAGTCCGTGGTTCAATCCCCAGTTCAGGTTGGCTTTTTCAGACCACATACTGCTCCAGGATCGACCCAGCCTCTTGAATTGGGTACCAGAGCAACTCAGGGAAGGTTAAGGCTGACCACATCAGCCCTAGTGTGCCGATGGTCAAGAAAATATGAGCCTAACACCATATTCCCATTATGCTTCTGTGGGCGTGTAACGGTATCCTTTACCCCAGGTAACACTATAGCATTTATTTTCATTGCGAAGTCTAGATAACACCATATAACACAAACAATTATGACCAGGTTTAGGTAACACCAACTGACAAACAATTATGGCCAGGTCTAAGCAACACCATATAACACAAACAATTATGACTAGGTTTAGGTAACACCAACTGACAAACAATTATGGCCAGGTCTAAGCAACACCATACAACACAAACATTTCTGGCCAGGTTTAGGTAACACTATTATGACGAACAATTATGGCCAGGTTTAGGCAACACTGTATAACACATCACCCCGTGTAGTTCCTAAAGGTCTCTGAGGAGCCAAAGAAAGAATAGACCTACTACTCCCCCAGACATGCTGAAAGAGGCGACTAAGGCTGAATCGTAAACAGATTTGGCTTGCGACTTCTGCCAAACAGCTGTCGATACGTCGGCGGCGTCGCGTCGGCAGATAGAGTGACAAAAAATCGGCGAGAGTTGCAGTATGGAATGTTATGAATGTCCAAAGCGTAAGAGAAGTTTGTGTCAAGATAAATAGAAAAACGTCAGACATGGCTTTACGGGAGTTCGCTAAAATGATCGCTGTTGCCACTGTGATAAGCTCAAGCCAGGGCAGTCGTCTGAGCACAAATAAAAAGCTCAACAGGAAGAACGAAACGGTAAGACAGTAGGAGGGGAAGAAGGAAGACCGACTCGTGGCAGAAAAATAAAACATCTATATTAATCGCAAGATAAAATAGCATTTAAACTGGGAAAAAAACTATAAGAAACATACATAAATAATGATATTACAAGCTGTAATGCGGAAATATGTGGACTGCTAACTTGGGGCCATCCGAGAGATGTCATAAAGATGCTGGTAAAAAGTCACCTATTCACTTATCATTTTTGCCGAAGAAAGTCTCGTTGCAGTGTTCGCAGATAATGGTGTACAGAGCGTCACGCAACTATGTACAGCCGGAATGCTTGATGGCAAAGGTGGATCCCGGACATGACACTATGTCTGCTTTATTCTCTGACATCATTCTTACAAACACCCAACATTCTATTTCTTGTCAAATATTTATATCTTGTTCTAGTCACTTGTCCGTTCTCTCAGTCAACACCAATAGTCTCATTAATTTCTCCCCATGAACTACTACTACACGGAGCTTTCATACATATTTAAACCATTTTATACGTTCATATACTGATGATGTTACAACACATACGAGTAAAGTATTTGAGTATGCATATGTGTAGCCTGTGTAAATATGTCTCGTATGATTATGGCTTAAATGTTCCTGTGTTGCTTTTACCATCGCCATATTCACAGTTTACGAATTCAGCTATAACAATTGCCAAGTTACGCACACATGTCGTGTTGCTTTCTCTGTGTTTGAAATCCTGGTCGCGTCAATGGTTACCAACAAAGTCGGGTGCTGTATTTCTGCGCAGCCGCGCATATTAAATTTAAGGTCAAGGTCACAGAGGAGAAATCAAATTAGAAATGCTGTAAGACGTTTTCCCAGAAAATTGCATTTACCGTCACCTGACTCTGTCCTACTAATGTTGTTAGACGTCACACCCAGTCTCACGTGTTGCCAGCTAGATCTGGCGACTTTCTGACTCAGCAACAAATGTTTACTGTCAACTGCCTGACGGACACATCTGGCTACTCTTGAAAGTACTGCTGGCTATAGTGGACGAGCTAATTGACGAAAAACTGCAACAAAGTATTCCTTTACGTACATTCTGGGGATCGCGCTTTATACAAAAAATAATAATAATAATAATAATGGGTCGTACTGATTTATTTTAGCAACAGCGCAGCTACATCTGTTTTATTTGTATTTGCACGTCTATTACTGCATAAATTAGTAGTTTAATTGAGATGTATACAACATTATATAGCTAGAGTTAAAGCGTGCATGTCCACCTTTCTGGCTTTGTTTCCAGTATTCTGTCCATTCTCTTGTAATAATATTGTTAATTATACTTTTCAGCTATGTGGTTCCAAACCCTCTGTTTATGTGATTTGGGCTGCTTCTTGTTTTTAACTTCCTTGTCGGCCACCTCATTTTTCTCTCGCGTGCCAAGGTATGCACACTAAAAGTGCCGTGCAGCCTCGATTATTTAGATATCTACTCAGTTGCAAGTTTTCTTCTGCTATGACTCACCAGTGTATATTTGTCAGCGCTGCAATTTTGGCGTTTCTTTGTCTTCTAACGGGAAGCAGAAATTATTAGCTATTGAATCAAATACTGATATTTGTTTTTAAATACTGTACTTTCAAAGGGAGTAAGCTGGTATTCATTACCCAGATTTTTCGAGTTTGGAAAGTCAGCCATAACATGTGTTAGAATCAGGGCTTTGAATCGGAGGCCAGAGCTGGAGCTCGGAGCCGTGGAGCAGCAGGTTTTTGCCCAGAGCTGGAGTGGAGCCAGAGCACAGAAAATTTTGACTGCTCCGTTGCTCTAGTTTTTTATTTTATTATTTTTTTTTTCAAACCAAAATGCATGATATTATACTAAATGTACAGAAATGAACTCAGCCTAGGCCGGTCCCAAGCACGGCTGAAAAAGGAGGAGGGCGGCCTGCATGGAGGCCGTAAGGAGGCAGCCCCTCCACCATGCAGAGGCACAACAGGCCAATCACCTGTTTGCTTTAAATCACGATTACGAGCAATACAAGAGAGAAAACCGGACTGATTCTTAAGGCGACGAACTGGAGCGGACTACGACTTATGGAACTTGGAACACAAGAAGTATAAATGGGAAAGAAGAGGAGCTGGTGGAAGAGATGAGGAAAGCAAAATTAGAAATCCTGGCTGCAAAGAAAACAAAGAAAAAGGGACAAGGAGTCATGGATCTCGATGGCAACACGCTGCTCTACAGTGTTGTATCCACATCTGAAAGAGCTAACGGGGGCGTGGGTTGCATTGTGGCCAAAAACCAAAAAGATAGTATGAAGGGATGGAACTTTGTCTCGGAGCGCATTATGGTTGTAAAACTAAAAGAAGGAGAAACCACAGTCAACCTGGTCATAGTGTATAGGCCAAATGAGGATGAGAGAGCAGAGATCAAGGAGGAATTCTTCGAGCTGCTTCAAAGGACAGTGGATGACTGCCTAGATGAAATTATCATGCTCGGAGATTTCAATGCCAGAGTTGGAAATGACCATGCTAGATGGGGTGGAGTTATCGGAAGATATGGAGAAGATACTCTCAATGAGAATGGAAAGCAACTCCTTAGATTCTGCAGTGAGCAGAATCTGATCATTACAAACACAAAGTTCCCCCATAAGCGCATACATGCATACACTAGATGTGAACCAACAAAGAATGAAAAGTCAGTGATCGACTATGCTATTGTTAAGAGCAGCTCATTCAAATATGTCCGGGATGCTAGAGTCTGGAGGGGGCCAGAGATTGGAGTGATCACTGGGACAGAAGTATGTAAATACATAACATGATATCTACACGTTTTGCTTCCACCTGTTTTCCACCTTTTCTTGCTTTTTAGTTTTGTTAATGCAGACCCTGTGTACTTGGTATCTGTCTCACTCATAATTTCATTCATAACCCTCCACTTCCAAAGGAGCATAGGCCTTCAACAAACACATGCCAAGTCCTCCTGTCATGTGCCATCATCTCAAGTTCTTTCCACGTTCTCCTTATCATTTTCACCTCTGTTTCCAGCTCTCTTCTCCATGTGCTTCTTGGTCTACCTCTGCTTCTCTTGCCCTGGGGGTTCCAGAACAAGGACTGCCTTGTAATGCTCTAAACAGGTTTCCTCAGTGTGTGTCCTATCCATCGCCATCGTCTTCTTCTCATCTCTTGTTCCACTGGCACTTGTCTAGTTTTTGTCATCAGTTCCACGTTGGTAACCTTGTCATACCATTTTAATCCCTCTATTCTACGCAAGCACCCATTTAGGAAAGTCTGTAGCTTTTTGGTAGTTGTCTTTGTTGTTCTCCATGTCTCAGAGCCATACAATAGGACTGACTTCACATTTGAGTTGAAGATTCTTATTTTCATGTTGGATCCGATTTCTCTTGATCTCCATATATTTCCCAATGCAATGAAAGCTCCTCTTGCTTTTTGTATTCTTAGTTTGATATCACTGTCTGTCCCTCCAACTTTGTCTATATTGCTGCCAAGATATGTGTACGATTCTACATCTTGTATTGGTGTTTCTTCAAGTTCAACCCTGTTATCATTACCTGCATTTATTCTCATTATCTTTGTCTAGCTGGGAGACTTTTCCAGGCCATAAATCGAGGATTCCTCAGCAAGAGAGAGGTTGGTAAGAAAACGAAGATGGCTGTATACCGCTCCACCTATGTTCCAGTCTTGACATATGGATGCGAGTCATGGGCAATGACTACAACCCACAAAAGCCAGATTCAAACCTCAGAAATGAGGTATCTGATGAAGGTGATTGAAGTAACAAGAAGAGACATGGTCCGCAACCAGACGATACGTCAAGGCCTAAAATGCCACCCCCTGCAGACCCAAGTGGAACAGTCCCAACTAAGATGGTTTGGCCATGTCTGCAGAATGGGAGAAGATCGGCTACCACGACAAGCATGGGAAACAAAGAGCCAGGGATCCAGACCCCCAGGACGACCCAGAGTCCGCTGAGAGGACAACATTAGACAATCTTTGAAGGACCGGGACTAGAATGGAACCATCCAGGAGGAAGACAGCCGATAGGATAGTCTGGCGCTCTCTCTTCCAAACCTCTACACCTCACGGTAGAAGGGGAACGACTAAGTAAGTATCTTTGTCTTTTCCCTGTGTATTTTCAGACCCAATTGCTGTGACCTCTCATTGAGTGTTTTCAATTTGTCCTGCATCTGATTACGGTTATGGGACAGAAGAGCTAAGTCATCAGCAAAATCCAGATCATCCAACTGCTTAGTCAGAGTCCACTGGATTCCATTTCTGTTGTATGTTTTCGATGATCTCATAAGTTAGTCTATTGCTAGTAAGAAAAGAAATGGAGACAAGAGGCATCCCTGTTGCACTCCTGTTCTTAACCCAAACGGTTCTGTAAGCTGTCCTTCATGAAGAACTCTGCATGTCATGTCTTCATATGTTTTCTTTATTAAATTAATGATCTTCAGGGGAACTCCATAATGCCTCATCAATTTCCAAAGTGATTCTCTGTCTACACTGTCAAATGCCTTTTCGTAGTCCACAAATCCGATGTATAGTGGTGAATTCCATTCCAGACTTTGTTCAACTATTAGTTAGTTGAACTCATAATTTAGCCACGCCTATTTTTTTCTTTTCTCTATTGTCTTAACAGGCACTAGGAATGTTTAATATCAGACCGTTTCACGTGTAGAGAGAGGGGACGGGTCGTATATATGTAGAATCAAGAGCGATAATTCAAAAGTTGTACCTTTTGATAGATGCACGTAGAAAGAGGGAAAAGGGGAAATAAGCTAATGAAGTAAATCAAGGTCGATAAGTTAAGACGTACTTTCGGTAGACATTGGTCAAGGGGAGATAATCAAACTCAGTCCCCCCCACCCACATCCGTTCGTTCGTGAAGGTAAATTAAGCTACGGAACGACGAGATCAAAGAGACGATTTGCCCGTGGGACCACGTCTACGGGCGGCTTAAGTGACAAAATAGACTTTGATTCAAAATCTAACCGCAGAAATCCCCAAAGGTGTTATGTCTCACACTGGTCAGCGACTTTTTGTCTATTTAATATATATATATTCCAGCTTTCAAACTTAGATTATTAAGTACCCACAGAAGTTTTGGAACATCTAGCTGCGATTTCTAGATCCACTATTTCATTGGAATTACTTAGTTTTTCGTTGGAGTTGTATTAATTTCTCTGCTGCGGTAAATATTATACTAAGATTTTTTCTGTGTTGAGTGATTTAATTTTTAAAGTCCGACATTTATATTTCACTAGGATTTATAGTGTGTTAAGTGAATGTTGCGCACAGATTCTTTTGTGTGGTAGTCTGTGACGCACAGATTACTGTTGGTAGGCATACCAGTAAAGTATAACTGGTTGTCTGATGAAAAGTATTTTATTTAAGAATCAATGATTCTTAGTCTAAGGGACAGAACCCTGATTGATCGATGTTATATTCGGTTATATGGGTTATCTTTTCTTGTGTCACAATCTGGCGTATGAATACTAGATTTACGTCATTTTGCGTCTGGTATGGCCAGATACAGATTGGTCTTGCTTAAAATGTTTATGGCCTGAATTTATATTTATTCCTTGATTATTTAAGGTGATTCGGTCTTATATCTTTGTATCTTTGTATTTCTATGTCGGTCTATTTTTTGAGCTGAACTCGGGGGTCAAAGGCATTTCTGCGCATGCGTCGATTTGGGGTGTCGAGAGAGAAGCTGCTGTCATGTCGTCGCTACTATGGGCTGGTCGATTAGAATGCCTGAAGATTGATCTCTGTGATTTATTCTAGGAAGGAGATTGTTTCTCTGTATGACTGTAGTATCAGAGATTCTCCTAATGTTGATTATTAACGCCAAGGAATGGCGTGCGTTATTTGCTTGTGTGTGTTTTCCTAAAGCCAGGTAAAACCAAAACCTTTTTGCTGAACTTTTTTGCTAAGCCTAGATGGGAGACGTATTATCGTACATCTAGGATTGTTGACTACAGATGAAGATGACGTGTTATCTAGCAGCACTAGATTATTTGATGTAACCAGCCTTATTGATAGCAGAAATGTATAGAAGCCCAATGAGGACATTTATGGATGAATAACGAATTAATTCTGCTTCATAATTTTTCATCCTGGGTGAGCGAAGCTCACGGAGGAGAGCCATTTTGTGGATCCCGCCATTGTAAGCTGATCATCGTCGGAGAACAGAAAAGGTCCTATTATCTGATGATGGTACAGACATCTATATATTATGAAAACCCACTTCTGTGGTTTAACATTGTTGCTATAAACATTTGATGAATTTACGGCTTGAGAAACTTAGCCAGGAGAAGGTTCTGACAGTGAACCATTGTTGATGATTATGTATCCACCTTAACTGACGCGATTAGTCAGTTGAAGCATTAGACGATAGACAACCAGAATACTGAGTGCTTGCCTACTATCGTTCCATTATATTTACATGCCACATAAATGTACATCTGATATTGTCACCTATTTTTCAAGTATACGATGATTTTTTGCCTACCTGTTCAAGTGACTGTAATCGTGATGTCGAAGTGTACGTCCATTATTAAATGTATGAAACGTCATCAGCAGTCTACCCTTTATTGACTTCTAACTATGATTGAGTGAGTGACTTGTCAACTCAACAGAACTGTACACACATTCGCGTCCTTTACATCTACATTCTAACTCGATGTCAATGGATGGGTTTGAAAAAAAATCGAAAAAAGGTGATTCGTCTTACGAGGACAAAAGACAAAGATGTCAGCACTGTGTCGGAACGAGTTGACCATTCATTTATGTGTCCAGTATAATCTGATGAAAGCAGTAACATCACAACAACAAAAAAAAAACACCTTATCAGTGAATTAAAATAATTTATAGCTAAATTGTTCCGGCTGTTGCGTTGATTAATTAATTGCTATCCTGTATCACCCCCCGGTCGCCAATAGCGTGTTGTAAACCACTTTACTCTAGCGCGGCTGCC